>SKCR01021037.1:0-130268 GCA_019454045.1 Zanthoxylum bungeanum | reverse complement strand
TTTTATTTTGTAACGCATTGGGGACAATGCTAGGTTTAGGTTTGAGGGTGAGGTTGTTTATTCTTATTTGTTTTCTCTGTTATTTTTTTCTTTCCTGCATTTTTTTCTTCCCTGCATGTCGTGTGTCTTGTGTGTTTTACATGTTTACATGTTTTAATTTTGCATGCTTTATTAAAAAAAATTGAGTCTAATGATGATATTGTTTGTCTTAGTAAAAAGTTCTAGGAAAAGATAAATGCTAATTTCACTTTTATCATATACTTTGAGCCTAATATCTAGGTCAGACTCAAATGCACTAAAAATAGTTCTGTAACAGTTAGATAATAAGGAATTAACACAATGACTAGTTGAAATAATCGGTGGATAATGAATGACCATTTGCCTGAAAATTTGTTTCTGTCTACAAGGATTTAAGATGTTATATAAATAAAAAAAATCTCATACTACACTTTGCGCATATTGTAATAGACTGAACAATTCTAGATAGTCAGGTTGGTTTGACCCATTAACTACTGAGAATTGAGACAAACTCACCCAGTTAATAACTTAGAATCGAAGCTGTTTGCAGAGCTATTCACACACACACACTTAGAGTCTGATTTAGATACTTTGCTCAATGAAAGGATTTTAGTTGTAGTATGTATTTTAAGGGTTCCTTTAACTTTGTTGTTAGACATTCTCTGAGGACATTGTATATATAACTATTATTTTCATGTATTTTATTTATTTCTTTTTTTTTATGTTTGATTGTATGTGTATTTGATTGACGTTTGTGGGTATCGTCGCTGTAAGCCCTCACGAGACTATAACTCATTCACTAGGGACACCTAGGGGTTTAAAGGCTTGTTGCATACGCTAAATGCAACCGTGATCCTTATGAAAGTGGCTTAGTTTAATTTAGTTTTAATTGTTTATTTCACTTTATTTCGTTTATTTTGCTCGAGGACTAGCAAAATGTTAGGTTTGGTGGTGTGATGAGCGAAAATATATCACTATTTACCGCCCCTTTGACCTAATATTTTGTATCATTTCTCGGGTTTTATGAATGTTTTGATGTATTTTTGTGTGTTTTGCAGATAAATAAAGTTTTGGGACTCAATGGAATCAACTTGGGGCTAAAACGGCGAAAAACAGACAAAAAGAGTAAAATTGGAAATTCACGCCGCGACGCGTATACTCTCTGCGTCACGACATTCCACAAGTACTATGCTGCCGACACTTGTCATCATGACGTCAGCACAATTATTGATCTGCCGACATGCGTCATTGTCACGTCATCATGTGCATCATCCATTGTGTCAGTGTCGCGACGCCAAGCCTTCATGCCTCGCAACTCCGAGCCAATAATTTAGCTGCCGACAGCCGCATGCCACGTGTCATCATCTCGTCAAAGCCGTGTACATGTGTCAAGAATCAACAGCACGTCGCGACGCGTAAGGCTGAAATTTGCCTATAAATTGAAGCTGATTTCATTTTCCAAATTCATATTTTCCTTAAGGTTTCTACTAAGGAACTGAGGATTATATCTTGTTTGTATATATTTATATATATTTTTATTTTTAGTAGTAGTACATATATTTTCCTTAAGGTTCTTAATAAGGATCTAAGGATTGTATCTTGTTTGTATTTATTTTTAGTATTTTAATTATGTATTTTTATTTCTAGTAGTAATAATAGTTTATTTACTTTATATTTGTTTTATGTTTTGTAGTTAATTCTTGCAGGGGGAAGGGTGAAACTTTTATTATGATTATTTAGATTAATCTCTCTTAAATTATAATATATAAATTATCTTAAAACCTCACTTAATTGGATACCGCCTTTATAGTCGGTTGGACTTAATTAAATTAATTTTAACCTGACTTAATTGGATACCGCATTTATGGTCGGTTGGAATTAATTATCAAATGACTTAATCAGGATAACGCCTATATGTTCGGTTGGTAATATAATGAAAAATGTATATATTATAATAAGAGAGATTTCTAGATTTGAAATAGTAAAGGTGGATCCCCTAACCCCAATATTTTATTTTTAATCTAAGGAAGTGATGAAGCACAATATTTACGAGTTTAATAATTGATTTAATTATATTATGTGTGATACTTTAGGCTTGTTTATTGAATCTTAAGTTTAATACTTCTTGTTGCCTGATCACCAATAAGATTGATGTGGTAAACTTAAAATGAACTTGGAAAAGAGATTTTAGGTTTCAGCCTTAAATTCAATAGCTCACGATCTCACCGTAGGGTAGATTTCCCTTAAAGTAGATTTCTTTCCAGGATAGATATATACATGTCGGGCGTGAGTAGCCACAATTGGAACTTGAACTTAATGAATTTGGAGTTTCTTGGTTAACATAGACATATAGTTAATTGGGTTACTTTGGGTGTTTGCATCTGACTATCGACAGAGGCTTTTACATATCTTCGTGTTGCAGGTTAAGAAACTAATTTATTACACATATATAAGAGAATCAATTCATCATTAGAATAATATTGTGTGGAATCACAACCCTATATGTTTATTTTCTTTATTATTAATTTCCTTTATTTTATATTTATTTATTTATTTAGCAAATCCACATTCAACCAAGCAATCATTCCCTTCTCACCCTAATTAGATACCTGTAAATAAATAAAATCAATAATTAATAACAACAGTAGAAATTAAGTCTTCGTGGGATCGATATTTTTATACTACTTGAGCGATACGTGCGCTTGCGTAACGTGTGTGATTTCACCAATCAATATGAGTGTTATTCTTGGTTCGTTCCCAACATCTTATCGCCAATTTGTAATGTATTTCAACATGAATGGGATTATATGTTCCTACTATGAACTGTATAGGATGATGATCACAACGGAAGATGACCTAAGGAATGGAGTACTGACTCGCCCTCCGAAACCTACTTCACTTTCTGCTTCTTTCCAGGCCAGGCCAGACCAAATGGAAAGAAGATGAAAGCAAAGAAAAAAAAGGGTTTTGGTCCTCCACCGCAAGGAAAGATAGCTAAGCCCAAGAGGGCGTCTGAAGACAAATGTCATCATTGCAGCAAAGTCGGGCACTGGAAAAGGAACTGCCCTGACTACATTGCCTAGATAAGGGGAGAGAGAGCATCTAGATCAGATACATTTATTTTTCCAGTTATTGATATCTCACTAGCTTGTGAAACTGTTACATCCAGTTGGATTTTAGATTCTGCTTGTCCTGTTCACATTTGCAATTCATTGTAGGTGCTGAAGGAAAGTAAGAAGCTAAAGCCTAGAGAGATGTAGTTGCGTTTTGAAAGTGGAGACTCTCTGGATTCAGTTACAGTTGGAGCATGCGAGATCTTCTTTCCCAGTGGGAGCCTTTTATTAAATGATTGCTACGTTGTACCAGGATGTGTAGCAAATATTATATCTCTTTTTGTATTAGATATAGAAGGTTATCATGTTAATATTAAGAACCGTTCTTTATATTTATATGTTAAACGTAATATTCAGATCTTTTGTTGTCCAAATGAGCATGGTCATTACATATTGCATACTTCTAGAGATATTATGAATACTATGATTAATAAACGTAGTTTGCCTGTAGTTAATAATATTAAACTTTGACATATGAGGCTAGGTCATATAGGCGTTAAACGCCTTACCCAATTAGTTAGGAATGGTTTGATACCATATTTCACCATTGAACCCTATCCAAGTTGTGAATCATGTATTCAGGGTAAGATGACCAAAGCCTCATTTTCTGGTGTTGGACACCGAGCCACTAACTTACTGAAACTCATACATTCTGATTTGTGGGGTCCACTAAGTCAGACTGCTCACAGTGGTTATTCATACTTCGTTACCTTTACCGATGATCTGTCACGGTACGGTTATAAGTTTCATATATTTTAGGCATAAAACTCTATAGAGATAGAGAAAGGAAGCTGATTGGGTTATCTCAATCAACGTACATAGATAAGATCTTGGAATGGTATAATTTTGGTAACTTAAGACATCAAGTATACCGCTCAGATATAGGATTCATCTTTTCGAAAAAGATGTGTCCGCGGACAGAAGATGAGAAGGTTAGAATGTCTAACCAATCTTATGCTTCGTGTTTGGGTAGCATAATGTATGTCATGTTATGTACTAGGCCTGATATCAGTTTCGTTGTTAGCGTAACCAGTAAATATTAGTCCAATCCAGGCAATGACCATTGGATGGCAATTAAACATATCCTGAAGTATCTTAAAGGTACTAAGGATAAGTTGATAATATATGGAGGAAGTGAACTGCAAGTTAATGGGTATACGGATTCCGACTTCCAATCAGATCTCGATTATAGAAAGTCTACATCTGGATTCGTCTTTACCCTTAACGGAGGTGCAGTTTGCTAGAAGAGTTCAAAACATGGGTCAACAATAGATTCCACCACAGAGGCGGAATACATTGTAGCTTCTGAAGCTGCAAAGCTGTATGGATTATGAACTTTATCACAGAATTAGGAGTGGTCCCAAGTATCGAGAATGCAATTATGTTATACTGTGATAATACTGGAGCCATTATGCAAGCAAAATAACCGATGATGCATCAGAAGTAGAAGCATGTGGAACGCAAGTACCACATCATTCGAGAGATTGTGTCGCGATGGGATATTATCATGTGCAAGGTACCGAGTGAAGGTAATATATCAGACCCGCTTACGAAGGCCATGCCTCCAAAGTTATTTGATAAACATATGAAGTCTATGGGTATTAGATACAATTGATATTGGCACTAGAGCAAGTGGGAGATTTTGTTAGGGTTGGTGCTTAGAGCGCCAATTTCCTGTTGTATTTCCTTATAAATACTCTTGTAAATGTTTTATTATGAATAAAATAAACAGTTTCTATAATATAATATATCTCTTTATATGGTAAAGACGTAATTGACCATAGAATGATTAGTTATGATACAGTTGCAAAAGCGTCGCAACTGACATTGAGTTGTATCATAACGTTGTCATTTTTAGATTGTTCCTAGTCAAGGTTTTCACTACTTGGTAAGTAAAGTAAACTCGTTGAGACCGGTACATGTCGTATAATGGAATAATGGATTCCAATGGTTTCTCAATGAACCATCAGTCTTGGAGACTCGTATGGATGTGTGGGTGTTTATAGCAGATTATAAACACTGAACGGCTCACCAAAGATTTTTAATAGATGGTACACCAATGTCAGTAAGAATCTTCTTGAGTTGAGTAGCATTTGTGATTCTTTGACTTGAGATACCATTGTGGGTATATGAGACATCCTCCACAGTTAGATGTCAGTCACGTCACTGATTTATTTAGATTAGGCCTCCGCTTGTTCGTTGGGTGTGGAAAGATCCTCAGGATATCCTATATGTGTCAAGATAGGGTATGTCAGTTCTGTGTACAGAGCATAGATAGTCCATATATGATTAGCAATCAAATAAAAACCATGGGCACGTGGTACACTTTAGAAATGAGTTTTAAATGTTCTTTTAGAGATTGCTAATAAAGACATCGACGGGATTATCCCTATAGAGATTTGATGTTTACATCTATATCTCTGGGATATATTCAGATACTTGTGACGGATGAATTAAACATATGACATGACCTCAAACTGTATGATTCAGTGAGTTTATCTGTGGTCATCGTAATTCAAGGGATAGTGAACTATGGACATGAAATTGGATTCCATGACGGATATGTCTAAATATAGAGAGTCTCACCTATGAAATATATTAGTAGGGTACTAGGGCAACTTTTATGAATAATACTAATTATTTATAATCGTTTAAAGGTTAAACGAAAAATACATGCAAAGAAACCTAATGGTCATTTCCTAATAATGTGTATTTTTATTTAATGAATGATTTTATTAAATACACATTAATTAAATATCAATTTATGATATTTGACATATATCATAAATATATATGTATTTGAATATTTAAAGTAAATATAATACATATATTTAAAATATTTGTATTTAAATAATTATTCAATTATTTAATTGTTAAATAATTAAAGTAATTGAAATATAAATATCTTAAGTTATGGTTACTTTAGGAAATGACTTTAGTTGATTAATTTGACTTGTTGTAAATCATTAAATGTTATAATAATCAAATACACAAGTGGATTAACTTGAATTAATTGAAACAAAAATATCTAGATAATTATTTTTCTTCCAAAAATTTCAGCCAAGGGCTAAATGGGGGAGTATAAATTGTTTTGTTTCTTTTTTTCATTCATTTTAGGTTAACCTACCAAATAATTACAAAATAAAGTTGAGAGAAAAGTTGAAGAACAAGAAGAAAAAGCTTGAAAATACTTGGATTTTGTAAGTTTTTTCTTAAACTTTTCAACTAAGAAATTGTTTCTATCATGCTTAGCTTCAACATGTGTTGCTAGGATATTGTCTCTACTCTTTTAGTTTGTAATTAGTTGGTTGGATACTTGTTTAAAAGATGATTACATGTTTGATTTATAAAGTAAGCTTGAAATGGTTTCAAAAGCTCACTTTTGATTATTTGATAATCATGTTGCCATTCTAGAGTTGCTAAGCCACTCATTAATGACCTAGAATTGTTCTTGAGTAGTTTCATGGTGGTGATGGTAAAGATTGAATTCAAATGTTTGGATTTAATTAATTTGGTGTAATTTGTCAATTTGAGGAAACTGTAAAATTAAGGTTTCAAATTTGGGGATTTTCATATATGTGATGTATTATGGTGTGTATATGATGTATATTAATTTTTGGGCTGATTGGATTTGATTTTGAAATGTTTTGAACAAAAATTGACCAAATTATAAAAATTGAAAATTAATGGGCTGTTCGGCAATATTAAAAAATTTGGGGATTTTGTTGCAATTTATTTTTTGATGTGTTGGACTTGTTGGAAATCATTTTAGAATTGATTTGGAATAATCCAAAATTATATTTGACAATTTGAGGACTAAAATGAACAAAATGCAAAGTTTATGGGTCAAACGATAATTTCAAGAAATGTGATTTCTTGAGTTGAATTTCAGTTTTTAAGTATTGGGTAATTAAATAAATAAGTTTATCTAATTGGTCTAAGAAAAATTATTGAAATCGGAAAATTTTTATTTTCCGCGTTCCGCTGCGTTAACGGATATTCCTACAAAACCCCAACATACACATCACTGTGTACTAGTTTCAATAAATCTTTATCACGTTGTCCAACACCAAGAAATATGGCCTTTGTCATTTTCCCTTAGATATATGACTCGCAAATTATATAAGGATCTAAAGTAAGATCTTCAATCAAATCATCTTTAACCAATTTTGATTGGCGTCTAACACCTATGTGGCCCAATCTCATATGTCATAACTTAGTATTATTTAATTCAGATATTTTACTTGTATTTTCCAATACATTAAATTCATCTCGATATGTTTCCAAAACATAATGACTATTAGATAAAAAATATTCACATATAAATAGTTTTCTTTACATATAAACATAAATCACTATCTTTAATATTTATTTTATATCCATCTTTATCCAATATCAGTAATGATATTACATGTCTAATAACAGAGGGTACATAATAACAGTCATGTAAAATTAATTTACATCCATTAGGGAGATCTAGAACAACTGTTCCTATAGCTTTGAGATCCAATATCTCACCATTCCCAACTCTAAGATGGATCTCCCCTTTTGTTTAGCCTTTTTTTAACTCTCATGGCTCGCATGGAGTTTCAAATAGGAGTGGGACTACCGGTGTCTAACACCCAACCACTATTTTCATCTAAGGCTAATGAGATATCAATAATAGGAAAAATATAAAGCGTACATGAGGTTCCTGTTTTTCCTTTCAGCTATGGACAATCATGTTTCTAGTGTCCAGACTTTTGGCAGTGTTGACATGCATCATGAGCTACACGCGGTCTTACAGTTTGTTTCTTGGAGTCTTTCTTCTTATTTCCAATTTTAATCTTCTTAGACTTTCTAGAAGTCTTTGAAGAGCTTGATCCACCATGGAGGTACAAAGTAAGATTCTCTTTCTTCCAATCATGTTCCACCGATCGTAACATATTGTGAAACTCTTCTTATGTGGCTTGCATCGAATGTATCACAAAGCTAACATATGTACCGGGTAAAGAAGACAGAACCAGATTTTGGCTTAGCCTTTCATATAACATAATTTCCCATCGTTCCAAATATTGGATCTGGTCAATCATGTTCAAAACATGAATGATAACCGAATCTTCATCCTTGAGCATTGCGTGGAAAAATTCCTTAGATCTCTAACATATCTCAATTTCTTGATTTGTTTTAAATAACTCATTGAGTGTCCTCATAATGAACCAAGCATTTGGAACATTTACGTATTGTATAAGCAAATCATTAATAATTTTGATAGACATTAGATTGAGTTTCACATAGCTTAATCGTTCTGATTCCAAGATAAGGTGATTGTTCATCTCATACTCTAAGTAGTTTGAGACATCTTTTAGTTTATTGATATAAAAAAACTACGCTAATGGATTTACGGCAGCCTTCTTCAAGACAACAATTAAACACTAGCAGAATATTTTCATTTCAATATAAAAACACTAATACTATTATGGATTTTAAATCTATTAGTGTAATCTTACTACTTCACGTAATTCCATAATCTCCCTTAGCGGAAAAATAGAAATTTGACAATCAAAATTTCATAGTGGGAAATGGATCCTATGACATTTACTTCAGCCTTACAATAATGATAGTTTTGGCCTTCTTAAACTCATTAGGTAGACCTCAAAGGTCAATCACTTCCATATGACTCATAAGTTTGGTCCTGAACCGTTTCTTATCCTCATAATAATGACGATATTGGATTAAGACGTGTTCCAAGTGTATACTTGTCAATGTGCACTAATGAACTCCGCAAGTACACCTTCATAATAATGATGATATTGGGTAACTACATCAACTCATCACGCTACATCTAATGTTTTACCGGAGGGACCTAAGTTCTGACCACTTATACCCTTACAATAATGACGGTATTGGGCATAAGTAAAAAGAACTCTTTCATCTCCGTATTGATAAGACGAACCATTCAATAATTCTCCGACATTATTAATACTATTACTTAAAATAAAATAATCATCTAATCACGGGAGATTTATGAAAATCAAGTCATTAACATGTTTGGGTCAAAATAAAAATTTTAATTTAAAACATGCAATGCATATCCAATATGACTTATGCATAATTAAATTAAAATTACAGAGGCATAGATTCAAAAATATGTCAAACATACAACACGAGTTGTGTGGTTAAGACCTGCTCTGATACCATTCTGATGGGGCGATTGTGGGACCCCAAGGGTTGGATCAGTACCCCGCGCAGCGAAAATGGGTATAACCCATGGTAATTGAGCGTAGGTTTATTTTTAAATATTTTAATGGAATATTATATTTCATTATGAGTGTATAGGGAAAAATCGGGGATGAATCGGAGTTTGAAAAATCAAAACGAGAAAAAACAAAGAGAATACGCATCACCCGGGCCAAGCGCGCACATGTGCGCAAGTAGCATGCAAATATGGATGAATCGAAGTCCGAAAAAACTAAAACGGGAAAAAATGGAGAGAGTGCGCATCACCCGGGCCAAGCGCGTGCATGTGCGCAAGTAGCATGCAAAGCATGCCACTTGCTCAGCATGCGGTGCATGTTCCTGCTGTTGGAGTTGGTGTTTGGAGTGCCAATCCAAATAATATATTGTACATTTTATTATTTATTAATAAAATAACTACATTTTCATTTCATACCTTATTAATGGTATTGTTGTTATGCATATTAGATTTATGTATAATTATGCTAAGAATGACATCTACCTTAGAATAGTCTTATAGTAATAGTAGACACTAGGTAGTCCAACATTGGGATAAATATTACTATTGTAAACTATTCTTAAAGTAAATATTCCTAGTCATTGGCTTTGGAATACGGTCGAATTCCTATAACCTAGAAGACTATCACATGTCGTATATTGGAATTGGAATTCCAATGGTTTAAACCCGATGTATCATGACCTTTGGAAGCTCGTATAGACGTATGGATATTAGTTGGAACGAATACTAGATGACTCACAGGTGATTCCTAATAGTTATAAGTACACACCATTGTCAATAGGAATCTCCTCGAGTCGAGTAGCATATATGATCCTTTGACTATAGGATGACATTGATTTTATGTGAGATCCTCCACATTTTGATGTCATGTATGTCAAAAACCTTTCATGGTCTGGGCTCTAGATGTTTGTTGGGTGTGGATCGATGCACTATTTAATCAAGTTCGAATTAAGATAGAATCTGTCGGCCCATATGTGTACCATAAGGGGTTCAAGTATCCATGTAAGTACTTCACGATTCTTAAAACTTTGGCCAAATTCGATCACCTATGGTGGATCGCATCAATTGTAAAGAATCGTGGACATGTCGACATGAGATGTGTGCCTTGAAAATTTGACGGTGTATTCTATGTTTCCTAAGAACAACTCGGATAGCCTACAACGGAGGGATTGTTAAACATATATAATGAACTTGACTTGTATAGTTCATAAAGGTCATTCGTGTTCTTCACGAATTCGGAGGTGGTCGAATTGCGTACATATTAGCTAGGCTTATATGACGAACGTGTCTGAACTTAGAGAGTCCCAATATGAAGTGTACTCGTTGAGCACTTGGGTAGCCAATTATTTTTGATAAAAGATAATATTCGATATTATAATTATCAACTAAGATAATCAAGTGTAAATAATTTTTCAACATCTGCCTGGATCGCCTTGTATCGCTCCTGGTTAAGAATATTCCTCTTATGTTTTACCAATTTATTATGGTACCTCATGTATTCTTAGGTGGGACCATAGTTTCACGACCCTTAAGGCTACCTTAAAACTCTCCGGTGCCTCTGGGGAATCATATACTCCGATTTCCAATACCAAGCTATAGTATCTATCAACGAAGCTCTTCAGAGGCCCATCATCTCTTTGCTTCATCATCCTCAAAGGCCCCACTGTCTTCCTTGGTACACGTACTCATTTGAAATGACGCACAAAGGACTTCCTCAGTTGTGAAAAACATCAAATACTTCCCGGAGTCATGTTTCTGAACCACAGGTTTGCCGATGCTCCCAAAGTTAATAGGAACACCTTGTATATCACCTCTCCTACCATTCCCTAGATTCCATCAATAAAATAAACTTTTCAATATGGGAATTGGGGTCCGTGTTGCCCTTATAAACATCCATCGTGGGCATGGGGAATTTACTCGGAAACTCTACCTCCAATATTTCCTTCACAAACGGGGATGTCGTCCCCATATCCTGATCACCTCGAGCTCATCCCCTCATACTTTCGTCCCACTTCCTCATCTCCCTCGAAAACCAATCCCTCATTTGACTTTTGGAACTGTCATGCTCTCGCCCAATGGCCTCTTCATACCTCCCACTTCGAGCGTGGCATCTTCCATAGTTGGGAACTTCACGCCCCATCTCCAGATACCATTCCAGGTCATTTTCCCAAAAACACGGACTGTTGTTAGACGATTCTGGAGTTCATCTGCCTTCTTCTTCTTCTAACGGCTCCCTTGTTTGCATGACGCTGGCAACAACTACAGATCTCACCCTCCGAGAATTCTTTTTCTCATTTTCATGATCTTCAATCGCTCTAGTGATCCTTTTTTCCTTTTTTTTTATTTCCTATCTCCTTCTGATAGGACCTATTTCTCCTCGTTCTCCAGCCTTTTTCTCTAACTTCTCAATTTTCTCCATCATATCCTTCAAAAAGGCCTGAGTTGTTTCCCTCTCTTTTCGAGCATCTTCCCTTTCATTTCGTAGAGTTTATTCCATCTTCTCCATCCACTCCATTGTTGAAGCCTCTGAAGTTATGTGGTTTACATCTTCTACCATCATCTTAGCATTTTTGCTGATTTTTGTACTGTTTCTGAGACTGTGCCAACTGTTGATGGTGGTTTTTCGTTCCAAGGGTAATTTAGGAAATTTACTCCTTGAACAAATCTCCCACAAGTAATGAATTTGTTTGGTTAGATGAGAATCCAAAGGTAAACTTGGAAAGCAAATAAGAAATCACAGAGTTCGGTGGAAAGTGGCTTCAACCTACGTCCACGAGAGCAAATCAATGAAACTTTATTACAAGCTCGGGTCAACCTGAACTACTTTATGTCTTTTTATCGCTAAGCTTTTTTTCTCTCTTTTACAAGTTGTGAAAATATTAAAAATTCTAATAAACGAGCCCAAAGGAACCCCCCGAAACTAAGTCCTCGACCCCTTTTATATAGACCCATGAATCTTCTATTACACCCATAAATTTACCATTACTCCAACTCGTGACGTCACGTTTTCCTGTCATTATTGCCCACTATTACACGTTCTGGCACCTGAATCTTTTACTGCACCAATTAATTTACTGTTACGCCAACCTATGACGAAAGCCACGTCTTCTTGTCATTATTGCCCACTATTACACGTTCTGCTAGCTTGCAACTCTGTCACTCTACTACTGTTACACGTTCTGCCCATGTGACAGCCTGCAATTCAACCACTTTCATAATGTTCTGTGTGTCAGGAGATAATCTCATGCCCTGCTCTCATTGCATCTGTCTTTTAGAGGCTCAAACTCTTATGTATGGCTTATGTCATCCAAGCATAAATACAAGATACGGAAACCCCGACCTAGGTCACCAGGTCGGCATGCCAAGGTGATTGGTGCTAGATACTCTTCTTCTCTTCTTTACCAGGTCGGGTCGAGAGAGATTTCCTCACTTTCCTCATTTTCTCTTTGCAATTCATGAACATTCTTGACAAGTGTTCGAATCTTATTACCAGATCGGGTCGGTCTTCACATGTGCAAATGATACCAAATCTGATCTTTCTCATCAGGTCGGGGGCCTATGCGCCTCGAGTTCAGGCTCGGGTCTCTCTGACTGGCCTCTCATCCTCACAAGAATCCTGGGCCTTTCATATGTTAAGTGTAAACTCTTTTATACCATTGTTCATACTCTAAAATTTCTAGGAAGTCTAAAAATCACCATCAACATTACATTTTAAAAATAATAAAAAATAATAATTTATTATCGATCTCTAGTTGACTCTGAACCTTCCCCTTATCCCATCGGATTTTAAAACATTGATGTGAACCTAAAAAACAGAAATAAATTAATTCGGTTCGGATTTTAATTCGATAAGACATTTCAGTCCGAAAACAAACCGTTTTGCGAACTCCTAAAAGTAAATTCAGCAGGGTCCCACGCATCGCATGGCCTTCACGTGGCTGGCGCGAAATTTTAAACCTATCAAGATATGACTCTGTCTCCTCTTAGCAACTTTCAATACTGCACCCTTTTTCCTCCAAAATTACATTAATACCACTGCTCGAGATTTGTGTAATTGAAGGCTTTTAAATGGTGATCTTGTTCCCAAGGGGCGTGGCTTGGTGGTGTAGGGTCCAGGATCTCACCTTGAGGTTCTGGGTTCGAATCCAGGGGGTGCACTTCTTGTAAGAGCCTGGGACAGCCGGTGGTTTTACCTGCGCCGCGGCCCAAAATGGATGGTTTGGTGGCGGGGTTTCCATCGTTTCAAAAAAAAAAAAAAAAAAAAAAAAAAAAAAAAAATGGTGATCTTGTTGTGACCCCCCATTACCATAATCATATCAATGGAGATTCTTTCTTTCAATAATAGAATAACAATCTCAACGTGAAGCTTTATCAAAAACCATAAGCTCGTTGAATGAAGAGTAGTAAAGACCCACGTACGTTACTATATAATTTTTTAAGCTTCGAAACAGGACAACCATAACGTAATTCACAATCTTTTTTGCTTCTCTCTCACGTTATTTGTACACCGTCCACTGCATTAATATTAATTAATGAAGGTCCGGAGTTGCTTCTTCATTTAATTTCCATTTGCCCTTTCTGGTGGTAATTATGAGCAAATTACTCTCTCTTTGTTTTCTGACAAAAATGGAATTTTTTAATCCTATATTTTGTCTTTTATTATTCTCTCTCTCGTCGGTCATTCACAGCTTCAAGAAAAAGAAAAAGTAACACATCTTCTCATTTCATTTCTCAGAAAGAAGAAATGGGTGAAACGGAGGATCACCACCATACCGCACCGCCGTCACAGGCGGCAGCACCAGCAGCAGCACCGCCGTCCCTTGCGGTTTCAAGGGGTCCAACTTGGACTCCGGTTGAGCAACTCCAGCAGCTTCAATACTGCATCCACTCCAATCCTTCATGGCGTTTGTCTCTGTTTCTTTTTTTTTTCCCTTGAACTATAAAGGCCTTTCTGGGTGACAGGATATGTGATTCCTTTTGTTTATTCTAAAAGTGATTGCTTTTATTATTTTTCTAGTTTTGCTGCATGTCTATCTCTATGCGAATGATCATTAGTTTCTTTTTCTTTTTCTTTTTTAATCTCAGTTATGCTGATTACATGTATATACTTTTGATTCCGATTCTATTTTGTTTTTCTTTAGTCCAAGTAAACACTTTTTCTGCTTATAATGTGTGAATTTCTATTGCTATTTCAAACCATTCTCATAGTTCAGATTTACTCAAATCTAAATTATTGAAATTTCTTATCAATTTCACCTGTGTTTTGATAGAAGTTTCTCTCATATTAATTTGGTTTTTTTGGTATATTAAAAGGAAATTAATCATATTAAACTAATTCAATTTCACAGCTCAAGCACTCTTACTAGCTTTTCAACACTATATTGTTATGCTTGGAACTACAGTCTTAATTTGCAGTACTCTCGTGCCATTAATGGGTGGAGACCATGTAAGTCGTATTCACAGTCTCTGTTTTCCAATGACTTGACAGTTGATGAATATCGACTTAAGCTGTCTCAATTTGGTCTTGCGATAAACAGGGTGATAAGGCCCGAGTGATTCAGTCTTTGCTGTTCATGTCCGGCGTGAATACGTTGCTACAAACACTTTTTGGGACAAGACTTCCATCCGTGATGGGTCCATCTGCTGCTTTCACGTTACCGGTTTTGTCAATCATCAATGATTATAATGATGCAAACTTCACCTCTGAGCATGAGGTATGGAAAGTTCAAATTTATGCGTGTTACATTTATATGTGAGGTATACAGATTTTTTCTTTCGCACATAAGAGACCGTGTATGATGATGGTTAGTAATAATTAAAACCGGTTTTATAACTCTGCTTGGTTAGTATTTAGCAATAATTAATAGCTTATATAACTCTGTTTGCTTGGTGTATTCACCATTTACTAACCTTGCTCACAACCTCTATCTTGTCACTGTTCATCTCTGTTGAATGCTCTGGTGCTATGATTGCTGCTTGCAGAGGTTTCTGCACACGATGAGAACTATTCAAGGATCGCTTATAGTTTCTTCATTTATCAATATCGTGCTTGGATATAGTGGTGCCTGGGGAAATTTAACAAGGTACCATAGTGTAGCTTGATTATCTATTTGTTTAACTCACTATCTTTAATTTAAAGCTCTCTCGCTTCTTATTCTTGAATGTTGGATCTTGTAACCACTATTCTCTGTTTCTCTTTACTTCTGCTCATTTCAGATTCTTTAGTCCCATTGTCGTTGTACCAGTTGTTTGTTTGGTCAGTCTTGGTCTGTCCATGAGGGGCTTCCCACTGGTAATATTCTTATTGAGGATCTTTAATCTTCATGCATGGAAGATTTAATAGCAATACAGACCTTAACTTTATGTTATTTATATAGCTTGGTAATTGCGTGGAAATTGGCGTGCCTATGTTGATTCTACTGGTAATTTGCCAACAGGTGATATACTTTCTTCAAATTGTCGCAATTAGTAAGATTATACTATCATTCTTCTTCATAAATATAAGAAAATCTTATGTAATCGGTGCAGTATTTGAAGCGCTTACATCCGAAGGCCCACTTTGTAGTTGAGAGGTTTGCTTTGCTTTTCTGCATTGGAGTTGTTTGGGCTTTTGCTGCCATCCTCACTGTAGCTGGTGCTTACAACAATGTACCAGAGCAAACTAAACTGAGCTGCCGCACAGATCATTCTTTCCTTATGTCTTCTGCTCCTTGGTATTATCCCAATGATTTGGCTTTCTTCTTGTTTAAATGGATGAGTTTTTCCTTTAAAAAGACATCATCCTTTGTGTAACAGGTTATCTGGTGTTCTTTCTTATTTGTTGTTCTTTCTTATTTAGGATTAAGGTTCCATACCCATTTCAGTGGGGTACTCCAATATTCAGAGCAAGCCATGTCTTTGGGATGATAGGAGCAGCACTTGTAACGTCTGCAGAGGTTAAATTGCTATTTCAGAAAATTTCAATATTAGATTTAATTCAAATTGATATATAAATTTCTATTTTTATCTATTTTAAAATTTTGACCTTATGTAAGTTCCTTCAGTGTTGGATAGAATTTAAATATATTCTGTCCTAAATGTTACAGAGGCTAAATCTAGTTTCATCTCGACAGAGTAGAGAAATCTGCTGTTTGACTATTTGCTTTCTTAAAAATTTCATGCAGTCAACTGGAACATTTATTGCAGCATCACGGTTTGCAGGTGCTACAGCTCCTCCAGCACACGTCCTCAGCCGAAGTATTGGCCTGCAGGTCCTGTCACTGAACTCTTTGCTGCTTTTTCTTTCAATGAATTCTTGTTATTAGCTTTCCATTTATATATAGCTGTGTTTTTAATGTGCAGGGTATTGGAATGCTGCTTGAAGGAATTTTTGGTTCTGTTGTTGGTACTACTGCATCTGTGTAAGGAAGCATATAAAACCTTTTGACGTAGAGAGTGATACTGTGTGAAAACCCAATTTTTTTATTTTTTTTTTACTCAACAGCTGAATGATATTGCAGGGAAAATGTTGGCCTCCTCGGACTAACACACATAGGCAGCAGAAGGGTGGTGCAGATTTCAACTGCCTTCATGATCTTTTTCTCCATATTTGGTTTGTTTTTCTACCCTCATCATAAGTTATACTCAATATCTGCTTTTGTTTATCGTTTTATATTTGATTGTGCAATGGTTTTTTAGGGAAATTTGGTGCCTTCTTTGCGTCAATTCCTTTGCCAATATTTGCTGCCATATACTGTGTTCTATTAGGCATTGTTGGTGAGTGATTCTTTTCTCTTTGTAGTGTTCCATTTTTTAAAACTGTTTGTATATTCCGTGACAGAAATTTCTCAATTTGATCTTTTGTTTTCTCTTTCAGCTGCTGTTGGGATTACTTTCATACAATTTGCAAATAGTAATTCCATGAGAAACATCTATGTTTTGGGCCTCTCTCTGTTCCTCGGAATATCAATTCCTCAATACTTTGCCTTGAACACCACTCAGGCAGGTTATGGGCCAGTTAGAACTGATGGCAGATGGGTACGTTTCTTAGAGAACAATCTATACTTTCTATTTTCCTTGTTCATTTTTGGATATATTGTAATTCCTCCACATTTATCTACAAAACGTTGTCTGTTGGAATTTAGATGTGTATGATAAGATGCGAGAGAACTCTAGTGGTATAGAATGATAGTAGAATCTGCAGCGTCCTTGATAGGACTACCCTCGGTGAAAGTCTGAAACGTGTCCTGGTCGATAATGTGATAGAACTGCCCTTGGTGAAAGTCCGTAAAGTGTCCCGGTTGACAGTGGACTCTCGGTGAGAGTCCGTATAGTGCATGACTGGGCAGCGGATATATAGTACATGTGAATCTCATGCTTTGAGGCATGATGAAAAATTTCCCTTAGCTTACGGCCGTTGGGCTAGTTTAGAAGAATATCCACTTGAGATCCTTCTAGAATAAAATCAGACTTTTTCTGGATTAAGATGAATCTATCCTTACTTGAGATAACTTTTTGTGCCCTCAATTTTCAAAGTGTGCTGATTTGGCAAACAAACAGTAGTTCGCACAGAAATCATGCATTTTGTCTCTGCTTTGATTGTGCCCACATGGCTCATGTGCACATACCTTAATGCATGGGATTGAATAAAGGATGGTTTCTTTATTCACTTGCACACCCAAGAACTGAGAGATTAATATTTAATACTAATAGGCTTCTCTTTATACTTTAATTAGAAAGGTTGAGTTGACTCTTTGCATGATTTTAAACAGTGATTAAGTTGTTTTAGTTTTGAGAGAGTTAAAATATTATTTTCAGCAGTAAAAGTTTATCTACTCTAATTTCTTTCTTTTTTCATTTGTTTATTTCTGTTCTATAATACGTCCTTTTGATATACATCATTGGTTGGTTTTTGCAGTTTAATGACATATTGAACACAATCTTTTCGTCACCTCCAACCATAGCGATGATCGTTGGGACAGTACTGGATAACACACTTGACGCGAGAGACACAGTCGTCGACAGAGGACTTCCATGGTGGAAACCCTTCCAGCACAGGAAGGGCGACGTTAGAAACGACGAGTTCTACAGTCTTCCTCTTAGGATAAATGAGTATATCCCCACTAGATTCCTTTGAGTTACACTTCAAACTGCTTGTACATTAAGACCATGCTTCCAGCAATCTTCATGTTTATAAGCATAATGGGGTGCGATTTAAATCAGGGGAAAAAGTAACGAGATGGCAATTAGTCGGGGCAGGTTGGGATTTGTCAATCCCGGTCACGTCTTGAATATGGATTCAGAGTGAAAAAAAAAACATTATGAATCTCATATTGATTTTTCGATTGAGATAAAAGGAAAAAAAAAATGTGCCTTGAATTTTGGTTCCAATGATGCGAGATGATTTTTTATTCAGGATTCTCTTGGTAACAAGTAGGTATCAACTATCTACAACCATGCTTAGAAACATTTTAGACTAAATTGATAAACCGAAAGGCTCAGAACGATGGCTTAGACCTGGCCACTAGTTCGGTTTTGTTCCGAACCGTCCAGTTTTCGGTTTCACAAGAATGATTTTTTTTTAAAAAAAATGGGATTTTAAATTTATTTAAAATTATTAATTTGAATTTATATTATATTATATTAAAAATAAAATAAAATAAAAACTTGAACTTAAATTTTTAAATTTTTATAAACTTAAGTTGCCTATGTATCATCTAGCGGTGAGAGGAATCAAAACTCACGTAGTTCCATTAAATTTTTTAGATAGTTCCATATTATAATTATTTACTCATCATTTGTGCTTGTTGTTGATCATTCAGCTCCCGTTTCGCTTGTACTTGTAGATACATTGTCGAACAAGTCTCCAAAGTCATTGGGGGCATCTTCGTGTTGCCTCGGATTAGCTCGGGTCCAATCATCCACACATGTTGTTGCTTATAAAATGTTTGGATGTAATGAAGACGTCTCACTTCTAAAATATTACCTCATAAGCTGAAGGCTTGTTCAACTGCAACGGTGGAAACAGGTGTTGCCAACACCTCTTTAACAATAATTGAGAAAACAAGATAGACATTTTGATGTCGGTTCCACCAGTCAAGTGCTTGAAATTTTTTACTACTAAACTTTCAGAAGGAAACTCGAAATTAATAAAAAAAAATAATTATCTAATTTCGGGTTGTTAATCGGGTTATCCCTCTGTTTTTTATTTCGTTGTAGTAACCAACGATCACCTACGCTAAGTCTTGAATGTATTACGGGTTCGTTACTATATTGTCCCGATGAATGCAAGTTATATCTACTAACATAATCATTAAATAATCTATTAAATCAATTTTTATTCCATCTATTATTTTTCTAATATTAATTTCATCATCTATTCCTAAACATGTATAATAAGTTTGTAAGCCACTATTCAAACCTTCTAATTTAAATCTACGATAAAAAAATTATGACAATAAGATAAAGTAATGAAATGTCTTTAAAATAAGTCAATTATTTTCTCTTCATAACAACAATAGCTTCAAATAAAACAATATCATTAAAATTTGAATTTTCAGCATGTTCATGTAAAGTACCAGCAATATTCAAACATTGAACATAAAATAAATTTGTTATAAGATAATAAACTTCACTCAAAATATTTGTAACATCATTAAAAAATTTTAAATGTTCTAAAATCTTTTCACAAATATCTCATTGACTAGGCAAAAGTGTTATATGTTGAGTATGTTGGGAAAAAAAACTACATAATATATTTTTGTATTGAAAAGCTTGAGTTAAAAGAAAATAAGTTGAATTCCAACGAGTTTGACCATCTCGTGAAAATTTTACTGATTTAACACCATTTAGTTTACAAAACTTGGCTCATTCCCTCATGACATTAGAATATGACCAAATACAATTAAGTGACATCTTAATATGATTAATGTGATGTTCTAAAAAGTCATATCATCTTGAACACATAAATTAAGGACATTGCATGTGCAACGAACATGAAAAAATCAACCACCCAAATTTGATTGACATATTTTTTTTAAATCTGTAATTGATGCAGTATTTGCAGATGTATTGTCAAAACCAATTGTTAAAATTTTACCTAATAAATCATATTCATCAAAAATTACTTTAATCATTGTATAAATATTTTGTACGGTATGTTGCTCATCAAAAACTCTAAATGCAATAAGTCATTTTTGCAAGTTCCATGATGCATCAATTTAATGACAAGTCACACCCATGTATGAGTGTGTTTATCAATGGTCACTCCAAATATCAGAACAAATAGAATGACGATCTTTAATATCTTTAAATATTTCATTTAAAATAATTATATCATCTTTGTATAATTTAAAATTTTATCGTTTTGATGTATTTTTAGGCATTTTACAGGCAGCATGATTTAAAATATTTCGAACATAATGAGTAAAAGTAATTTTTCACCAAAACTTAAAGAAAGATGTGTCATACAAGTAAATTTAGCAAATTCTTCTCTATTTTTAGCATCATAATATTTAAATAAATCTAAAGAACTCATACTTCTACTAGATGAACGTACCTGCCCATTTGAGTTTGTGTTGTATCAAGTCCAATTGCAGCAGCATTATGTCTATCCAAGTACTTGTTCATATTATCATAGCCGCCAGTAAATTTGCAAGATACACCACAATAGTTGTATATTACTTTTGGACTTTCATTTTCAGTCTCGACTAAATGAAAATGAATTTAGAAAATATAGAAAGATCAAGACTTTACTTCTCTTCTTCGTGTACTAATACTTTGATCGCTCTCTTGGGTTGGCACATTGGACATGGTGTTCTCAGAAGAGCTTGTCATTTTTTGTTAATATTGAATAATTGCAAAATTAAATTAATATGAGAAATTGAGAATGAGAAAATTAAAGAAATTAAGAGAATTGAGAATTGATGTGTTGAAAAAATTGAAGAATGATCTATAATTATACATTTTTGGATTATTTGTTTGATACCTAAATTACCTCTAAAACTAGCCGTTTTATTAATGTTATTAAGGGTAATTTAGTAATTACATATATATTTTACAAAAAAAATAATAATAAATTAAATTAAAGGCAGCAGGGAGCCGTTGCTCCATACTACCTGCCCAATGGCTAGTAACTGTTGAGCTAAACGATTCCAACGGTTTCGGTTCGAACCGTTGGAACCGCCCGGTTCTATTCGGTTCGGATAGGGTAAAATCCTAACCAAATCGAATAAATCCGGTTTCGAAACCGAAACCAGTTGTAACCGGAACAAGCTGGCTCCTACCGATTTGGTTCCGGGTCGGTTTCGATTCCGAACCGAAATCGTGATCGGGCCTGCGGTCGGTACTGGGACCCAAGCTACATTGACCTTCGTTACTTTTTGGTCACACGTTGTAGAATAATGGTCATCAAATCATACATTTGGATCAATATAGAGGTTTTGCTCCCACAAACACATTTTATTAGATAAGAGAGATATTATTTATAATCATATTACGAAAATCATTTTTTATGAACCCATGAGTAGAATTCATTCTTAAAAACTGATATGTAATCTTATAAAACAAAAGTCAATCTCATACTTAGCTAATGTGGAACAAATGGATCACAACAATTGTCATTATTTAAAAGTAGGTTCAATGACTTTTAGGTAATTACAAAACTGTAAAGGAAAATTTAAAGACCAATCAAAACAGTCAAAGGATCAAAAAAAGGTCTATACAGTATTTGGATACTTATAATACAGCTGCAATATACATAAATTGTCAAATCTCTATACCAAATATACTTCCAGGATATGTTCAATTTCATAATATTATTGTTGAAAGTCACATAACAATCACATGATTAATAATCCTCACTCCAGAGAATATTAATTTCGGATATATGAAGTAGAGTGAATTCATCAAAGAAATTATAGATTATTTATAAAATCTACAACTAACTAAGAGTGAATTCATCAAAGAAACTGAAAATTATTTATAAAATCTAACTATCACTTCGGAATATTAAAATTAGTAGATTTAAACCATTTATTTTAACATGCAAACGTGCTATACGACAGAGGGAATCAATGACATATCACAATCCACTAAACTAAACTTGTAAGAATAGAGCATGAAACATCAAACATGCACCCGACGGGAAGACATCACATGTCCAAATATCATTAATCAGCAACTTATAGTGGAAATAAGAAGTTATAAAAGCAGCATTGATAAATCTAAGAAATGACTTGGTCAATCAATCTAAAAAATGGAATAATAAAAATATTTTGTGAACGCATCATTTTTTTTTTAAAAAAAAAGACATCATTTTTCAAAGTAATTCTCACTTTTCAAACAACCTTTCATAGTTGATCTGAAAACTGACATGAGCATTGAAATACTTGAATGTAAAAACTTAATATGCTCAAATAAGTCTATGCTTGGGGAATTGGTTAGCGTGAAAAGTATAAGGCCAACAAAGCAATGTATGAGCACCATCTCATACGCCAACAGCCTTGCGATGTTTAGGTGTACTGAGTGAGCAAGCAAAGAGAAATGAGCTCATAACACCTACAACTAATGATGTGGCAGATAATATACCCCTTAAAAGTATAAAATGACACACTAAAAATACACATTTGTTGAAAATCAACAATCTACTCGTATTAAAAAATTTCAAAGTGATGGTGGCATCGAATTCACCAACAACTGCTTTAAATCACACCTCAGTACATCTGGCATTCATCATCGGCTTTCTTGTCCTCACACACCCGCCCAAAATGGTCGCGCCGAAAGGAAACATGCCATGTCACTGAAACCGGTTTGGCCCTTCTTTTCCACTCTCACATTCCACATTCTTACTAGGTTGACGCCTTTAGCACTGCGGATTACATCATCAATCGCTTGCCCACACCACTTATCAGAGATAAGTCCCCATTTAAACTCCCATATGGTTCTGATCCCAATTATGAAAATTTTCATCCATTTGGTTATCGTGTTTATCCATATTTATGTGATTACATGACTAGCAAGTTTTCCCCTCGTAGCGTTCCTTGTATTTTTATGGGTTATCATTCATCTTATAAAGGTTTTCGTTGCCTTGATTCCACTACCTTTAGACTCTATATTAGCTGCCATGCTCAATTTGAGGAAAATCATTTTCCCTATCATCATACATTCGACGCCCAACCTATATCCTCTCTTCAAATCTCCAACTTCCTCGAACCGAGCCTTCCTTCCCCTACACCACACGCCCGACATACTTCACAATCTGGATCCGCCTCGTGTATTATTTGTAATGACCATGTGGCTGAGTCTTTGCAAGCAGGTAATTCTAATACAAGTCCACCTTCTTCGCACTCATATCTCTGACCAGCATCTCCGGAACCCATTCCGGTAGATCCCACTCATTCTGTCATCGATCTTTTGGGTTCCCATCCTATGCTCACACGAGCCAAAGACGGCATCTTTAAAACATGACACCTTGCACATCTTGGAATTGTTGGCTATTCTGGGCTTCTTTCTATCTTTTGCATCCACTGAACCTAAAAGATTCAAAACTGCTGCTAAGAATTCTGCTTGGCTTGCTGCCATGGATGAAGAAATTCAGGCCCTAAAAAATAATCATACCTGGATGTTGGTTCCTCGTCCTCCCAACACTAATATTGTGGGCTCTAAATGAATGTTTAGCACCAAATACTTATCAGACGGGTCTATCAAGCGTCTCAAAGCTCGTCTTATTGCCAAGGGCTACACTCAGATTCCTGGTCTCGACTATACTGACACCTTCAGCCATGTCATCAAGGCTACCACGGTTCGCATTGTCCTCTTATTAGAGCGGATGTGGGACCCTTAGGGTCAGATTACTGTCCCACACAACGAAAATGGGTCTAACATGTGGATATCAAGCATTGGTGTATTTTTAAATGATTTAATAGAATATTAGATTCCATTACGAGTGTATAGGAACAAATCGAGACTGAATCAAAGTCCGGAAACTCAAGAACATGAGAAAACAAAAATAAGCAAGTGACACGCGCGCAGAGTGCACTATGTATGTGCACTGTGTGCATGCTTAGCTTCTTTTTCTTGTTAAGCCATCAGCTCTCCGGAAACAGAGAGCTGATGCAAATTGGGTTCTTACCCAATTTATTTCTAATCTTCACTAAATACTTCCAAACACCCAAAATTTAATTTTTAACATTAAAACCAACATCAACACATGTTATAGAATAAAATCATGTTTTTCAAAATATCAAATATTTTTACAAAAACATAAATTTATTCTAAATATACACATGCGTAAATTTTGAATCCAAAACACAAACCAAATTAGATACCCACAATGAAAGGACTCATGAAAAATTATGGGTCACTCAAAGATGGTCAAGTGATTCTAGAATGGTAGTCATAGCTCCAAGCTTTTATCTAGAGTTCAAAACTCTAATTTTATGTTCCATGTCCAACATGAACATATTTGACCCAATTCCAAACATATAGTGTCTACGCTTCCAAAACATCCATACACAA
Organism: Zanthoxylum bungeanum; assembly: GCA_019454045.1. Taxonomy (NCBI): domain Eukaryota; kingdom Viridiplantae; phylum Streptophyta; class Magnoliopsida; order Sapindales; family Rutaceae; genus Zanthoxylum; species Zanthoxylum bungeanum. The sequence continues at coordinate 105,407 of SKCR01021037.1, read as the reverse complement.
ATTTATTAGCCTAATTTCAACTTCAAGCTATTATTATGTATCAAATACAAAAACATAACTTATTAGAGAATATCAAACTTACCTAGTAAGTTTGAACCAAATATATAGTTTCTCCTCCTTGTTGAAAAATATAGAGCACTACCAAAGTTCTATAAACACTACTTTAGGCTAATTTTTCTTATATTTTGCTTTAATACTTGCTTGCTTAAAAACTTGCGCAAGCTTGCCTTTTATAGTGAAGCTTATGTAATTTTTAATTAATAAATGTTTTAATCAACTTTTAGGTGGTGTAGTCCAATTTGTCCAAATATGCATAATTAGGTGTGACTAATCACTTTTGTCTACCACTTTGATTTAATCCAATTAAATCTAGACAAAGTTTAACAAATTGATTAGTTCATTGTCTACCACTTTGATTTAATCCAATTAAATCTAAACAAAATGACCAATTTGATTAGTTCATTGTCTACCACTTTGATTTAATCCAATTAAATCAATCAAAATACACCTATTATTACATATTTTTTAATTACCAAAATATCCTCCAACGGTAGAGATATTATGAAAATTACTACAAAGCCCTTGTGTGATTTTGGATTAATTCAATTAGGTCAAAGTAAATAATTAAGTTATCCAATAACACTTAATTATTTTAATTATAATTATAATATCAAATATTATTATTATCAAACATTATCGGCTACCCAAGTGCTCAACGAGTACACCTCATATTGTGAGACTCTCTAAGTTCAAACATGTTCGCCATATAAGTCTAGCTTATATGTACACAATTCGGTCACCTCCGAATTCGCGAAGAGCACAAACGATTTTTCTTAACTATACAAGTCAAGGCCATCACATATGTTTAATAATCCCTCTGTCGTAGGCTATCTGAGTTGTGCTTAGGTAACATAGATTACTGTTGGACAATTATGACCCATAGCGTCACTATTTGTACAGATCATGGTGTTGTTGTACAAATTAACTATGTGACAAAGGAGATTACACTCTTATCATTTGTGATTAGATCACCTAGATGTATAAATGATACGAGGTCTCTATGATTTGTTCCTGGATTGAGAATGATATGAGACAATATCAATCCACGAAGGAAAAATCATTAAATATCCTAGTCAGAGTATTATCGAGATTGGACATCGATAAATACGTAAAAGACTAGTATTACACTTGTGCGCGTTGTGAGGGCACAACGGCATAGTTCTCATATATTTGGGTATAGGATACTCATGCAAGTGTAATAGGAGGTTGTGTTTTACCGATGGTACGGGAAACAGCTTCGCTCTGGATAGACCCCCTCGAAATTCCATTGGTAGTATAACTATGTGTCTATGGAAGTCCGAAATCAGGGTAGGTGTATTTGGTCTTAACCTGAGACTTGCACCGCTAATACTTGTGACAATCAATATACTTTGGTTTTGGTCGTCCAGGGCTTTAACCGGTTTATGTGTACGCCTCTTCTGGGTATATCGAGAATCGTAGTGTGTTGGGTGTGATGTCAAGACAGAAGTGTCACTCCAGTCATATGGAGTTGATGATCGCGCAGGGATACAGAACTGGTTCTCTAAAAAGGTTGCAACAGTCTGGATAATATGACTTGGTCATGATTATCCGATATTAAAGAGACTAGTTGCTCGTAATCCGATATATGCTTCGTACGGGGCAGACATTGTACCAGCCCCAGGCCTTGCATGTGATCATCCGATACTGGATCGAAATACGCAATACTACGTATACTACGCCTGATATAGATCCTTATTCCTGTAAGGATATTTCTGGAGAATTGGGTAGGCATGGCGCTTTGCTAGAAGCCAACCTTGTCTTGTAAATCGGTATAAACGTAGTACTAGGTACTTACGTGTTCGGATAGTCCGACGAACGAATTTACTGCCAACATATCCATGGATCTCATGGGTCGCTTCCCGAAGATTCACCGATGACGTAAACTCGCACTTCAATTAATCTGAGATTAATTAGAAGAGAGAGAAAATTAATCTGGGATTAATTACGGAGATATTTTATCTGGGATAAAAAAATATCAATTAAAGAGAGATAACGATTAATTTGGAATTAATCGACAAATTAATATATTCTATATATTAAACGAAATTGGATTTCGACGCGGAATTAAAATAGATTTTAATTCGGGCGAACGAGTTAATTTAGAATTAATTCGTTAGCGATGTGAATAATGATTTCGCTAGGCATAATCATTTAATTACGTCGCAACGGAAAATTCGTTAATTTGGAATTAGCGAACTAGAGCCCGGGATTGTTTGCGAGCGCATTCGCATTTTGAATTCGAGTACGGCACGTAAGTCAAATCAAGCGTCAAATCATTAGTCGCATCAATAGTCAAATCATTAGTCACTTTGAGTGATGTGACAACTTGTCACATTGATTGATTGATTCATGCAAATAGTGATGTGAGTGGTTGATAGCATTTAATGCTATTTTGGAGCCAAATTTGTGTTGACTTTTGGAAAGATATTACACAAATTTTGGTATATGTTTTTATTTGATTTTGGAAATCATTTAACTCACAACTCTCTCTTTCTCTCATCTCTCTCTCTCTCCTCTCTCGCCTATAGAGGGCTGTTTCTTCACTGGTGGCAAAATCATCAAGAGCTAGCACTCGAGAGACATGCGAAGGTGATAGGGAAGTCCACCCATGAGCTGGAATCGTTTGATGAAGCTTGGAGCTTGTTCAAGGAGCAACAATGGCCGAAAATATAGTACTGCATATCAGCCACTGCCGTGAGCTGCCGTGAGTATTCCGCAACTCCCTCGTATGTATTCACATGTATTTCTTGCTTTGTATTCGATCCTCGGGACGTAGAAACTCCAACAATTGTATCAGAGCGATTGAAAAGCTTGAAAACGAAATAGGGCTTAAAATTTGGGTAAATTGTATTTGAGCATGATTTGAATAAATTGGATGTTTGAGTATGCTTAATACATGTTTAATTGAGGATTGATTGATCAATTTGATGAAATTGTGTTTGGAATATTTTTCCCCCAAATTTCTTGTGTTGGCCGAATGGTTGAGTGCCCTTATTCTTGGTAATTTTTGTTTCGTTGATCATTGGATGACTTGAAACGATTTGGAATGTTGATTTATTGTCGATTGTGGATTTAATTGGATTGAAACCGAATCGGACACAAATTGCCCAAATTGCCGAGAATGAATAGCATGTATATGGGTTTGATTTTTATTAATTGTGTTGGACATGATTTAATGATAATAAGCATGATTAATTAGGCTAATTTGATGTTTTGGAAATATTGATTTGGGTGATTAATAATGCTATACACTTTGGTAATTAAATTGGGAATTTGGAATTTGTAATTTAATTATATTGGGCCTAATTTTAGAAATTGGACTTTGAAAGTTGTTATTGGGCTTATTGGGCTTGGTTGTACTAAGTTGGGTTTAGGCTAAATTGGTTGGATCCAATTGGGCCCAAAACCGCTTCTATAAAGCCCAAGTGCGACTAATGGACCTTTAAAGTTTAATTGGGCCTAAATTGATTTCTGGGCTTATGGGGTGACTCCCGGATTGGACTCTGGTTATTGGGTTCGACCCGAGTTGACCAAAAGTCCACGCCTTAAAGAAATTAATTAAAAGCCAATTCGACTTTAATTAAATTGACGTTGGACGTTAATCGGGCTTTGAGACCCGTAACGATTAAATTTGGAATTTAAGTCGTAAAGGTTTATTAATAAAGTGTAATATTTAATTTGGAATTAAATAGCGAGTTAGTATTAAATACAAATTGAATTGGATTTAATTTTGTAGTTAATTTAATTCGAGAATTCGTACTTTGAGTATTTATTCGCAAAACGAGTTTGACTCGAACAAAATCAAATCGTTGTTTGAACATTGGATGATCAATAATTATCAGATTAATTAATTTGATTAGATTGATTGATAATATGCTTGTGTGAATACATGGTTGCGATGCATGAATAATGTATATTGGATGGATATTAGATGGGTGGGGCAATTTTGGAAATTGTTGTCATAAATTTGATTTATTAATTGGACCTGCGTGTCCAGCCTTACTTATTACCTCATTATTCTTTGTATTCTCTTCTCACCTATTCCCCTCAATGTAAATGAGGTTTCTTTAGAAGTGTAGTGTAACGAGTAGAAGCAAATACTTGTGCTAGCGGGAGAGTGAAACAGAGAGATTTGATCTAGGATCAATGTGTAAAGTATCCATCCGCATATCATTATTATTTTATTCATATGCGCTTTATTATGTGTTTAGAATGCATGTTTAAGGGTGTATGATGATGAGACCTTAACAAAGATAATAAATTGGTTGCCAATTTGCACTCGAAAAACCCTCGCAAAATATTAAGCGTATTTCCTTCCATTGAGTGATTCTTACTCAAGATCCAAGACTGACATTGCTTGTTGGCCAAAGTCAAGGCCTTTGTCCGTCAATGATGTGTTTGAATCACGAAGGCTTTGTCCATATTGGTGTCTTGTCCAAGTTGTGGTTTGTTGGCCAAAGTCAAGACCACTTCTTGTCCATCGACATTGATTACGAAGCTTTCCATGGTCAATGGGTCGCGCTTAACTGGGATCACTAAGTTTGTTGTGCCAAAGCCAAGGCTTAGTTGATTCAGAGGAAAAAGGTTAGGTAATACATTGGATGTATGGCATATATAAGATTATGTTTCGGACTTGGATGTCCCCCTACTGGATCTAGGAATTGGATTGGATCCAATTGATCTTATAAATCTACCTAGTTAATTATCATACAATTTGTTGGCCAAAGTCAAGATTGTGTGATATTTAACGAGATCCTAGCCCGTTAGGAAACACAGTTTCCCGAGTACTCGACAGAGGGTTAGAGGCTCGCCGAAAAATAGTGGGAGGTAATAATTGAATTTGCAATACTCATTTAATTACTTTCCATACGCGCTCAAATCAAATATCATTCGTCAAATAAAATAAATGTTAGTTGGACTAATAAATTGTAATTTTGTTTTTAATAACAGTTGGACTGTATTCAAACTATTCATTTATAATTGATTTTATAATTGGATTAGTATAATCAATATAATTGATTTTATCTATTAATTATAGTTGATTAAATAGTTGGACTATAATAATCATTATAATAAATAGTACCTAAATCGTTGATTAATAGTTCGACTATTAGAATCAATATAGAAATTGAAAGATTGACATTTAAAACATAATCCTAGGGAAAATGTATTTAAATGGTTTAATTTTCAAATTGGGAATAAAATTTCAGGATGGTCCTGGAAAATAATAAGTTACTTTATTTGATAAAATAACATATTAAGCCTAAGCCCGGAGTTAAGCAAATAGGTATAGCATAATCTTTGGAAGATTAATGTGATGATAACTTTAGTGCTTAATCCATTATACTTACCGCAGTAGACTCCTTAATTTCTTTATCAGAACTAAGGGTTGGATCCTTAAAGTATGATAATGAAATTGAAGGATCTTCATAAATCTATCTTTAGATTTTAGAAGTACTAAATTGCAATGAATTACTCTTGGAGAGTTAATGACTATTCTCAAGGAGATAAAGTCAAACTTTGCAATTAGGCAAGTAGCGCAAGGCGTACCTTACTTCGATATTCTAGCAACCCGAGGCTTGGCCAAAGGCTACTGGAATGTGAAAAAGGGCAAAGGCAAAATCATTATAATCTTCTGTGAAGATAAAGGACATATTCCAAAATATCCGCCTAAATGTGGTAAACGGGATCACGGAAGCGTGACTGCCGTTTGAACAAAGCAGACATGAAGGAATTGAAGAATGGGCAAGGCTTTGACTTCAAATATGTTTGTTATAAATATGTTCACTACTAGTATTAAAATTGGATTTTAGATACTTAGTGTGGTACATGAATACATACTGATGTTCAGAATCTGTTTTGAGCAGGATACTGACATCAATTGAGATTTAATCTGCGAATTGGAAACGGGACGAAAGTCGCTGTTTTAACCGTAGATACCTAAGTTTAGGAACTACCTTCGGGTGTGTACTTAAATTAGGAAACTGTTATAATGTGACTAGTTTGACTAGAAACATCATCTATATATCAGTGTTTAACCCGCTGTGGGTGAACCTTTATATTCTAGAACACTAAAATGTTTTATTATATAATGATAATATTGAGATAAACACATTAGATGTGAATAACAGAATTTATATTTTGAATATAAATAAATCTCAAACGTACAAAATGACAAACAAACTGCTCAAACTGATTTGATCAGATGAAACTATTGTGGCATTGTTGTCTGGGACACAATCAAACAAGACTCGTATATCCGCACTTTTGAAGTGTGGGTACTATAACTGATTTGATTCTATTCAAATAAAGTCTACGAATCTAGTTTATTAGGCAAAATGCCTAAAATACTATTTACTTGGTAAAAGTGCAAATGCCACAGATCTGTTAGCCCTAGTTCATAGTGAAGCAAGTGGGCCCATGTCTAGCTAGGCTAGAAGTGGATATGAATATTTTGTGACCTTTACGGATGTGGCATCACGTTGTGGTTATGTGTTTCTTTAGAAGAACACAAATCGGAAACTTTTACAGTTTCGACACGAAATAGACAAACAGATCGACTAAAGTATTAAACCATCACAGTTAGACCATGATGAAAGTACTTAAGGCAATAAGTTTCTAATATACTTGAAAGAGTATAGTATTCTTTCAATGAGGACTCCTCCCGGAACACGTCATCTTGACGGTGTGTCCGAAATGAGTAACCGAATTTTGTTGGACATGATAAGGTTAATCATGAGTCGCTCTGAGCTACCATTTCCTTCAACGGATAAGTATTAACAGTGCAAAACCTATTTAGAATAAGGTTCCATAAAAATCTGTTTGACAGATTTCATATTAGATATGAACAGGAAAGAAACTGGGTTTCTCATTCCTGATAATTTGGGATGCTAGACATATGTTTGGATGATACCAAACTAAAACCCAAATTGGATAAGTGCCAATTGTAGGTTATCCTAGGGATACCAAAGTATTGTACTTATACAACTCACAAGAAAACAATGTAATTGTTGCTCACCATGCGGTTTTCCTAAGAGGGATACCGATATGCATTGGTAAGTGGGAGGAAAGTAAAACTCGATGAAAATCAGAGTAATACTATTCCAGGCACCAAGTCCTAATGGAACACATATAGTTCATCAAGGATGGAACTATACCATAATCTTCGAATACACAAGAACCGCATATGTCGGAGAGAGTCAGAAAACAACTTGGGGTATGGGTTTCTGATCTCACCTCATAAAGATGTCTATCTTATTGAGGTATACCAACTGACTACGTATGAGGTAGTGATACAAGGTATCGACTCCATATTATGGCAAAGTGCCATAAGTCCGAAATGGATTCCATGTATATCAACAAGTTTAGAACTAGTTGATGTACCGCAAGGCATTGTGCCTATTGGTAATTTATAAGTCTTCAAGGAATACATACATGGAAGGCAACATACCAACGTACTAAGCTAGGCTTGTAGCGGAAATGTATCGTTATCAACATTGTGTTGATTACGATTCAACCTTTTACCTGTTGCCACGGTAAATCCATTTGGATAATGCTTGCTAAAGCTGCGTGTTTCATTTATGAAATATGACAGCTTTACGGGAAAATCGCTTTCCTGAAAAGGAAACCTTTTGGAGGATGTTTACAACATCCTGTCGGTTTTGTCGTACCATAACAAGCAAACAAGGTTGGCAGGTTATTCGATCCATGTTTGGATTGAAGCAAACATTAGGTTCTTGGAATTATCGTTTTGATGTAATCATAATGGTGTATGATTTAATTCAAAACGAAATGATTCTTGTGTATATATGGAGGTTAGTGGGAGCGCACTGGCAGTGGCTGTCCTATAAATAATGATAATACGTCATTTCTTGGAAATGATATTCCCATATAATAATCGGTGAAAGCTTGGCTTTCATAAGAAAAATTCTATATAGAATCTTGTGAGAAACAACTTTTATTCTAGGAAAAAGATCTACTAGGATAGATTTAAAAGTTGTTGAAACTCTCCGAGAACTCGTACATTGAAAAATGTACGCGACCTGGTGTCTCATACGCTTTGAGCATATGGATTCACAATCAGGCCAATACAAGTGATAGTCACTGGATTGATGTTAAGAACATCTTTAGTATCTTAGAGAACTAAGGATGTTGTCTTTAATTATGGAGAAGGAGAACTTGAAGTGACTGGGATCACTGTAGCAAGTTTCCTAACCGATAAAGACGACTATAAGTCATAAACGGTACTATAATTTGAATAACGGTACAGTGAGCTGGAAATCTTCCAAGCAAGATACTGTTACCGAATAAACAACAAATGCGGGTTATTGCTGCAGCTGAGGCAGCAATAGAAGCCATTGGGTCGATAATATATCTAATTAGATTAGATATAGTTCTGTTAGCAGCTGAGCTAGGTGTCAACACAGGCTAAAGAATTAATGGTCTCATCAACATCCAGATACATACTTCGACTATTCATCTGATTCGTTCGGATCATACATCGTGGTGATGTGATGATCGAATAAATCGCATCAGACGATAATCATGAAAATCCACTGACGAAACCTTTTCTCAGTAATTTGAGCCAACCGTACATAGTTCGGGTGTTAGACACTCGAGTGACTGGCTATATGCCAAGGGGGAGATTGTTGGACAATTATGACCCATAGCGTCACTATTTGTACAGATCATGGTGTTGTTGTACAAATTAACTATGTGACAAAGGAGATTACACTCTTATCATTTGTGATTAGATCACCTAGATGTATAAATGATAGGAGGTCCCTATGATTTGTTCCTGGATTGAGAATGATATGAGACAGTATCAATCCACAAAGGATAAATCATTAAATATCCCTAGTCAGAGTATTATCGAGATTGGACATCGATAAATACGTAAAAGACTAGTATTACACTTGTGCGAGTAGTGAGGGCACAACGGCATAGTTCTCATATATTTGGGTATAGGATACTCATGCAAGTGTAATAGGAGATTGTGTTTTACCGATGGTACGGGAAACAGCTTCGCTCTGGATAGACCCCATCGGAATTCCATTGGTAGTATGACTATGTGTCTATGGAAGTCTGAAATCAGGGTAGGTGTATTTGGTCTTAACCTGAGACTTGCACCGCTAATACTTGCGAAAATCAATATACTTTGGTTTTAGTCGTCCAGGGCTTTAATAGTTTCTGTGTACGCCTCTTCTGGGTATATATAGAATCGTAGTGTGTTGGGTGTGATGTCAAGACGGAAGTGTCACTCCAGTCATATGGAGTTGATGATCGCGCAGGGATACAGAACTGGTTCTCTAAAAAGGTTGCAACCGTCGGGATAATATGACTTGGTCATGATTATCCGATATTAAATGGACTAGTTGCTCGTAATCCGATATATGCTTCGTACGAGGCAGACACTGTACCAGCACCAGGCCTTGCATGTGATCATCCGATACTGGATCGAAATACGCAATACTACGTATACTACGCCTGATATAGATCCTTTATTCCTGTAAGGATATTTCTGGAGAATTGGGTAGGCATGACGCTTTTCTAGAAGCCAACCTTGTCTTGTAAATCGGTATAAACGTAGTACTAGGTACTTACGTGTTCGGATAGTCCGACGATCGAATTTACTGCCAACATATCCAGGGATCTCATGGGTCGCTTCCCGAAGATTCACCGATGACGTATGACTCGCACTTTAATTAATCTTGGATTAATTAGAAGAGAGAGAAAATTAATCTGGGATTAATTACAGAGATATTTTATCTGGGATAAAAAAAATATCAATTAAAAAGATATAACGATTAATTTGGAATTAATCGACAAATTAATGTATTCTATATATTAAACGAATTGGATTTCGATGCGGAATTAAAATTAGATTTTAATTCAGACGAACGAGTTAATTTAAAATTAATTCGTTAGCGATGTGAATAGTGATTTCGCTAGGCATAATCTTTTAATTACGTCACAAACGAAAATTCGTAAAATTTGGAATTAGCGAACCCGAGCCCGGGATTGTTTGCGAGCGCATTCGCATTTTGAATTCGAGTGCGGCACGCAAGTCAAATCAAGCGTCAAATCATTAGTCGCATCAAGCGTCAAATCATTAGTCACTTTGAATGATGTGACAACTTGTCACATTGATTGATTGATTGATTGATTGATTGATTGATGCAAATAGTGATGTGAGTGGTTGATAGCATTTAATGCTATTTTGGAGCCAAATTTGTATTGACTTTTGGAAAGCTATTACACAAATTTTGGTATATGTTTTTATTTGATTTTGAAATCATTTAACTCACAACTCTCTCTTTCTCTCATCTCTCTCTCTCTCTCTCTCGCCCATGGAGGGCTGTTTCTTCACTGGTTTGCCGAGAGCCAAGAGGAAATAGGGAAGCAAATTGTTTGATTTTTGTGGCACAATCATCAAGAGCTAGCACTCCGAGAGACATGCGAAGGTGATAGGGAAGTCCACCCATGAACTTGGAATCGTTTGACGAAGCTTGGAGCTTGTTCAATGAGCAATAATGGCCGAAAATGGAGGACTGCAGATCAGCCACTGCCGTGAGATGTTGGAGGGCAGAATCAATTTTTATTGCCTCGTGCGTCGCTCAACCGATCGATGTGAGTATTCTGCAACTCCCTCGTATGTATTCACATGTATTTCTTGCTTTGTATTCGATCCTCGGGACGTAGAAACTCTAACAATTACATCATTAAGTTTTCGATGCGCACATCTCATATTGTTGACATGTCCATAATTCTTCACAACTAATCAAAACACCATTTCTGATATATGTGATCCACCCTAGGTGATCGGTTTGGCCAAAATTTTAAGAATCGTGACTAATCATCTGGATACTTTAACCCCTTATGGTACACATACGGGCTGACGGATCCTATCTTGATACGTACTTGATTAACGAATGCATCAATCTACCCAACGAACATCTAGTGGTAGACCATGAAAGGTATCTGACATACATGGCATCAAAGTATGGAGGATCACACACAAAATCAATGATATCTTATAGTCAAATGATCACAGGTTTTACTCGACTCGAGGAGATTCATATTGACGGTGGTGTGTACTTTCAACTATTAGGAGTCATCTGTGAGTCATTCAATATTCACTCCAACGAATACCCACATGTCTATACGAGCTTCCATTGCTCATGGTACATCAGGTTAAACCATTGGAACTCCAATTTCAATATACGACATGTGCTAGTCTTCCAAGTTATAGGAATTCGACTATATTCCAAAATCAACGACTATCCCAATATTGGATCACCCAGTGTCTAGTATTACTACATGACTATTCTAAGGTCGATGTCATTCTCAGCATATTTATATATCAATCTAATATATATTATGACATAATAATTACCATTAATAAGATTGAAATGAAAAAGTAGTTATTTTATTAATAAATAATAAAATATAATGTACCTTACATTCTTCGAATTGGCGCTCCCAGCACCAATTCCTACAAACTTACACTTGCTTTGTGCCAATCCAGATGGTACCGAAGTCTCATCTTCTCCACATGTTTATCAAATAACTTAGGAGGTAAGGCCATATTAAGCGAGTCTGGTTTCTTGTCTTGTCCTTGAACCTTTAAGACCACTACGTATTTTGGTTCAAAAATCTCTCAAATCACGCGATATTTCATTTCCACGTGTTTATATTTGAAATGAGCTATCGGCTCCTTAGCCTGTGTAATGGCTCCGCTATTATCATCGTACATTGGGATTAGATCCGTAATACTAGGCATAATGCCAAGTTCTTTGATCAAATTCTAATCCAAACAGCTTTTTTAGTAGCTTCCAAAGCGGCTATAAATTCTGCCTCAGTGGTGGAATCAGCTGTTGAGCCTTACTTTGAACATCGCCAACTAACTGCACCGCCATTAAGGGTAAATATGTATCCGGATGTTGACTTTCTGTCATCCGGATCTCTCTGACAGCCGGAGTCTGTGTAACCCTTAACTTGTAGCTCATCTTCTCTGTAAATTAGAAACTTATCCTTAGTACCCTTAAGATATTTCAGGATATGTTTCACGGCTTTCCAATGATCATTACCCAGATTAGATTGATATCGGCTAGTAACACTAACGCCGAAATTGATAGCAGGTCTTGTACATAGTATGACATATATAATACTTCTAATACAAGAAGCATATGGCAAGTTAGACATTCTAACACTCTATTCATCAGTCTGGGTGCTATTTTCTTCGAAAGATGTATGTCATATCAAAAGGTACATTTACTGCCTTGCAGTTGGTAAAACCATACATTTCTAACATTTTATCTATGTACGTGGATTGCGACAACCCTATAAGTTTCCATACTCTATCCCGCTAGACCCTTATACCCAGTATATAGGAAGTTTCACTCATGTCTTTCATGGAGAAGTTCTTGCAAAGGTAGGCTTTCACACTTTGCATCAATCCTATATCATTCCCAATGATAAGGATATCGTCTACATACAAAACAAGGAATATTATCATATTCACACTAACTTTCTTATAAACACATGGTTCTTCTTCATTTTTGATGAATCTAGATAATCTAATTATCTCCAAAACGATGATTCCAGCTTCGGGATGTCTGTTTAAGTCCATAAATAGACTTCTTGAGCTTACAAATCAAGTTTGAATTCTCATTGGATACAAAACCTTATGGTTGTTCCATATAGATATCCTCCTCGAGGAATCCATTTAGGAACACGGTTTTCACATCCATCTATCATATCTCATAATCGTGATATGCATAAATGGCTAAAAGAATCCTAATGGATTTTAGCATGGCTACTAGTGAAAAAATTTCCTCATAGTCAATCCCAGGATGTTGAGTGTAACCTTTCGCTACCAGTCGGGCCTTAAAGGTTTCCACATTTCCATCGGGCCCTCGATTTCTTTTATAAACCTATTTACTACCAATAGGTTTAACTCCTTCAGGAATTTCAACCAAGTCCCATACTTCATTGTCATGCCTAGAATCCATTTCGAATTTCATGGCTTCCTGCCATTTCCCGAATCGATATCCAATATCGCCTCTTTATACATAGTCAGATCCATTTCCTCCAAGAAGAGAACATCAAAACTTGCATCAGACGTTAAAAATAATCTCTCAGGAGGCCTTGATATTCTTTTTGACTTAAGTAGAACATGTATTGTAGATACTTCACCTAGTTGAATATCTGGTTCCATCTCAGGTTTCTTAATGTTGGGATCAAACTGATCGAGTTCAATTTTTCTATAATTCCCACTTTCTCTCAAAAATTCATTTTCAAGCAAAGTGATAAAACGAGCAACAAATAAATTTCGTTGCTCAGAATCGTAGAATTGATATCCCAAAGATTTTTCATGATATCTAACGAACCTGTATTTATACCCCCCTGGGTGCTAGTTTATCCCGCTGCGCAACTCTAACGTATGCAGGACAACCCCAAGTCTTTAAGTATCTAAGACTTGGATTTCTACTAAAACATATTTGATATGGGGTCGTAGAAATAGCTTTTGATGGAACCCTATTAAGTATGTGAGCATCAGTAAGTAAAGCGTAACCCCAAAGGTAATATGGAAGATCTGTATAGTTCATCATAGATCGCACCATATCCAATAAAGTATTATTTCTCTGCTCAGACACACCATTGTTTTTAGGAGTACCGGGTAGGCTATATTAGGCGAGAATCTCATTCTCCCTTAAATGACTTCTGAATTCGTCGCTCATGAAAGTCACGAAGTATGTAGAACCATCATGAGCGGCATGATTTAATGGACAATATACCGATGTGTACAACTCTAATAAATCATCAGCATGGTATCCAACACCGAGAAATAGGGCCTTTGTAATTTTTCCTTGGATACATGAATCACAAATCGGATAAGGATCTAAGGTAAGATCTTCAATCAAACCATTATTAAGTAATTTTGATAGACGTCTAACACATATGTGACCCAATCTCATATGTCATAATTCAGAATTATTTAATTTGGATCTTTTATTTATATTTTTCTCTATATTAAAGATATCTCGATATGTTTCCAAAACATAATGACCGTTAGATAAAGATCATTCACATATCAAATATTTGTCTTTATCATATAAACATGAAAACATTATCTTTAATGTTTATTGTGTATCCCTCTTTATCCAATATTGGTAAAGATATTGTTGGTCTGATAAGAGAGGGTACATAATAATAGTCATTTAAAAATATTTTACATCCATTAGGGAGATCTAAAATAATCATTCCTAGGGCCTTGACATCCAATGTCTCGTCATTTCCAACTCTAAGATGGATCTCCCTTTTGTTCTGCCTTCTTTTAACCCTAATGACTTGCATGGAGTAGAAAATATGAGTGGGACTGTCGGTGTCTAACATCCATCCACTATTTGCATATAAGGCTAATGAGATGCCAATAATAGGAAAAATATAAAGTGTACCTGTGGGTTTTGCCTTTACTTTTAGCTCTACAATCTTTCTTATAGTGTCCAGACTTCTTACAGTTTCGTACTTCTTGGAGTCTCTCTTTGATATATTCTTCTTTCCCATTTTGATTTTCTTCGACTTTCTAGAAGCCTTTGAAGAGCTTGTTCCATCATAGAGGTATAAAATGGGATTATCTTTCTTCAAATCATATTCTACCTTGCGTAACTCATTATGAAGTTCTTCATAACTGGCTTGCATCGAATGCATATAAAAGTTTAATATAAAACCAACGTAAGTACTAGGCAAAGAAGATATAATCAAATTTCAGCTTAGTCGTTCATCGATCATAATGTCCTGTCGTTCCAAATATCGGATCTGGTCGATCATGCTCAAAACATGAATGTTGACCGCTCATCTATCCTTGAGCGTAGCATGTAACAATTCCTTAGACCTCCGATATATTTTAATTTTTTGATTTGCTTCGAACAACTCTCTGAGTATTCTCATAATGCTCCAAGCATCAGGTACCTCTATGTACTGTCTTAGCAAATCTGGAACCATCGATCTTAAAATGTAGGATTTCACCCTTAGGTTATCATCCTTCCATATTTCAAATGTCTCTCACTTTTCGGGAGTGGAATCAGGATCGATTTCAACAGGCAATGGATTGAGCGTCATATAGCCCAACTTCTCTGATTCCAAGATAAGGTGAATGTTCATTTCTCATTCAAAATAGTTTTCGACTCCTTTCAATTTATTAGAATCTAAAAGTTACGCTAATGGATTTGCGATAGCCATCTACAAGACAACAATTAAACACTAGTATAATATTTTTATTTCAATATAAAAACACTAATATTATTATGGATTTTAAATCTATTAGTGTCCTCCCACTACTTTACGTAATTCTGTAATCTCCCATAACGAAAAAAAATTGGCTTTCAAATTTCACAGCGAGAAGTGGATCCCATGACATTTACTCGAGCCTCACAATAATGACGGTCTTGGCCTTCATAAATTCATTAGGTAGAGCTCAAAGATCAATCACATCCATGTAACTCCTGAGTTTAGTCTTGAACCATTTCTTGTCCTCACAATAATGACGGTATTGGATTAAGACGTGTTCTAGGTGTATAGTTGTCAATGTGCACTAATGAGCTTCGTAAGTACACCTTCATAATAATGACAGTATTGGGTGACTACGTCAACTCATCACGCTACATCTAATGTTTTACCGGAGTGACCTAAATTTCGACCACGTATACCCTCACAATAATGACGGTATTGAGCATAAGTAATAAGAACTCATTCATCTCTGTATTGATAAGACGGACCAACCAATAATACTCCAATGTTATTAATACTATTACTTAAAAGTAATCACCTAATCATGGGAGATTTATGACAATCAAGTCATTAACATGCTTGGGTCAAAATAAAAAATTTTAATTTAAAACATACAATGCACATCCAATATGAATTATGCATAATTAAATTAAAATTAAAGAGGCATAGATTCAAATACATGTGTTGTGTGGTTAAGATCTGCACTGATACCATTCTGTTGGAGCGGATGTGGGACCCTAAGGTCGAATCGGTACACCATACAGCGAAAATGGGTCTAACCCATGAATATCAAGTATGGGTGTATTTTTAAATAATTTAATAGAATACTATATTCCATTACAAGTGAATAGGAAAAAACCGGGACTGAATCAAAGTCCGGAAGCTCAAGAACAGAAGAAAATAAAAATAGACAATCGACAAGCGCGCAACGAGTATTACGCGCGCGCACAGTACGCGTGCATTGTGTGCGTGCTTAGAATTTTTTTTTCTATTTTCTTATTAAGTCATCAACTTTCTGGAAACATAGAGATGATGCAAATTGGGGTTTTACCCAATTTACTTCTAATCTTCACTAAATACTTCCAAACACCCAAAATTTAATTTTTAACATTAAAATCAACATCAACACATGTTATAGAATAACATCACATTTTTCAAAATATCAAATATTTTTACAAAAATATAAATTTATTTTAAATATTCACATGTATAAATTTTGAATCTAAAACACAAACCAAATCAGAATCCCATAATGAAGTGACTCATGAATAATTTTATGTCACTTAAAGGTGGTCAAGTGATTCTAGAATGGTAGCCATAGCTCGAAGATTTTATCTAGAGTTCCAAACTCTAATTTTATGTTTCATGTCCAATATGAACATATTTGACCCAATTACAAGTGTATTGTGTTTATGCTTCCAAAGTATCCATACACAAATTTATTAGCCTAATTTCAACTTCAATCTATATTATCATGTATCAAATACAAAAACATAACTTATTAGAGGAGATCAAACTTACCTAGTAAGCTTGAACCAAAGATCTAATCTTCTCCTCCTTGTTGAAAAATATAGAGAAATTCCAAAGCTTTTCTAAACACTTCTTTAAGTTATTTTTTCTTATGTTTTGCCTTAATGCTTGCTTGCTTAAAAACTTGCTCAAGCTTTCCTTTTATAGTGAAGCTTATGTAATTTTTAATTAATAAAAGTTTTAATCAACTTTTAGGTGGGCATAATCCAATTTGTCCAAATATGCATAATTAGGTGTGACAAATCACCTTTATCTATTACTTTAATTTAATTCAATTAAATATAGACAAAGTTTAACCAATTGATTGACATTGTCTACCACTTTGATTTAATCCAATTAAATCTAGACAAAGTTTAACCAATTGATTAGTTTATTGTCTACCGCTTTGATTTAATTCAATTAAATCTAGACAAAGTTTAACCAATTTGATTAGTTCATTGTCTACCACTTTGATTTAATCCAATTAAATCAAGCCAAATACACATATTATTACATATTTTATAATTACCAAAATATCCTCCAATGGTAGTGATATTTATGAAATTATAACAAAGCCCTTGAGTGATTTTGGATTAATCCAATTAATCCAATTGGGTTAAGTAAATAATTAATATTATCCAATAATACTTAATTATTTTAATTGATAATTATAATATTAAATATTATTTATTATCAAACATTATCGGCTACCCAAGTGCTCAACGAGTACATTTCATATTGTGGGACTCTCCAAGTCCAGACACGTTCGTCATATAAACCTAGCTTATACGTACGCAATTCGGCCACCTCCGAATTCATGACGAGCACGAACGACCTTTCTGAAATATATAAGTCAAGGTCATCACATATGTTTAATAATCTTTTCGTCGTAGGCTATCCGAATTGTGCTTAGGAAACATAAATTACACCTTCAAGTTTCCGAGGTACACATCTTATATTGTCGACAAGTCCATAATTTTTTACAACTAATCAGAATACCATTTCTAATATATGCGATCCACCCTAGGTGATCGGCTTTTGCCAAAGTCTTAAGAATCGTGAGTAATCATCTGGATACCTTAACCCTTATGGTACACATACGGACCGACGAATCCTATCTTGATATGCACTTGATTAACGAGTGTATCGATCCACACCAAACAAACATCTAGCGGTCAGACCATGAAAGGTCTCTAACATACATGGAATCAAAGTGTGGAAGATCACACACAAAATCAATGTTATCCTATAGTCAAAGGATCACATATGCCACTCGACTCGAGGAGATTCCTATTGACGGTGGTGTGTACTTCCAACTATTAGGAATCACCTGTGAGTCATTTAGTATTCATTCCAACGAATACCCACATGTTTATACGATCTTTCATTGCTCATGGTACATCGGGTTAAACCATTGGAACTTCAATTCCAATAGATAGTCTTCTAGGTTATAGGAATTCGACCGTATTCCAAAACCAATGACTATGAATATTTACTTTAATAATAGGTTATAGTTGTAATAATATCCCAATATCAGACCACCCAGTGTCGAATAATACTACATGACTATTCTAAGGTCGATGTCATTCTTAGCATATTTATATATCAATTTAATATGCATTATGGCATAATAATTACCATTAATAAGGTTGAAATGAAAAAGTAATTATTTTATTAATAAATAATAAAATATAATGTACAATACAGTATTCGGATTGGCGTTACAAGCACCGACTCCTACAACTCTCCATTGTTGTGACTAACAAATGGCCTCTTCGTCAACTTGATGTCAAAAATGTGTTTTTCAATGGCCATCTCACTGAACATGTTTATAAGGAGCAGCCATCTGGCTACATTGATCCTCGCTTTCCAAATCATGTATGTCAGTTGAAGAAAGCTCTCTAAGGTCTCAAACAAGCTCCTCGTGCCTGGTTTCAGCGTCTCAGCTCATTTCTCATTCGACTTGGTTTTTATCACAGTCGGGCAGACACATCTCTCTTTGTCTTTCATAAGCACTCTAATATCATTTATTTGCTTATCTATGTTGACAACATTATTATTACAGACAACAACTCATCTCTTCTTGACAGTTTCACTTGCAAACTCAATTATGAATTTGCCACAAAAGATTTGGGTTATCTCACATACTTCTTTGGTCTTAAAGCAACACCTACCCCTGATGGCCTCTCCCTCAGCCAGCTCAAATATGCACGAGATATTCTCACACGAGCTCGGCTACCTGACAATAAACTTGTTCACACCCCATGGTTGTTTCCAACACATGTCCGTTGATAGTCATTTGTTCTCGGATCCTACCCTTTATAGATCCATTATTGGTGCTGTAATATCTAACCATCACCCGTCCGAACATTGCCCATGTTGTCAACTTTGTCAGTCAATTTCTCCATTCACAAACTGAAGATCAATTTTTTACTGTCAAATGCATCATCCGCTATGTTAAAGGCACCCCACACTTTGGCCTCATTTTCCACCCATCTGCATCCCCATATGCTTTGGTAGTTTACTCAGATGCCAATTGGGGTGGCTATCCCGATATTCACCGTTCTACTTCTGGTTACTCTATTTATTTGGGTGGCAACTGGTCTCTTGGAGTGCAAAGAAGCAACCTATTGTTTCTCGCTCCAGTTGCAAATCTGAATATCGTGCTTTAGCACTCACTGTCGCAAAACTTCTTTGGCTCACGCATCTCTTCTGTGACCTCAAGGTTTCAATTCCACAACGGCCTCTTCTTCTCTATGACAACAAAAGTGAAATTTTTCTGAGCTCTAATCTGATTTCTCACAAACGGGCCAAACATGTTGAGCTCGACTACCACCTTCTTCGTGAACTAGTTCTCGCTGGCAAGCTTCGCACTCAGTATGTGCCTTCTCATTTGCAGGTGGCTGACATCTTCACGAAAAGTGTCTCACTACCTCTCTTCAAATTATTTCGATCCAAGCTTCACGTAAGTTTAAATCTGACGCTCAGCTTGCAGGAGGTGTCAATGATCATGCTACGAATTTTTTGTAGTCTCAATTATACTTAATTGTAATCTTTAATTTATTTGATTTGATTTTATTGATTATTTCCATTCTTGTAATTGCCATATGCAACTATGTAAGTGACTATAAATATATGAGATTGTCTCATCACCTAGTGTGGTGGTTTTCTACTTTAAATGACATCCATTAACATCAATAAAAAGTCTACAACCATTTAAAAAGGCATTCTTCTGAAATGGAAATGCCACAAAAAATCTTTAGAATAACATTTTCCGAGGGTATGAAACTGAACCACACACCATATTGTATAGTGTCCCTCTATCGACCCTAACAATTATAGCGGTAGATTCTTACAATTTCTGACAATCCATTGAGTGATCACCTTGGACCTCAAATCTGGCATTCTCTATAGCCTTATACATTTTAATCTATTAATTTTATCACTATATGTTTCTTGAATATATGACCTGAGAACTGAATTCTTGACATAAGGATCAACAGTGACATGACCCATAATTTTCTCAACTATCCATTTATGAGACACATTCACCACATTGTTATTTGTCGACAATAATGCTTCTTATTGTATCCTCTAAGGATAAACCCAGATTTATAATTTAGTATTACGACATAGACAAACCATAGAAAATCAAGTTTCTTACAAGTTACATTAAACCTTCTAGGTTCATTATATATCTATTTGAATTCAAAGCCCTTCTGCACCATCATTTCAGTCAACACACTCCTAAAATGGATAACATCCTTGAACACAGAACCTATCTTCAACTTATGTTTACCATCATTACCCACTTTATACTCATGATTATCTAAATATGTCATTAACTTTGTGGTGCTAGCTTTCTCATCATCCTTAGAAGAAGAACCAACCACACTAGGTTGTCACACCCTAGGTTTCATGAGGTTATCATGACGTATGTGTCATATTCATTTTATGTGTCCCTATGTGACGTCAGGGGCAAGTCAAAAAGCATTTAAATTCATTTTGCCTTCATTTGGGCATTGGGACCGATATACCTATCATAATATCGGCATACTGATGGCCTTATATCTTTGACATAACCATTGGAAGCGACATATGGGTGGAACTATACTTTTACATGCTTTCTGGAACCAGTATATAAACATACCAGTCATTAAATCGGTTAATAAGCCTGATTTTGTTTCTATAACTAGCATATTGATCAACCTAGTTTATAAATTTAACTTTTTCCCCTTCATTTTCTCCATCACAGCTCTCTCGTCTCTCTCTCCCCACCATTTTTGGACCGTCAAAATCAAGCTGAAAAGCTTGATTTTTCATGCATTTCTAAGCTTCAGGTGAATCATATAAGTCCATTAACCTTCCTTTTAACTTTTGTTTCACATATTATCATGGATTACTTGAAATCCATTTTTTGACCCATGTTGATTTTAGGGATTTTTACATGATTAGCGAGTTAATCACACTTAGATATACGTCTATTGACTTGATATAAGCATGGTTTTAGTTGATTCAAAACTTAGGTTTTAGTATAAAACCCTAGAATTGAGGGTTTTTGTTATGTTATGAAATCAATGATTGGAATTGATTTTCATGTTATGGGCTTGTAATAAGCTAAATTCATATTATTATTATTGAGATAATAGTTTGTAAAGCATGAATTTATAACCATGTGTGTTGGGTATGTTATCCATTTTCAGACTTGTGTTGCATTTGTTCTATGTAGCATCTCAACATGTTAGGAAACACTTTAGGCTTTATTTTCAACGTAATTACACGAAACATTCATGTGCATGTTTAAATTTGTAAATGTTTGGGTATATTAACCGTACTCGAACACGTGGTAGATTCCACGCAAGAGAATCCCTCTGATTTTAGTCGAGCACGTGAGTATTAGGACGTCGATTCTGTGAGTGAATGTTTTCACAGTTATATTTTCATGTTATTTATATCGTAATGTGTTGTATATATGACATATGTACTATGAATCCAGAAACACGATTTATGATATTTAAATTACGTCTTAAGTTCTGCAAGTCATGTTTCACGCTTATAACATACGTTTTTCAAGTTTATAGTTCATGTATACATGTTCCTGTATTCATGCGTTAAGCATGTACATTTTCAGTTTATGCATTTTCAAGCCATGTGTGTATGTTTCCAGCTTACATTCCTAGTTTCCATTTTATGTTTATATAATCTCAATTCATGCATTTACATGTTATGAATTTACGCTTTCAATTTACGTTTACGTATATATGCTACATGTTACAATTTACGTTTTTAGTTCACGTTTTCATGACATACGATTACAAGTTACTTTTTGGTTATTGTGTACCATGTAGAGTTACTGGTTAGGAAATCTGTTGGAACATGGTTTATCCCATACCTATTCTAAAATAGGAAATTAGTCATGTATAAGCATTGTATGCATAAGCCAGTACATTAGTAAGTTTATAAGTATATTATATTTCCTATGTTCAAGTTCATGATAGGTTTTCAATATACATGATCGTGACATATTTTCATGCTTTCAGTTTAGTTCATGTCATATTTACAATTTACAGGTTACGCTATAATTTCATGTTTACATGTCCTGTCAGGTTTTCACGTTTACATGTTACATCATGTTTTCATAATTGCAAGACATATCACGATTTCTAGTTTATGGCTCATGTCTCGTTTTCAGCTCATGTAATATTTCAACACTTACAGTACATGTCATGTTTTCACGTTTATAGTTCACTTCAGTTTTCATGTCCACAAGTTACGTTAAGATATCAGAACATTTTTTTTATATTTATCAGTCATGCCACGATTTCACATCACGTATTCATGTTTTCACACTGTAAAAATCATATTTTCAAGTTTAGTCTTATAAGATACAACTTGCATGTCATGTTTATGTTTTTAGTTTACGTCATTATTTTCATTTCCATGTTTACAGTTTACAGTTTACAGTCACGATCACCTTTTCAAATTATGCTCACTGTTTAGAAGTCATGACTATGAATTTTCTGATTGTGAACCCATTTTCATTTCACGTTTTCATAGTTTTCCACGGGTCATGTTTATAAGTTTATAATCGCTTTTCTCATGTAACATGTTCATGCTTCTAAATTTCAGCTCATGTTTCCCATGCATTATGTTTACAATTACTTTTTTATGATATTCAGTTCAAGCGTTATGTTTTACAGTTCCCAGCTTATGTTTTATCATCCATGTTTACAAGTTTGTGACTTATATATTTTCAGTTCATGTTTTCCATGTATTATATCTCCAGCTTATGTTTTCATGAAACACGTTTTCAGTTTATGATTTTCCATGATTCTTAGTATAAGTTTTCAGTAAATGATTTACAACAACAGGAAATAGAATGGTTTCAAACCAATAATAGAGTACCATCCCCTCATATATAACGTCCCGATACGCTCACGTTCATCAGGCCTAATGGTCCTCCGGAGACCCTCTTAGGTATATTCATATTCATGTTCCCTTGCTCATGCGATGGTAGGTCCTGCTAAGTATGTTTCACGCCCCAATGTTACAATACTAGGGTTGTTTTCATGAAATTCAATTTAAAAATATGTTTACAGATGTCAACTTGATGAGCGGAAAATATATCAATATTTACCGCCCATTTAACTTAATATTTTGTTTCGTTTCTCGGGTTTGATGAACGTTTTGATGTGTTTTAGTTTAATTTACAGATAAAATAATATCGGGTCTCAATGAAATCATTTAGGACGAAATATGGGTCAAATAAGGGCAATTATTGGACTTGATATTTTAATTTTGGAGATTGGAAATTTGAAAGGGCGTTTTTGACAAAGTGCAGTTTTGGAAATTCCAGTTTTGCACATCTGTCGTATTTTGGGCATAACTTTTACTCCGATATCGGATTGAGCTGATTCAAGTTCCAGATTAAAGAAGACTCAAAGATCTACAACTTTGAAAGACAAAATATTTTCGAATTCTGAAGATTTCATGACCGAAATTGATGAACCATCCAGAAGTGTGTTGTGTGTAATTATTAAAGTCATTTTCAATCATTTTCAAAGCAAAAAAATAAATTAATAAATAAATAATAATTAAAAATCAAATCACCCCAAACATGATAAGCAATTAGTGGAGCAATTAATAATGGATTTGGTGGAGTAATTAGTGGAAAATTAATAATGGATTTGGTGGAGAATTTGATGGATGATTTGATGGAGGCAAAATTTTGCCTATAAATACCAAGCCATTTCATTTGTAAAATTCATACTTTCTTCTTTGAAATTCCTAAAGAATAAATAAGAAGATTGTATCTTGTTTGTTTATTTACAGCTTTCAGTAATTAATTTCCGCTTTCGCACTTTCTTTTCTTTATTTTTCAGTTTTTACTTTCCGCAATTTACTTTTACGCACAATCATTTCCTTTCTTTACTTTTGCAGTTTTTATTTTTCAAGCAATGAGGAGGTAATTCCCCTTTGCTGGGGTGAAAGGTAAAGCTTTTATTATTGCTATTTAGATTAATCTCCCTTAATAATATAATAAACTATAAAATTTAAAACTTGACTTAATAAGGATACCGCTATATTGGCCGGTTGGTAATTAATTATAAATTGGTTTTAACCTGACTAAGTATGGATACCGCCTGGTTGGTCGGTTGGTAATTAATTATTAATTTGACTTAATCAGGATACCGCCTTTATGGCTGGTTGGTAATTATCACGTAAAGTTAATATATTATATTAAGGGAGATATCTAAATTAGTAGTAATAAAAGTTGATCCTCTAACCCCAGCATTTTCTTTTATTGTACTTTTACTTTATTTAATTTCAGTAATTTACTTTTCAGCAATTTACTCTTCAGCAATTTACTTTCAGTAATTTACTTTTATTTTTTTTTACTTTTACTTTTACTTTTACTTTTACTTTTACTTTTTTTACTTTTCAGCAATTTACTTTTCAGTATTTAATTTTCAGTATTTTACTTTATGTCTTTTATTTTATTTAAATTTTTACTACCCGTAAATATGTGTCGTAACTAAGCCAGTTATCTGGGGTTGTGATGAAATCCAATATCACCGGTTTATAGGGGTTAGATTATAGCTTGGGTAATATAAAGGTTTATTTATTGAGTCTTAATCTTAATGCTTTTTATTAACTGGCCATTAATAAAATTGATTAGGTAAACTTAAAATGAACTTGGAAAATGGATTTTAGGTTAAAGACCTTAGACTCAATAGCCCACGATCTTCCTTGAGGATAGATAACCCTTTAATAGATTTCCTTACAGGATAAGATATACCTGTCGGGCGGGGGTAGCCATAATTGGAACTTAAACTTAATGAATCCAGGTAATTTGGTTGACATAGACATATGGTTCAATTGGGTTATACTGGGTATTTGTAATCGACCATCGGAAGAGGCTTTTACATAATTTAGTGTTCCAGGTTAATAAATTAATATATTACCCAACTGTAAGATAACCACTTCATCTTTAATAGATATTGGAAGGATTCACAACCCTGAATAGTTTTATAAATTTGAATTTTCTTCAATCTACTTTCAAGAATTTTATTTACTTGTTTTAAGTTTTAAAGTCACCACCCAATCAAACAATCAATCTATTAGATACTTGTAAACATTTGACCTCATAAAAAATTTAATAGCAAAGGTTTTAAGTCCTCGTGGGATCGATACTTTTTATACTACTTGAACGATACGTGCGCTTGCGTTATACGCGTGTGATTACGCACCGGTCAAGTTTTTGGCGCCGTTGCCGGGGACTTATTTATCTTTCACTATTAGTTTTGAGGTTAGATTCGTTACTTGTATCTAATTTTCTTTTTACTTATTATTGTTGTTTTCTTGTGTTTCAGGTTCTCAGAAACTACATGAGACGAACCAGAAGCTTTGAACTCCGACCGCTTGACCCAGAAATTGAAAGAACCATCAGACAGTTGAGAAGGGAAAGGCGAGAAGGCCAAGAAGCTTTAGTCAACATGGAACCTGAACCTTTGAACGTTGCACCACCGATTCCCATTCGAGACAGAACCATTCCGGTGGTCGACGGCTTCATTTCCTGTATTGTACTTCCTCCCTTACCAGCAAATGCGGGTGACATCAAAACATGCATCCAGATGATTCAGCAGTCAGTACAGTTTGGGGGAAATGCAACTGAAGATCCTAATTCCCACATCAGCAACTTCCTGGAAGTTTGCGGTACTTTCAATTACAACCGAGCAGCTGAAGAAGCAATGAGACTGCGGGTTTTTCCATATTCCCTGAAAGACAGAGCTAAAGCTTGGCTACATTCGTTACCAGCAGGTTCCATCACAACTTGGAACACTCTAGCCACCAAATTCCTTGCAAAGTACTTTCCACCAGCCAGAACTGCAAAGTTGAGGAATGACATCACATCCTTCGTGCAGCAAGATTCAGAATCCCTTTGCGAAGCTTGGGAAAGATTCAAAGATTTACTCCGGAAATGTCCTCATCATGAGATCGCAAAATGGCTACAAGTTCAAACCTTCTACAATGGACTTTCTGGAATAATGAGAACCACAATTGATGCTGATGCTGGAGGAGCTTTAATGGCAAAAGGAGAAGATCAAGCCTGGGACTTAATTGAAGAAATGGCCAACAACAACTCCTTGTGGCCAACAGAAAGGAGCATGATTCAAAGAATTGCAGGAATTTATGAAGTTGGAGCCAACACAGCACTGAATTCCAAGCTGGATGTGATTTGCAAAAATCTGGAAACTCTTAACATGAAAGTTAATGGTGGATCCACAAGTTCACCATTTGGAGGAGCACCTGAGTCAGAATCTTTCAACCAACATAAAGAAACGGTGAATTATGTCAACAATTTCAACAGACAGGGGAACAATCCATATTCCAACACCTACAACCCAGGGTGGAGGAATCATCCCAATTTCACATGGAGCAACAATTCAGGGCAAATGAACAATCCACCACCCGGATTCCAACAACAGAAAAAGGGCCAGGAGCAGGCTAATGAATCAGGAATAACAGAAGTGTTGGCCCACTTGAAAAAGATAGAAGCAAAACATGACTCTCAAAGAGCAAGATATGTTTCAATCTCAAGCAGTATTAATTCAAAGTCAATCAGCTTCTATTAAAGCACTGGAGAATCAAATTGGACAACTGGCCAATGCTCAGAGTTACAGACCGCCAGGTAACCTTCCTAGCAACACTGAACCAAATCCGAGGAACATGGGGAAGGAGCAGTGTCATGCCATCATGTTAAAAAGCGGTACTGAAATCAACAAAGATGTTGGAGCCAAAAAAACTGCTGAGGAAGTTCCAAAAGAAACAAAGCAACAGATGGAGGAAAAAGAAGCAAAGGAAAAAGAACAGATCACTCCACCTCCACCTTTTCCTCAGCGTCTTCAGAAGAATAAACTGGACAAGCAATTTGCTCGATTCTTGGAGGTGTTCAAAAAGCTGCATATCAACATTCCATTTGCAGAAGCGTTGGAACAAATGCCCAGCTATGCCAAATTTATGAAAGACATTCTTTCACGAAACGGAGATTGGGAGATTATGAGACAGTAGCATTATCAGAAGAATGCAGCGCCATCATTCAGAGAAAACTTCCTCCAAAGTTGAAAGATCCTGGCAGTTTCATGTTCCTTGCACCATAGGAGAACATGACTTCGGTAAGGCTCTGTGTGATTTAGGTGCTAGTGTTAACTTGATGTCTTTTTCTATTTTCAGGAAACTACAATTGGAGAAACAATGCCAACTTCAGTCTCTCTAAACTTGCTGATAGAACGCTCGTATTTCCAAGAGGCGTAGTTGAGGATGTGCTGGTCAAGGTTGACAAATTCATTTTCCCAGTAGATTTTATTGTCCTTGATATGGAGGAAGACGCAGACGTGCCAATCATCCTCGGGAGACCATTCTTGGCTACAGGTCGAACCATTATTGATGTACAAAAAAGAGAACTAACCATGAGGGTACAAGACCAATAGTAACATTCAATGTTTTCAAGGCCATGAATTTCTCAGATGATGAAAAGAAGGAGGAATGTTTCAAACTTGATGTGATACATAGTACCGATCAGAACTCTGATGAAAGACAAAGTTCTACTGACAAACTTAAAACATGTCAATTACCTGTGGAGCCTGAAGATAAAGCGCACTGCGTACTGAAGAAGCCTATTCTTGCACTACAAGCAACAGAAGAGAAAAAGTTCCACCAGCTCAACGAATTGGAGGAATTTCACATACAGCCTTTTGAGGATGCCAAATTGTACAAGGAAAAGGCAAGGAAAAGACATGATGAGAAGTTAGTGCGCATACAACTGGAACCAGGGCAGAAGGTACTGTTAAACAAATCAAGGGTGAAATTCTTCCCATGGAAGCCAAAATCACGGTGGTCAGGTCCATTTGTGATCACCAAGGTTTTACAAGACAGAGCCGTTGAGATACATGATCCTGACTCCAACAAAACTTTCAAGGTTAAAAATAACGTGTCAAGCACTACTGGGGAGAATCATTTGAGCGACAAAAAGAAAGTGTCACACTTTCAGATCCAGCTTAACGTTCGAGAAGTCACGTCTAGCTGACGACTTTAAACTT
Organism: Zanthoxylum bungeanum; assembly: GCA_019454045.1. Classification (NCBI taxonomy): domain Eukaryota; kingdom Viridiplantae; phylum Streptophyta; class Magnoliopsida; order Sapindales; family Rutaceae; genus Zanthoxylum; species Zanthoxylum bungeanum. Next base: position 76,926 of record SKCR01021037.1, on the reverse strand, counting down.
AGCGCTCGCATGGAGGCAACCCATGCAATTTGTGTATATATTGTGATTTGGTGTGATTTATTTTGTGTGTTTAGTTTTTGCAGATTAAGACATTTCAGGATGGAAGAAGTTCTCGCAAAACTTCACAAGTAATTTCCTTCTCTCCCTCAAAAATCTCTGATGAAAGTTTACAAAGCTCGCTTGGAACGGATGAGACTACTGATGATCAAAGGTATTCCTACTGGCATTCGTTGGATTATTGAAGCACGGGTCCGATTGGCAAGTGAGTCTTCTGACTCTTTTATTTCACATCTGCCTGGCTTAGGAATGAGCACCTATGCTAAAAAGAGAAGAGCCAAAAGAATGTGTGTTTGTTATAAATGTGCTCGCATGTTTTGTAATACTCGTTGTCGTTCTTTAGGAATGGTGTCTGATAACCACGAAGATAAGATTAATTTCATTAGGGATGGCTTGAGTAAGGAGTCTTTGGATGACATATCTAAAACTCTTGAGACGCATCCCGGTGGATATGTGTATCACGAGATTCGTGTGTTATACGCACAATTCCAAAAGGAAAGACAACAGTTAAGTCTCGGGAATCTGACTCAAAAAGACCCTATTTGCCAATTTATAAGAAAATTGGATGGGAAGCTTGTCCCTGACGCATAGACGTCAATCAAGCCGCTACTTTTCTTGTACATATTATATCTCTTTCTCTTTTCCTGATAATTGTGATTTGTTTTGTTGTTTTCTTTTATTTTCTCCGACAGGATCCAGACCCTTTTTGACTATCACGATTTATTTTACTGTTAAACTAATAATTGTCATTTGGCAGGTACTAGTGCTATTATTTTACTCACCCTTTTCAGGTGTTATAAATTCAACTCATCATTACACTTTTGAAGACATCCAAGTAAACATGGAAGCCACTTCAAGAAGACGAGTTGAAAATATCTGTGTGTTTTGCGGTAGTAGTGTTGGTATTAAACCACAATACGTAGAAGCAGCACAGGAATTGGGTCGAGTCTTAGCTGCAAGGAATATGCACTTAGTATATGGCGGAGGCAATCTTGGACTTATGAGGATCGTTTCAAAGGCCATACAGGAAAGAGGTAGTAACATTTTAGGAATCATCCCAAAACCTCTGGCAGAGGCAAATCTTATTGGATCGTCAAACAGAGAGGAACTGATCGTGCCAGGTATGTCTGAACGACTGGTAGAATTGATTAATCGTGCTGATGCTTTTATTGCTTTGCCAGGTGGCTTGGGTACATTGGAGGAAATTTTTACAGTGTTATCTTGGGCGAACCTGGACATACACCAGAAACCACTTGGACTGTACAACGTTGAAGGATTTTATGATTTTCTTTGTGTGTTTCTTGATGATGCTCGAAGAAATGGGTTCATGTCAAAACCTATGAAAGAACTCTTCTTTACTGCCAGAACTGCTCCGGATCTAATTGACCAAATCTTAGCCTATGTACCAAAGGTTGACCCTATCCTTTCAAAGATAAATTGGTCCGAGGACGATCGTGGTAAGAGGCGTCGTGTTAATCTGGATCTTAACCTTTAACTTTTCCTGTAGAATTTCGGCTAACCATGTATTATCTTTTAAACTCTTCTTCTATTGTTTAAGACATTGGGGACAATGTCTCATTTAGGTTTGGGGGAGGGAATTAGTTGACTAGTACCTTGTTTTTAATTGTGTGTTGTTTTTATTTTTTAGTCCAAAATTTTCGAAAAATACAAAAAAATTGAAAATTTTTCAAAAATTACAAAAATATTTTGTGTTTATATTTTGACTAAAAAGGTAAAATTGGTAAGAGATAGCTGAGTAAGGAGTTTTCACTCCTAAGACGTATCTCAAACCTATTTCGAAACAAGTTAATTTTTATTTATTTCATTTTAAATTATTTAATTTGTAAATTCTTCATAAAACGGACTAAAATAGATCTTCATATGCTCAGTTGACAGGTATTATCAACATACATGGAAACATACAGACATGAGTTATAATTGAAAAGTTTGTAATATTCAGTGCTCTAGTTTAAATGGAGGAAGCATCTCAGAAAATGATGGAGTAAAAAAAAAAAACATATAGATCCGAGTTATTAAGTCTGTAAGGGTGTCTTAACACCCAGTGCCCTAAAGCCAACTGGTTTGGGAGTCACTGGCCCAAAGCTCGCTACATGGATCGAGGATGTTCCAAAATATATATATCTAAAGTCTGAGTAATTAAGTCCGTAAGGGTGTCTTAACACCTGGTGCCCTAAAGCTAACTGGTTTGGGAGCCACCGACCTAAAGCTCGCTACATAGACGGAAGATATTGTATATAAATAAAAAAATCAAAAAAAATCAGAAAATTATTCCATTGCCATAAAAAAAGTGTGAAATCTGATAGAACTTTAGGACAAAAATATTACTCTTTTATCAACTACTCTTGTGACTGTTGTGGGCAAAAATGAGATTGATTAATACTTTGTTGGCTGTGTATATGGAGAATGGTAAATATAATCGGAGAATTTACTTATTCGGTAATTTAGAAAGAAACAAAACAACTAATAACTTGGAGTAGAAGTTTCATCTGATTAGTCACTAACTTTCTTTATTCTCTTTTCTCTTGTCTTTTTGCTTTTGTGTGCATTAGTTTTACTACCTTTTTACGTTTGTAAAATGTTTATGGGTATCATTGTTGTAAACCCTCACGAGACTACAACTCGTCCACTAGGGACACCTATGGGTGTAAAGGCTTGTTGCATATGCTAAATGCAATCGTGATCCCTACGAAAGTGGCTTAGTTTAATTTTTTTTTTTGTTTTGCTCGAGGACTAGCAAAATGTTAGATTTGGGGGTGTGATGAGCGGAAAATATATCAATATTTACCGCCTCTTTAACTTAATATTTTGCTTAGTTTCTCGGGTTGATGAACGTTTTGATGTGTTTTAGTTTATTTTGCAGATAAAATAATATCGGGTCTCAATAAAATCATTTAGGACGAAATATGGGTCAAATAAGGGCAATTATTGGACTTGATATTTTAATTTTGGAGATTGGAAATTTGAAAGGGCGTTTTTGACAAAGTGCAGTTTTGGAAATTCCAATTTTGCACATTTGTCGTATTATAGGCATAACCTCTTACTCCGATATCGGATTGAGCTGATTCAAGTACCAGATTAAAGAAGACTCAAAGATCTACAACTTTGAAACACAAAATATTTTCGAATTCTGAAGATTTCATGACCGAAATTGATGAACCATCCAGAAGTGTGTTGTGTATAATTATTAAAGTCATTTTCAATCATTTTCAAAGCAAAAAAATAAATTAATAAATAAATAATAAAATTATCAAATCATCACCAAACATGATAAGCAATTAGTGGAGCAATTAATAATGGATTTGGTGGAGTAATTAGTGGAGAAATTAATAATGGATTTGGTGGAGAATTTGATGGATGATTTGATGGAGGCAAAATTTTGCCTATAAATACCAAGCCATTTCATTTGTAAAATTCATACTTTCTTCTTTGAAATTCCTAAAGAATAAATAAGAAGATTGTATCTTGTTTGTTTATTTACAGCTTTCAGTAATTAATTTCCGCTTTCGCACTTTCTTTTCTTTATTTTTCAGTTTTTACTTTCCGCAATTTACTTTTACACACAATCATTTCCTTTCTTTACTTTTGCAGTTTTTATTTTTAGTTCATGTTACAGTTTTCAGTATCAGTTTATCTTCATGCTTTCAATTCATGAATTCATTTTTAGTTCAAGTGTGCATCTTCAAGTCATATGTATAGTTCCAAGTTATGCTTTCAGGTTGCATACATGATATTACGTATCAAGGTTACAAGTTCATGTTAAGTAATTTCTAGTTTATATTGTATAATTTTCAGTCACGTCTTACAATATATGCATTATGCTTATAGTTATGGTTTCAGTTTTTAATTCAAGTTTATAGTTTCAAGACATTGTATAGTCTTTGGTCATGTTATAGTTATCAACTCATGGTCACAGTTCACTAACCATGTGTACAGATCTCACGCTCATGCTTTAAGTTTATGATCACGGTTCAATATTTACGTTTTAAGTTTCAAGATCCACGGTATGTGATCTCAGCATTGTAAGTTTTAGATTTCATAATTTAATTTGATTAGAATCGTATTCAAGTACGGAATTTTAGGCTTCACTTTCAGCGTTCATTCGCTGAATTATTCATATGACTTCCTTCTTCATTTTCATTTTCATGTTGCATGATTTCATGCATGCAAATAATAAGCTTTGGAGAAGATGGACACCAGCTACAGTCATTAGGAACACAATTTCAGAGGTTTACATGTATATGTATTTACTATGTTATGCCATGTGTGCAAAAATTTATATATGTAAATCATGTTATGTCAGACATGTTTCAAGCATTTCATGTGCATTATATAACTCAGTCATGTATGTATTCTAGAATATACAGCTTAGTTATGATTCATGACATGTCACGCATGCACAAGTCATGAGGCTCATGGAGATGACAATGTTGTTTCCTGCCAGTCACGTCTTGGGAACTGAGATGTGATAGACTTGCTCACCAAATCTGAAAGACCACATTCTACATCAGATTCATCTCTCTTACTACAATGATTGTCCTTATTGCCATTACTATCATCAACCTCATCATCAGTGTGTCATTCATGCTCACTATCAATAACAACAAATTCTTTGTTGTCCTCACAGTCTGAAAGCATATTATCCTTGCAATCTTCATGATTTTCATTTTCATGATGAGATAATGTAAATTTATGATTTTCATTCAACCCAGTAATGTCTTCCTTATACCATTGTCCTCTTAAACTGAAGAGTATTGACTACATCAACTCTGCTTCTGCATCACTTCAAAACTAATAACCCTCATTTGATCATGAATCCCAAGCAAACATCTCAACCCACTAACAGAATCCATCGCAACTTTAACCTTATTCTCGGGGTTTAATGCATTTAGCATAATCTTATTTTCCGTATCTAAGCCATAACTACTTGTGATCTTCAATGCCTCAGCCTTTAGCTTATCTATAGTAAAGACATCTAGGTTAATAAATTCTAAAAGGTGTCTTTTGTTTTTGAACGAAATCACAAGCTTTAGTGGCAATATTGTCTTGCTACAAGAACATTAGTTTCCATTCAACAAAAAACGAAATCACAAACTAAGTTTTGATTCAACAAAAAACTCAATTTTCATTACACATGAATTATTTTACACATGAATCTGAACTAATAACAAATTTATTTACATGTATCTTTTCAATTTCAAGTTATCCCCAATCTTCATGATTTCGACATCTAGGGTTAACGAAAAATAGTTCACATCATGCAAATTCATGTCAATATACAGTCATGGAACATTCATTTCCATTATATAACCTGATAAAAAAAAGTACATGAAATAAAAAAAAATTTACTTGTAGTCATCGAATGCATAAACCCACTGCCTCACCCCTCTACAAATACAGCCCAAGTACGAACTCCACCAAAAAAATCTTCACAAATCTTCACAGGTTGTTAAAATTCGCATGGATTTGGTGCAAAATGGTGGGATAAGGAATCGATTGTGCATGTAAATGAGCAAAATATGGGTCTCGAGTGGGGAAGGGAGATCTGGATCTTAGGACTTTAGTATCACTTAAACGATGTCGTTTTGGGCATTTTAGGGTCTTTTTTGTAATTCACTTATTGGTCATCAAAACAATGCGTTTATGTATGAGCAAAATGACAATAACACCCCTATGACATCATAACAGTAGTTCACATCATTTCAATTTGGGTGGCAAATGATACATTTTCTTAATATTAGGTGAAACACTGAACATTTTCAAACATTTAGTGTTAGACTATACATTGACAATTCATTGGGTGGAAAAATGATAATATCCCAAATTTTAATAATAAATTAGTAATATAAACAAACGAATCTTAAACGAAATCGATTCGTTTAATAAATGAATTACAAAAAAAAAAATCAATGAGCTCAAATTCATATTCGATTTATTTAATAAATGAATTTAATCAAATTGATCCATTTATTAAAATAATTAATTTTCTAAATTCATATTCCTTTTAATGCGAATCAAACTAAACAAATGAATTCAGACCCAAATTACTACTTTTAATCCCAAGTTGAAAGCATCATTGGAAATTAAGTAAAATTGGATCCAAAAGGCAAATCTGATTTAGGATTTTATTTAATAGAGTTAAAAACTCTGTAAATACTTAATTTCTTTTTGAATTTATTAAAAAACTCTATTTCTCATCACTCATTATAGAAAAACCCACCTCTTAAGTTGTTTCTTCTTTCATCCTAAGGTTTTATATTTTATTCATCTTTAATCTTTTTTTTACAAATAAGAAGTTTGACCTAAATTTTTTCTCTCGTTTATCCTTATAAAGCAAAAAAAAAAAAAAAAAAAAAAAAAAAAAAAAAAATTATTCATGTGAATAATATCATTGTTGAGTAACATTGTTCATGTATTTTTTTTTTTTTTTTTTTTGCTTTAAAAAAAGGGGTGGGCAAAAGAACTTATTTTTATTTTAAGTACACATTAAATTTTAATTCCTCTTTAGTTTTTTTATGTATGGAACAAAATCATTCCAAGATTAAGTCCAACCCTTAAGGAACCTTGCCCTTAAGAACCTTTCTTTATCTCTTTGGAGAATCTTGAACAGCGATACAGCGCCACAACGCTTGCCACACATTGATAAGCTTTTGTCCCGTGGAACCAAGGAAGAATCCACTCCCTCGAGATGACAAAAGTCACTTTGTTTTGTAAAAAATATGTTCTTGATTCATTATCAATTACAATGAATAATGTCATTTAAAGAGGTGGCTAACCCTAATTATACCCAAATATATATATATATATAACCCCAGTAAAATAAATCTAATAACACATAAATTCCTTCAAAATTTCGTGCATGGGCTTTCTAATTTAATTAAAGTTCAGCTCAGCACTTAAACATCACATAACCTTAAAAAAATATAAAATATAAAAGCTGTAGGGATAATTTTCATCCTCATTTTGGCCAAGAAGGATTCTGAATTGGTCTTTGATGTAAACTACAAAGTTGTAGATCCACGAGTCCTCTTTCCAATGCAACTTGAATAACTGAAATCGGACATCAGATGAGAAAGTTATTGCCAAAATACAAAGACTGCACAAATCTCTCCACTGCTATGCACTATTCGGAAATTAAGCCGAAAATCAATCAAGGGAGCTCATGCACGACCAAGACACATTCCATACATGCCTTATACATAATAAAGTTTTCATATAAAGTCTAATGCATGGCCCAAGCTTCAAAACCCAATGAATCTTCCAAATCCACCAAAATGGCCCAAATACATCAATCTGATCAAGCCAATTCTAGATCATATCAGCCTTTTGAAAGAACTTATTTTTATTTTAAATACAAATGAAATTTTAATTCCTCTTTAGATTTTTTATGTATGGATGAAATCGTTTATAGTCACATTGTAACTGTTCCATAGTTTAGTATCTGATATCCGACCAGTAATTTAAAAAACTATAATATCAATATAATTAATAGTAAAAATAAGAAAATTAATTTTTTAGATAATAAATTTCTAATTTTTAAATTTTTTTGATTATTTTAGTCGGTATTATATATCTAAATGTTCGGTCAATTTCGGATATGGATACAAATCAATATTTTTTTTTGGTTATTGAATGTATGTTTTTTTGTGACCTTTTCTCTACGATGTCATTTATCCGTTTTAGGTACTTGAGAGAGCGACTAAAGCCCTACATTCCTTTCACGTTTTTGTCCTTATATGAAGCCTCACCCACATGAGTGATTTTGGTGCTTATAATTCCCATTTATATTTTGAAGATATAGTATGAAAATATTTGAGTGTAGTGTATTGGTTGCGACTTAAACTTTGGACCACAAATTCCATATAAGGACCTTAAGTGCAACCAAAGCACCACACTCAATATTTCATAATATATGTTTAGAATATGGATGTGAGTAGTGAGCATCGACAGACAACTCACGTGGGTGAGGTTTTCTACGGAGACAAAACCGTGAAAAAATATGGGGCCTAATCACTTTCTTAAATATCCAAAGTAAATAAATGATTTCGCAAAAAGGGAATCGCAAAAAAACACACCATCAATTATGACTAAATATCAAATATTAAATATAGTTTTTCAATATCGAAGTTAACAAAAAATAATCGGATATCCAATTATTGTTATCTTTCTGCCCAATGCCGTATATTACCTCAGAATTACTCGGTTTTAATTTTAAAAATTCCTATTTTTTCCAGTGGAAACATAAAAATTTATATAGTAAAATAAAAAAACATTAGTAGTTAGTAGTGAGGGATTTTATAATTGGCGCTTCGCCAATCTGAATTATTGAAGAATCCCTTTCAAATGATTTCCACGTCTTCTCTTCCCGGCAGCGAAGAAAGTATTTGACTATCATCCAAGAATCAATTCCCTAAATAAATAAAGCCTCTAATGGGTAATTGCTTTATCAAATTTGGTTGCAAAATTTCATTTTATTACTGTTTTTGCTTTACATTTGCTTCTACGTTTTGTCATGCTGCTGGTCTGGTAGTAATTAGGGATCTGCACTTTCAATTTTGTTTATAATTCATATTTTTTGAACCTCTAGGTGCCAAAAATTTGACTGATGCTGCAAAAACGCAAGGTTCTAAAAGTTTAGTTGATAAGATGTACGGTGTATTCTCTGACGGCGTACATTTTGCGACACCAATATCGTCCTTAAGAACAAATGAAGTGGATTTGGTATGCTCAAGCATTTGGCTATATCTGCCCATATTAAAATTTTAATTTTAATTGTATTTTTTTTCCCTTTTTTGTTTAATTTTCAGGTACGAGGTGTCTTACAAATGTTGCAAGGTTTTTCTAGTTCTTGGTTTTATTGGGACCAAAGTGCTCGGAGATTTTGTGTCAAAACTGGGATTTATGTGACTCACCTTTCCCAGAAAAGTTTAAATGTTATTCTGAATCAATTTAAATATGCGGCCACATGTTTGAAACTAGTGGAGATTTTAGTCGGTAGAGTGGAGACCTGGATGAGAATAAATTCCCCTACTTTGAGGGCATTCTCATCCTCTGTTTCTGCATGGCTTAAGGTATGTAGCTGTGGCGATTAATTTGTTGGATGATTTCTTGAATTTTTTGTCTAGTGTTTTTAGATGTGCTTTAAACAAAGAGCGGATGAACTTATTCTTGAAGCAGAGATTGAGGCATATTGCTTTAAAGGAGGAAATGAAGATGAGTGAATCAAATGTTGGAATCACACCGACCCTATTGGGATTAGTGAGTTCTTTGTCGAGGTTAGTGATATGTTAGATACTTTAGATATTGAAATCTGGAATGCGTGGGAATATTTCTATGTTTGGGCATCACGTTTAATACCTTTTATCATTTATTGGTCATCAATTTTGAGTTGAGTTCATTTATAAAGTTTCATTTTGGAAGATTTTACTATATTTCTTAGGCTCAAGGAGCCATTCAAATATATTTCAAAAAAAAAGGAGCTAGTCAAAGAAGGATCTCACAGAATATCAAATACGCAATGCTATATTGAATTCTTTCTACATCCCTTACATTTGTATTTCTTTTTCTCAGATCCATCTTAAACAATAAATGTTCATCAGGACATATGTACAGTTTGGTCCTTGACTCCTTGTTTCATAGGAGGATTTCTTTTCCAGGTTTTATGTGGAAATTTTTGTGATGCACTCATGGGCTTGGTCCCATCTTTCCTTGATTTACTCTTGTTGTGGAATTTGCTGATGATCTTTCACTTATTTAGTCTTTGCTCAGGTGCTGAATATCTTTTCCAAATAGTGGATGGGGCGATTCCCCAAGCATATTTTCAGTCTAATATGTCTGTTCCAGCTGCTGAAACTGCTGTTCATGTCCTTGACTATCTTTACAAGAAGCTGGATGAAGTGTGTCTTGTGCAAGGTGGTGAGGTTGTAGCTACTTTTTTGGATGCATAGTATGTCTTGCATTTAGTTTCTGTGGACACTTTCTGATTAACACAATTCAAACTTGAAACATGAGCTGATGTTCAGGAGGAAGTATATCTGATGCTACTTCACATATTTGTTGGAAGTTTATTGCCATATATTGAAGGTCTTGATTCCTGGCTTTTTGAAGGAATGCTTGATGATCCTTTTGAGGAGGTAATTGGTGATTATAACATTGTATGATATCCCAAATTATTAAACAGTTTGTTCATGCTTTAATAAGTTTTAAAACATCTCAAGTAATTCCACACAGTGTTTAAAAATACGTTTCGAGGCGGCCGCCTGATGCGCTGTAGCCAATTTTCCCGCCTTTCATGACGTGAGGCGGCCGCCTCGCGCCGACTCGACGTGAGGCGGTCTGAGGCGGCCGCCTCACGTTCATACATTTTTTTTTTTTGTTTTCCCACCGAAACGACGACGTTTTGGGGGTGCCAAAACGTCGTCGTTTTGACTTCTTTATAAACAAAAAAAAAAAAAAATTGTGACTGTTGGAATTACTTTTCCTTGTTTTGATTGGAATTACTTTTCCATTTTGTTTTTGGATGATGAGCCATCTGATGATGACAGAGATTTTGACCCAAGCTTCATGCCGCTAGACACTAATGATAGCTTATTTAGGGATTAGTTATCAATAATTTTTTGAACATACTATGAATTATGAAGAAGTTAATGTATTTTGGATTAGTTATCAATAGTTTTTTGAACATACTATGAATTATGAATAAATGAATGTATTTTGGATTATTTTTCCGATTTACGATCGAGGCGCCCGCCTCACCGCCTCGAGGAGGTCCGCCTCACGCCTCAATGGCCGGCCGCCTCGAGGCGCCGCACCGTATTTTTAAACATTGATTCCACATGATGGCATGATATTATATAACATAAAAAACTCTTTGTAGAAAGTGTTCTTGACTGCATGAATGAACATAAAATTTGATATTTAAGCTCATTTGACCTTGAAATTGTCTTCCCTCGCTGCTTGATTCTTTGAGGCTACATGCTCTGTAAATCATATAATTTTTGTTCTCTCCATGCAGATGTTCTTTTATGCCAACAGAACTATCTCAGTTGAGAAGGCAGAGTTCTGGGACAAAAGCTATGTATTGAGACTCTTACAGTGCCAGAAATTAGAAGCTGAGTCCTCTCGCCTAACATCTGAAAGTGGTCATTTACATGAAACAAATGAAAAGAAGGAAAATGGTGTGAGGGAATCCATTTCCCTATCTATTTCTGTGAAAGGACATCAAGCTTGTCCTTTATTTATCAAGGAAATTGCTAAGTCCATTATTTCTGCTGGAAAATCGCTGCAATTGATTAGGCATGTTCCAACAGCGTTCACAGTAGTATCTGGCAAAAGTAGTGATAATGGAATTGATGGCCTGAGAAATTCCAATGATGTTAGTGATTTGAGCACAGTTTATCGTGGACAGAGCATAGCTGGATTGACCCTGTCTGAAATTTTCTGCATTTCATTAGCAGGTCTTATAGGCCATGGTGATCACATATTTAGACACTTTTGGCAAGATGACCCATGTGAATCTGAGTTTTTCCCTTCACTAGCATCCTATATGTATGGACAAATGATGGAGAACAGGAGAACCGAAACCTTGGCTGCCTTAACGTGCTCAGAAAAGATGTGGTGTAAATTCATGCTTGATACATTGCTACAGAAAAGAGTGATTGATCCAAAATCTGCTAATAAGGTTGCAAGTGATGTTCTGAACATCAAAGAAGAGAATATGGGTCCAGATACCGAGAACAAATTGTTCACCCAAAAATCATTCTGTCCAGAAAATCCAGTTATTTCTGTGTGTGAAACATTACTGAATAAGAATAATGATGTTTGGAGTGCACTGAACTTGTCTAGGAACTTTTATCTTCCCCCGTTAAATGACGAGGTCCTGCGGGAGGCTGTTTTGGGTATGGAGAGTGGGAACTTTTCTGAAGTTAAAGGAACAAATTATGCTTTTGGTTTCCAGTTTGGTGAATCTGAATATCTTCGTTCTCAGTATGATACTAAGTTGTTAGAAGTCTTGTTTCCCTTTCCCACTATTCTTCCATCTTTTCAGGTAAAGCTGGATTGATATTCCAGTAAGAAGTTCTGTCACATTTGTTTAGGTCAATATTAATAATTATTCGTGATTTGAAACAGGATGAACTTCGTATCTCTGAGCTCTTACCTTTCCAGAAGAATAGCACCCTTCCATCTAGAGTTCTAAGCTGGATACAAAATATTGAACCAAGAACTACTCCACTTCCTGTTGTTATCATGCAGGAGTGCCTCACTGTCTACATAAAGAAGCAGGTATACTGCTCATATCTGTTTATAGAGCTTTATTTTCTTCTTCCAGTGAGAATGCTGTTGATACAATTGAAAATGTTTCTTTTACATGTCATAGGTGGATCATATTGGCAGGCTTATACTGTCAAAATTAATGAATGACTGGAGATTGATGGATGAGCTTGCAGTGTTGCGTGCCATATACTTATTAGGATCAGGTTAACTTCTACTTTCTTGGTTATATTGGCATTTCAACAAAGATAATAACTGACCTGATGTAGTACCTTGCTACCTTCAGGTGATCTGCTGCAGCACTTTCTGACTGTGATTTTCAATAAGCTGGACAAGGGAGAAAACTGGGATGATGATTTTGAGTTGAACACTATATTACAGGTGCAATCACTTATTTCGACAACGCGCTATATCATTTATTTGGGTATATATTTGTGATAAATATTTCCAACTCTACCACTCATGCTTAAGTTCATGAAGTTCAAATTATACTGATGTATGATGTGAAAGTTTTGTTATTGAATTTCACTGGATCTGGGTCTGGGTCTGGCTACACTCCAATGTGGCAATTACTACTGCTTTAGAATGCACAGAATTACCTGTCAATGTCTTCTCAGGTTGTTCACAATTCTTATGTAACAGGAATCCATTCGAAATTCTGCTGATAGTAAATTACTAAGTGCTCCAGATTCATTGGAGGTCTCGATTGCCGAAAGCCATGGTTCTGATGGTGATGAGCAACCTAGTACAATTACCCTTGCTTCAACTCCTCGTAAAAGTCGTTCACGTAGCTTTGGAATAGATGGTCTTGATTTACTGAAATTCACCTACAAGGTATATCCTGCAGTCAAGAACACTTCATTTTGTATTTTAATCTGTCCCTCAAAGAAATTCTTCTTATACGTATGATCATTGGGTGAGACAGGTCTCTTGGCCACTTGAACTTATTGCTAATACGGAGGCAATAAAAAAGTATAACCAGGTAGCTTTTTCACTTTGCTTATATTTCAAACTGTTAATGTCTAATTTAATTTTTCTGTTAATTGTTGCGAGCCTGATGTAGGTGATGGGATTCTTGTTGAAAGTCAAGCGTGCCAAATTTGCACTTGATAAAGCTCGGAGGTGGATGTGGAAGGTTATCCTTTTTTAACCCCAACCTCATTTCTCCTCCCATTCTCAAAAGAGGAAGTCCTATTAAGAATCTTGAAGTCACCTAGTGCCATTCTTGTTTGACTTCTTATCTAATTCTTTAATATTGTCGTCTCCAGGGTAGAAGCACTGCAGCAAACAGTCGCAGTAGCAAACGCCATTGGTTAGTGGAACAGAAACTCCTCCATTTTGTGGACGCCTTTCACCAATACGTGATGGACAGAGTATGAGCTTTCTCAATATTCTCTCTTGAATGGCTTATACTTGCGCATGTCCATTTGCTACTTTGATCCCCTATATGATGTTTGGTTGTTTTGTTGAGCTACTTCTAGATGGTCTCATCTCATCTAAGTGAAGTATATAAGCATTTTGGATATATGACTTTATATTACATAAGCAGGTATATCACAGTGCATGGCGTGAACTCTGTGAAGGTATGGCAGCTGCTGGATCTCTGGATGAAGTTATAGAAGTACACGAGGCTTACTTATTATCAATTCAGCGGCAATGCTTTGTGGCATCAGACAAACTGGTGGGTACTCATTTCCCTTTACTAGGTTGTTGCAATCAGTTCTAACATTCCTCTCTTTAGCCGGTGAATATTGTGAAATGTAATGGAATAATGTTTCAATGCTCTTTGCGTTCAGTGGGCTTTGATTGCAAGCCGAATCAACAGCATCCTTGGATTAGCTTTGGAGTTCTATTCGATTCAGCAGACTTTAAGTTGCGGTGGAGCAGTTTCTGCAATCAAGGCCAGATGTGAGATGGAAGTGGATCGAATCGAGAAACAGTTTGATGATTGCATTGTTTTCCTCCTCAGGGTATCCTTCTAACCATCATATATATGTCCATTAACAGGTTGATTTGCCAGTTTAATATGATGGTCATGCACTTGTGAATCTGAATCATAAGCTCCATGTTTGGATTATGCAGGTCCTATCTTTCAAGCTAAATGTAGGGCACTTTCCTCATTTGGCTGATTTGGTTACAAGGATTAATTACAACTACTACTACATGTCTGATAGTGGAAACCTGATGACTGCCCCTGGCTCCGAAACTGGTAATTCGAGATTCGGCAAGGCCTTTGCTAATCCTAATAGAACAGATTGAACACGACATCATTCGTCTGTGAATATTGTGTAATTTTGTGACATATGCCACTGTTTTTAATTTGATAGGATTAAAATATTTCTTGAATACGTATATGGTATATGGCATGGTCATAATTGTTAAATTAATATTGTTTTAGTTCTTGATTTCACTTCTTTGAATTACTATTAATCAACATATGCTCAGTTATAGAGATGGCAACAAAGCTCAGTCTCGGCCTGAAACTATATATATAAACCCGGGTGGTCTGGGATGAGTTCAACTTGGCCTGAAACTAAATATATGTAGTACAGAATTCGGAAGTCTAAATTTAATGAAGCCTGAAAATTAAATTAAATAAAAAAAATTCATATTATACAATTTATATTTATGGTTGATTAGTATTTATTTTGGATTTTTTTTGTTTCTGAAACATGAAATTTGTTCATAACTCATATTACAAAGGAGTGAAGCATCTTTCCAAAAATCACTATTATGTCCTAGATGAATAGTTGCATTACAGACTCTTGTGTCTAAATTGAATCACATCATGATTCAAATTAACAACGGTTTCTTGAAGATCATTTACTATTTGAAAGATTTCTTTAATACTAGAGACCTTTCTAAGCACCTAATTTACAACATTTAGGGCCTTCGATTCTATAATTAGGGGCATCAATTGGGTGCCACATCATGTTTAGAATGCTAGCATAATAGATTCTGCTTTATGCTTCCTCCACTTCCACTTCCACTTCCACTTCCACATCTGATCTGCACTTGTGAATTTCCACTGCGACTCTCTCGCCATCACTTTTCTAAAAACAACCCCTAATATTCTTTATTATGGGGGTGAAAGTCTAATATGCAATCCAATAGGGGTAAATTGGGTATTTAAAAACTTTTGTTAAATATCCAACTCAGTTACAACAAATTAAAGCAATTTAATTTACGCAATTATTTGAACAATATAAGATCAATTAAAATTAAAAAAGAGTAAGGGAAGAGAGAGCTAAGAGCTAATATAAGTGATTTTTACTTGGTTCGGAAAACTCGTCTACATCCATGCCTCTAGATACATCAAGCTTGACGATTCCATTATAACACCTTATACTACAAAGGCTCAATATTTACAATTGAATTCCCACCCAAGTGTCAATATTGAATTTACAAAGGTATCAATTAAATTCATCCTTAATTGACTTCCCCATGGTGTCAATTAAACCTTTTTTCACAATAATGTATGTGGATGTTGATTTTCGCTCGAGGTCCACAATCATGAATTTGTAGGTTGGGAGCACTAGCGATCCTGCAAAACAAAGGTAGAGTAAGCAAGGAGTACTGCCCACCGGTGTGGTGGGTGCCGTAGGCACTCCGACGCTCAAGTCAGTATGAAGACAAGTAGTGTATAATGGAAGATCAAGGCCGAAAATTGCCTTGACTTCTGTTGACTGCCATAAGGGCAGTGGTTGATGTTTAAGGAGTGAGAAGCTTCAAGAGCTCAAGTGTGAAGGCTAAGACTTGAGTGCCTATGTTCTGAATTATGTCGTTAGTTATAGGACCATCGATATCCCAGCTGTAATTAGCAAAGATGGGCCAGTAGCGTATTTAATGTTTCTGCTTTCGGTGGGGGGAAAACAATTTGCATGTGGAGCTGGTATTTGTTGGAAAAGTGGTTTGTCCTTAAGCCGATGGTTTTGTCATGGTTTAATAATGTAAAGTTTTTTTTTGGGCTGGGTCACTATTTTTGGGCTTTGTTTGGTGTTGGGTTTGAAGTGAAAAGACGGTTTTACCCTTGACCCAAATTTGACCCGTACAATGTCTTACACATATTTACACTCAATGTGTTTCCCAAATATATTTTACAATGAAAAAATTGGAACACAACTTTAGTTAGAATTTGTATACCTACTCATTTGGATTTTAATCTTATGAGATATGCAAGTGATAAAAACACCTTTCATTCTTGTTCTAATGGATTTAATCTTATGAGTATATAGTGCACATTGAAAAATAGTCATTAAAATTGAATTCTAAAAAATTATGCGAAAACGACTTGTTGTTCTAAGAAAATGGTCTGCCATTTTAACTAACAATTAGACACATTCATAAGCTAAACAGGCTCGCCATTAGGCTTAAACAGGCTAGCTGGTTTTACCAATAAACCTCTAAGCAGCTAATAGTATACTGCGTACTCTCTCATTTTTGGCCTCCATAAATCGGCTCACCATTTTGCCTTAAGCTTTTTTTTTTTTTTGAATCATTGGAAATCCCACCGTCAAACCACCTCTTCCGGGATTAAGCGGAGCATGTAAAACCTCTGGTTGTCCCAGGTTCTTACAAGAAACATACTCTCTGGATTCGAATCCATGACCTCAATGTGAGATCCTGAACCATACACCACCGAGTTGTGGAAAATGCTTATGAGTAAGCATTTTGAGGCACAATTTCAAGCATGGTCCACTTCGTGTTAGTGGTTGTTATTGAATGATTCGGGTACTACTCCGTGAGTAGTTCGAAATAGTATATTCATATGCTTAAAATGGTCCTTTTTGAATGAGAAATTGTTACTCAAAGTTCACCCATTGGTGTTGGAAAATAAAGAGAAATGTGCTTGTCCCACATGGGAAAGCTATTAGAGAGAAGTTGTGCTTATATATGATTGCTCATATGTAGATGGGTAAGAGTTATAAGGATAGAGACTCTCTCTACGTGCGCGAGCAGGGGGGTGCACCCGCGCGTTCTGCGTACACGAATGCCGGACCAAATTGTGCGGGCGCGGCCCAGCCAATTTTTACAAGTCTCTTTATTTTTCCAAGCCTTTTGAAGTACCATAACAGTTGAATTAATGATATTAATTAACTTGGTGGTTACAAGCAAATGGAAGGTCTCCCCACTCATGTTTTGGCGTGTTTAATTTCTATTTAAAGTGAGCAGTGCTGTGATTTTCGTTTGAAACAGAGAATAGAAATAATACACAGTACTTTGCCTCGGTTTTCTTTGTTTTTTTTTGTAAAGGAAGAGTTCAAGCACTTTTGTGGTTCGTTGGAAACGAGTTTGGTGGTGCCCTTACTCGTTCGTTTTCTGTTGCATCCTGGGAAACAATTGTCTCACGTTCTACTGCACCATCGGTAGGGGACAAATTTGTTTTAAGGAGATTGTTGACATCAACAAGCCTCAGAAGAAAGAAGCAGTGGTTCGGTACGGTCAGAGGCAAAAGATAGTGAAGCAGTGTTCGGTTCTGGCTCAACTTCATTGGTCAGAGGTTCGGTCAGACGCTGGCTCGCCTTCAGCAGACGTCAGGGTCAGACGCAGGCTCATCTTCAGCGCATATTAGTTTCAGACGCAGACGCATTCGAGGCAGAGGCGCAACGGTTTCAGAGGCAGACACACATAGCCTTCCGAGTCAGACGCATCTCCAGGGTCTTTTGTCAGACGCATCAGGGTTGCCGTCAGACACATCCGTCAGGCGCATCACCAGGGTCTGCATCAGGGTCTGAAGCTCGTCGTGGGTCTGAATCATACATCAGCATATGCTTCTCAGGGTCTGCTGCGTGGGTCTGCTCTGTGGGTCTGAGGGTCTGCTGCGTGGGTCTGCTCTGTGGGTCTGATCTCAGGGTTTGCTGTATGGGTCTATTTTGCTCATCAGGGGTTGATTCGGATTTTCCCCAATTACCAATAAAATATTTGTAATACAGTATTAAACCAAATTCGACTCTGTGGATATGGAAAACAGTCCAAACACAGTAAATCCGAATGTGGCAGCCTCTTCGGCTGGCCAGAATGTTGTGGTAGCCCCTGTGGCTGGCCAAATTGCAATGGCAGCCTCTTCGGCTGGCCAACATGCTACAGCCTCTGGGCTTAATATGGCAACCGTTGTGGCTGGACAAGGTGTTGCTACCTCTATGGCTAGACAACCTGTTGGACATGTGAGCCATGTCAATCATGCTGCGGAAAAACTTGAAAAATTCAGTGGTCAGAATTTCAAAAGGTGACAACATAAGATGTTCTTTTACTTGACCACGTTGAACCTTGCGAGATTCCTAAAGGAATATGCTCATGTACCCAAAGAGGGTGAGATTGATATTCAAGTGATCAGTGCCATTGATGCTTGGAAACATTCTGAATTCCTATGTTGGAATTATGTGCTGAATGGGCTAAGTGATTCCTTGTACAGTGTGTACGCCGGAATGAAAACAGCATAAGGGCTTTGGGAATCTTTAGATCGAAAATATAAAACTGAGGATGCCGGTACTAAGAAATTTATCGTAGGCCGCTTCTTAGATTTTAAGATGATTGATTCCAAAACTGTGTTAAGCCAAGCACAAGAACTGCAGATTATTCTAGCAGAAATTCATGCTGAGGGGATGGTTTTAAGTGAAACCTTCCAAGTAGCCTCGATAATTGAGAAACTACAACCTGGTTGGAAAGATTTCAAGAATTATCTAAAGCATAAGCGAAAAGAAATGAGCATTGAAGACTTGGTTCTTAAGCTCAGAATTGAGGAAGATAACTGGATATCTGACATGAAAGACTCAAAGTCTACCAGTGGCTATGTGTTTACACTAGCAGGTGCAGCTATATCATGGAAATCCTTCAAACAGATTGTGATAGCCAGATCTACAATGGAATCAGAATTCATTGCATTAGATAAGTGTGCTGAAGAAGCAGAATGGCTTCGAAATTTTCTAGAGGATATTCCAAGTTGGCCTAAGCCAGTGCCAGCAATTTGCATTCATTGCGATAGTCAATCTGCAATTGGAAGGGCACATAACAATATGTATAATGGTAAGTCTAGACATATTCGTCGTAGACACAATACCGTTAGACAATTACTTTCTACTGAAGTTATTTCGATTGACTATGTAAAGTCAAAGGATAACATTGCGGATCCGCTAACCAAAGGGTTAAACAGAGAGTTAGTTGTCAAATCATCGAGGGGAATGAGACTAAAGTCCGTTAGATAAATGTTTATTACGAAGGAAAACTCAACCTTGTTGACTAGACATCCCAAGATCTAGGTTCAATGGGACAACCTAATCGTAAAGGACATAATTGGGTCTGCCGTGAGGGTCTGCTCTGTTCACCGATGGTCTGCTGGGCTGAGATTAAGCCAAATTCGGATTTTCCCAATTACCAATAAATATTTGTAATATTTTGTATTACACAAGTCACGCCCCTTGAGAACCTCCTTAAGCTCTTTTGGCCAAGAAATAAAAATGTTTGACCGAGGAACAACTAAATCGGCTAGACTTTTTTTTTTTTTTGAAATCGTTGAAAATCACTCATTCCGGGCTTAAACGGAGTTGGTAAAACCTCTGGCTGTCCTAGGCTCTTACAATAAACACACTAATTGGATTTGAACCCAATACCTCAAGATGAGATCCTGAACCCTATATCACAAAATCGGTTAGACGTTTTTGAATAAATGGTAAATTGTTTTTGTTAAACTGGTTTGAATGCTAATAAATAGGTTTGAACAAAATTTTGAGATTTTTGTATTTAGGTCGGACAATTATAAACTTCCAAAATCTTACAAATTAGTATATAAACGGGTAATTCGTTTTAGACAAAAAGACAAGTCGTTTTATCTTAAGATTAATTTGACCCAAATGAAACCAATTTGATCCAAACTTTGTAAATATTACATGTAACCTAAATTTCAAAATTTTTTAAAGCATACAATTTGACCACAATTTTTGAAATGCTATAAATAGGTCTATGAATCATAAAATATTATAATTAAAACCGGAGTTTCAAAACTTTAAAGAAATCATATTTTAGCCTGTAAATTTTAAAAACTATCAAGAAGGTCAGACCAACTCAAGGTTTTACCATTTTTGCGTTTTAGTCCAGATTTTCAAAACTTTAAAGAAATTATTGTTTAACCCAACAAGTTATGAAAACTATTGAAAGAATTATTTTTTTTTTCCCAAATCAAAGATGTAAAATCGCATAAGAATCATAAAGATTTTAAAATTGATTTTTTTTTGTTATTTTTTTCTAAAAAAAGGTTTTAAAATTCATCAAATAAGTTTTGAAATTAAATATTTGATGCATTTGATAAAAGATATGAAAGAGTTTGATTTTGATGAACTCTTAAATGCTTAATTATACACAAATCAAAAACAAAATTATCAGATTTAAAGAGATATATCATAACTAAACTTCTCCAATCTTAAATTTTGGAGTAAGTTTCATTTGATCTTCAACTTGTTTATATTCGAAAACTCAATTCAAGGGATTGCAAAATGAAGAAATAATTATAGCAAAAATATCCTTAAATATGACTTTTTAGGTAAAGTCCAAATCAGAACCAATTCTTACATCTATTGAAGCAACATTTAGTTCATATGCTTTCCATCAAGAGATTGAAGTGATGATAGACAGAAAGAATGATCCTCAAGAGAATAAATGGAGGTTTCTCGCAGATTTGGATTTGTAAAATCCGAATCCGGTGCAAGGAAAAGTGACTAGATCTAGGTTTGATGAGACAAACTTCGGACCTAGACCCGAAAATTGGCATCGCCACTATTTTTATTATGACACGTGGGGGTTGTTTTTTTTTTTTGTTTTTTTTAAATAATAATAATAATAATACACGTGTGGATTAATTAACGTTGAATCGTATACTAGAAGCGACATAAATCTCCCGCCTCCCAAGTCCCGAGCTAATTTATTTCCTGCTTCTATCTTCTTTGCTTTTTTTTTTTGGTAATTGGTTTTCTATGCGCATGTCGATTAATTTTCACGATTTAATAATCCGTGTTTTTAAAAAAAAAATTTAAATGTCTTTTATACTAAGAGACACGATCTCAAAAAATAAAAATAAATTATATACGTCTACTGAGCCGTTTGATCTTTGAGTAATTTGCTCCAGTGCACCCAGAAAACACACAACTTTACAAATCCGCTTCGTTCACATAAAAGGCGTAAGAGAATGGAAGAAGATGCGAAGGTTATCACAATCGCTGATCTAATCCACCGTGCTGGGCCTCTCACTGGAACATCCTCTCTCCACTCCCATCCCCACCGTCCGATCTCTCGAGCTTCCTTGTCAACCACCAACCGTACATCTCATGGTCCCACCTCTTCAAATTCAAATTCCGACCCTACTAACCCTAATATTCTAACTCCACTGAACCATCCAGCCATTCTCATCGGAACCCTAACCCTAACTTGCTCGCACGATAATTGCCTCCATTTCACCGATACTTCCTCCGAAATTTGCTGCGACATTCTCGATTTCAATGTTCGCGCAATCGGGAAGAAAATCCACGTCACTGCTTGGAATTTCATTCCGTTGAAACGCGGTAACGGATTCTTGGAGATTATCAGATGGAAATTTCCGGAATCCAACTCTGTACTTGACGGATGTTCCAGTGCCGATTCTTTTGATTCGTTTCCTTTAATTCAAAGTTCTGTCTCTGCTAGTGACACAGTGTTTTCAAAATCTCGTTATCGCGTTCATGGCGCGATAGAGTCAATTAGTCCTGTTTCAATTGTACCATGTTCGCGTCCAGGTTCTTCAAATGATTCGGCTAATATTCGAGGGTTTCTAATGCGAGTTTTGGCTTGTGAGTGTAGATTTTGTAGTGCTAAAGAGTCTAAAATATCACATGAAAGTCATTCATTTGCCAAACTGGAGTTTGTATATTTTTGCGGTGCTGCTTCATGTTGGCATCCAGTGGCAACGAAGCTTGTTGGGAATGTTATTAGCATCTCGGGGCTCAAAAAGAAGTTGGTTTTTATAGGGAAGGAGGAGTCACAGTTGATGTTTGTGACTACGGAGAATTCTGTTTTACAGGTGCCTTGGTTGTCAAAGAAGTGGTCACCGGTTTCAAAGACTATTATTAAGGGGAAGGGTGAGTCTGGAGTGTATACTGGGGTTGTGAAAGGCATATACATGCAAGGGTTGATTGTTGAGCTTGACAATGAAGTCTGGCTTCTACTAACTGATAAATTACTCACTGTACCACATAGTCTTAGATTGGGTGCCGTTGTAAGTGATGTAACTTTGTTTCTCTGTTTCTTCTGTGTATGGTGCTTATATTTTGGTTTTAACTGTTTTTTTTCATTGTTTTTGTAGATATCTGCTAGAAATGTTCATTTTGTGAATCCAAGATTTTCTTGGACAAAAATACTAATACTTGGGGCTTGCAGCAAGACTAGCATTATTGTAGAATCATTTTCTCCATTGGAATCAGGGTACTTACTGTTGATTTTATCATTGTTATAACTCAGAATTCTTGTCAAGTGATTAAAATACAGTACCTCTAGAATTGTCTCTTAACCAATTGGTTGTGGTTATCTAACCCAATTATCCTTATGGTTTTACATTAGGCTCTTCTGAGGATGCTATCCAAAATCCCATGAATCAATTCAATTTCGTGGGAAATCAGAAAATATCCAACACTTATGGATTTTTAATTTCTTTTTGTAGTTGCTATATAAATGCAAAGTCACAGAGTCAATTGGGGAAGTTCATTGAGTCTTTGTCATTTTCTGCCAGACTATGGTATGGATTTTGGTAATGCTTCCAGGATGTTTGTGGCTCTAGAGGATTGCCTTATAATCTTTGATATTCTTTATCATATGGGTTTCAGGGCACTTCTTGTAGTTTCATGTTTCCGGAAAAAATTTTCTGGGATCTTATCGGATAAGGAGATTTTGGGATCAAAACATGTAAGAAATTTGATCTTGGTAGTATATTTTGCTCTAATTGGAGTTTCTTTTTCTTTTTTTGATCCTATTTTTCCTTTTACATAGTCATTTTATGTAACTTTTTTATGAGCTGATGTGGATCGTTGAAAGGTTTTATCAGAAAAAAGGACTTGCTCAAATGTACGCTAGCTCACATTTACCTTCATCTGTAACGCGAGCACGGGTAAATTGGTAATTCACAATTAAATAAATATGTATATAGCTCTATAATGTTGATTTGGTTTTCATCTTCTTTAATGGGCTTCTCTTGGCAGCATGGAGTGTTTACGGAGTTGTGTAAGCATGAATCATGTGGCTGTGGTAGCGAACCATATTGTGGTAACCTGAGATTGGTAAGTCTATGTCTGTTAGTTATTTTATTGCAGTGCATTAATTAGGATTAGCTAGCATTTCGAAGGGCCTATTTTATGCTTTTGTTTTGTTGCATATTGTTAACGGGTTCAGGGAAGTTAAGATTTTATATTTTTCTGGTTATCATCAGGTGCTGCCTGTCTCTATTTTCCTATATCACTGCGAGGCCTCGTGGGTAAAAATGCTGTTAGAATTTGACAATGACCATCATATTTTGTGTAAGAACAGCAGATATGGCTTTTTATCTTATGAAGCTAAATCTTATATTCGGTCAAAGAGACGGATTTTTCCGAGTGAAGACATTGGTATTGTTTTGCTTGGAAGTTTAAAGGTTAGTTGTTTGACCTCATTTTGGTGTGTGTCATAAAACCTCTTCTTACAATTGTCAACTCTAGTAAACTCGTGTTAACGGGGGTATAGAAGATTCTCTGATGCTAAGATTTTGTTCTTGACAGGGAAAGAAAATGAATCCTAGATTTTCTAATTTAAGACATTTGACCTGTGTTTCTGAATTATTAGATTTTCTCTATAAGATGTTTGGTTTGCTGTTTTAGGCATTAGCATTAGACGCCCTCTTTTGCTCTTTGAGAGTATTTATTCTCCGACTAAGAAGTTCTATTTAGTGCCAATTGTATACTTCCCATTGGAGATGATCACAAACTTCTGAATATTGATTTTTCAGTTTTCTCCATCTTCCGGAAGGTTGCAGTTGGTTGACATGACTGGCAGCATTGATGTTATCACTCCAGATCTTTCATTAACATGGAAGAATAACAGCATATATGAGGTCATATTCGATGATGATTCTACCGTCTATTTCCATCATCTTGTTCAAAGCTTGGGTTGAAGGGTGCTGTACTTGTTTCATTTTTTAAAAATCCACGGAGTAACCCTTGCTGGTGATGGGTTTTCAGGTAATTGACTATAATCTCATGATGGAAGGCACACCTGAACTTGTGGATCAGTTGGGACTGCCTAGAAACGAGTCAATCTCGTGCAGGACAATTTTTAATTGTCCCTCGCTAGCAAGAAAGGGAAACTTATCGTTGTTTGTCTACTTTCAAGTGAACAATGCACCCAATAAAAATCTTCTCTTTTATCCTTGTGTCGACTGGAAAAATGATTTAACGGAGCTAGAAAGTGGAAAGTTCCATCTGATTCGGGTGACACACAAATTTCCTTTGCTACAGAAGGTATATCTGTATCTTTTTATTATGTGATAATTCAAAAAATTTCTTCTTTTAGCTTAAAAAAAATAATTATGTGTGTGGTCACTTGAGAAGTCATAATGAAGGAAATCAGTTCAGAAGAATAACTGTTCACTCAATCAGCATTGTTTTCTTGTATTTTACTGGTTGTTAATATTTACATCTGTCTTTTACCAGTTTGAAGGTGATCCTTTGGTACCAAACGGGTCTAGTATGTTTGTTGAAGCCATAGTCCTGCCATGGAATCTAGTACTTAATGGGAAGGATGGAACTAAGCATCCAACTAACGCCTTAATGGATTTGCCGAATGAATCCATGCAACACTGCACTGGGGAAGATTACCAAGGCCATGGGTCTGACAGGAGACGTAAAAGTAATTATAAATCAAGCAGAGCACCTGCTCCAGGTTTGATGGATAACATGGACAATGTTGATTATGGATTGAGCACTTGTTCCCATAGGGAATCTAGCAAGGAATGGAAATCTACATTCTTTGAATTTTCTCATGAAATTCCATGCCAGGCTACTCTTAGAAGTGCTAATAATAAGAGCTTGGTTAGTTCAGGAATCCTGTTTCGGACAAATGCCAATGTAAAGAGTGATGATGATTTCCAAAATTTAACTTCTGAGAAGGTCTTGCTGGAATTCAACCCTGAAAGTTTTTCAAAGTATCAGGTATATCTGACTAATTTTTTTTTTCCTTTCTTTGTTATATATTGTTTAAACTCTTTTACTACCTTTTTTGGGCATGATGAAATATTTCCTTAATTTTCTCATTTACCATCAAGATGACGTTCTTACTTTAATCTGAATTCCAGTTGTTGCAGATTGGTGGTTATTACATGTTAAAGCACCATATAGAAGATTGTTTTTGTAATGTAAAGGACTTTGAGAATGCCAGCAATATTAAAGTTCTAATCACTTCTAAAACAAGGATGTGGAACCTTACATTTTCTTCTGAAGAAGTCATCACGCGTACTAAATCACTTTCACATGATTCTTCACTTTTTCGGAGGGTCTTCGACAGTTCTTCAGGAAAATCTTCAGATGTCCATCTTTTTCTATCTGCCGATGCAATAGACATCTTGAAGGTAAATCTTAAGGATTTGGAGGAAGGCTTTATTAATCCATCTGTGGGTCCAGAAAAGACTTCCAATATTTCTTCATGCACTTGGACCTCATTCTCTGTATCTGGGCTGTCAAATGGACCTCTTGATTCTAGTTGCCTGTTTCCGGAGGGAAATTTAATATCTCTGCATGGAGATGTGGTTACAGTACATGGTTTTGATGACAGTTCTGTCCATGAGCATGTCAGCTGTGAAAGTCTTGGTGATGTTATCCAGTTTAGATTCTTTCAAGAACCTGGAAGGAGCTTTTGCATTCATGTTTTGGTGGACCATAAACCTGTAATTGTCTATTATAACCTTTATTTCTCAGTTTTTTTATTTTATTGTATGAAGATAGTGTTCTCATCTTATTACTTTGAATCATTAGGTGAGAATTTTTGGTTCCCTAAGCGAACATGTGTATCTGCTTGGATTTGGACCTGGTGTAAACGCAACATTTCATCGGATTCTGCAAGCAAGGTTAGTGGCTCCTGAAAAGACACAAGTTTCGTGGTCTATGCTTTAATACTCGAGTTAAATTTGTCTTATGTGCACCGTGATTTATATCTGATAGTTTTCAACTGTTAATGTTGTGTATGAAATATGAGACAGATAAAGGCTTTTGTTTTTGGGTATTTTCATTGGCAATCTTGAATTGTCATGTTTATGTATTCAAACCCCCAAAGATGAGAGAGCGGCAAATTTTTGTGTTTTATATATACCATCTAGTCTCCATTCATTGATACACCCTATTCAACCAGAAAATGACAATCGAGAAGATTACTTCTTGGCGTAATTAATGATATAAACTCACTCTGTACCATGGTCTTTGTATGCTGTAATTAGAGTTACAAAATATTAAGGTTAATGTAGCAAGCCTTACCGAGTTGCAGGTCATCACCTATTACCTTGATTTATGATCATATGATGATAAAGTAGCTTTGGCCTTTCTCTTCGTTCCCTTTCTTTCTAGTCTGAGCTATGGAACTTGGATGTATTGGCATACGTTACACTGTCATGTTAATTGTTCATTATTTATGTGCCTGTGGTTACACTTCACATTTTTAATGTTTTAAAACCTTGTGCTAAATTCTTCCTTTTGGTTTGAATCATCTTAATGTTTACTAACGTATTGCTATTTCATGGTTTTACAGGGAGTCAGACAGCTTCATGCTGTTACCTATATCATTTATTGTAGTAAACTCCATAAGAGTAGTCGATAATCCATATATTGACAAAATTTCCAACTTAATGTCTCATTCAGATATCTGCAACTTAGCCTTTCCACATCCTGTTTCTTCTGGTTTGATATCTGAATTGGTTCAGTGCTTAGATTGCAAGCCAATTAGCTTCCACTGCCGGGTAAGTCTGTCTTAAATTTAATTTTTTTCTCTTTTCACATTTGTCTCTCAATCAAGTTAAGCTTTCTGGGATTTTGTTCTAGTTGGATGAAGTAAATTAGTTTTATGAGGATGTCGGTAATCATATTTACCTGTTGTTGTGATAGGTTGTTGCTGTCCATTTCCTCATTCTTGAACAGAAGAACCGAAAGTGTGATGATGTACGTTCGAAACCTCATTCCAGGGCCCATCTTATTGATATTCCTCTTGCTGGTTTTGTGTTGGGTGAGTTGCTTGTCCTTTTTACAGAATATCAATCGAAGACATGAGATTGATCGTCTAGTTAATGTTGGCAAAAGCAATGGCATAGCCATCTCTTAATCTCAAGTTGTTTTAATGAAATTGTTTTGCTGTACCTAGTGGCACTTTTATATCCATCAGAATGATGGAATAGGGACTCCAAAGTTACATAAAGCAGCTTCCAACTTTTGTTTTGGGATTCTCTCGTGCATTATTAGAAAATGAAGCATACTGTATATGCAACTGATTTACATGATATTTGTGCCCTGTGGTTCATCTCCTGCATGCAAAAGTGCTTCTTGGTACTTATTTTTGTATACTCTTTTGCATGTGTAGATGATGGGTCATCCTCTTGTTCCTGCTGGGCTAATGCTGAACAAGCAGCAACCTTGCTAAGGCTGCACGAGGAACTCCCACAGAGTGCTCTTGAAAACAGTGGATGGACTTTAAAGTGGATTGGTATCGATAACAATGCCTGGACCACCACTATGTATCATCTTGAGAGAATCTTAAAGAAGCATGACAGAGTTACAGTAATGAATTATGGTTCAGTAGCTGATTCTTGTTATCAAGATCTAACTGTGTCTGTCAGTTCAGAAAATGTCCTCTCCAGTTCAGATGAAAAACTCCTCAAATTTATAGTCTACAATGCTTGCTTTGGCCCATTCTGGGTGAGTTTAAATGAAGTAGAGGTTTTTCTTTAGTTGAGTAATAGCTTCATTAAGAAAAGCAAGATGAAGTGCAATCCTATAACATATGAAGTATGCAAGAAGGGACTATAGAAATGATTGGTGAATAATTTCTATTATCTCCATGGAAGTCAAAATGTTTGGTTTTAATTTTTCTAGTAATTTGAGTTTGAACCCATAAGCTGGTTACCTTAGAGCAGCCAGCAAATTTGGAGAACTATTTTCAGAAATAAGAACAAAGATGAAATTGGGCGCTTTATAAACTACTTGGATAATATGTTATGGGTAACAAATTCTGCTTTTAAGTTCCATGAGAAACAGACTGATTCCATGTGGTTACGTCTAAACAAGTTCTTCCTGTATGTAATTTGCTGAGTGGTGATTTATTGATTACCAAATTTTGCGTGATAAATTATTCTCTGTTAGTGCCGCCAGTGCCAACTGTCTTGCTTTTTTTTTTTTTTTTTGTTTCCTTTTCTTTGCATTCATTGTACTTCCTTGTTGAAGCACTGATTGAACGAGGTATTTCCTCCATGTACTGCAGACTATTGTTGCTAGTGTGATGGATTCAAGAGCTGTCAGGTGGTTGGAAACAGAACACCTTCGGAATATGGAGATGACAATAAATTCTATGCAACACATATGGGCTACAGAGGTCTGTTACATTAATCCTATCACCGAGGCCCGGAGCATGATTCAGGAACTACTAGACAGGTAATTATTCATAATGTTAAATTTTGTTGATGTGAGATGTACATGTCATACCCAGAAAGATTTGAAGCCATCAGTTAGACTAGCACCAATAATTGTATTTCTATGTTCTATTTGCCCAAAATGTATAGTGATTTGATTCCCTACCTTTTGGACTAGACTCTGGATTCTCCACTCTATAAAATGTCTTTTAATTCATAGTTGCAGGATAATAATGAACCTTAATCTTCAAGTAGTATCACATTAGATGTAGTATTTTGGAGTTAAAATAATTCTGTAATAGGAGCACATGAAAAGCTCATTTTATGCACTATAGCCACACTCATAATGTGGCTAATCACCGTTCCCTTTTTCCCCCCAATTAACCCCACACACATAATGTGGCTAATCACTATTTCTTTTCTTTTTTCCTCCAATTGAGCTAACCTTTGTGGCATTTATAACTGAAGTGCGCCTATTAATATTATAACTCGATATGTACCCACCTTCTTGGTAAAGCTTTTACGGTTTTACTAGACCTAACGGTTGTACTTTAGATATCAATTGGAGTTACTGTAATCCTTGTATCTTCTTCATCTATTGGCCGCGCTGGCAAATAACTGTAACCGGGCAATATTCAATGCCCATTCAAGTCATGGACTCATGGTTCTGTTGGTCCAGTCATACTCAGCTGGTGGTGGTGATCATAATCTTAGGCGTACATCCCCGGCATGATCGGACGGCTCTGCCCAGAGAAAAGAATTAGGCGTAAATCTTTTTGTCTTCTTTTTTTTTTTTTTGTGTGAAATAGTTGTACCTAATTCATCAAATTAACAAGAATGCTTGTATTTTGTATACTTAGTTTTGATGTTCAAAACTTTGACGTCCCTTGTAAGGCTTGTGATTCTTTTTCTAGGCAAGTGTGGTGTTCCGGTTAGGGATGGCAATTCATTCGATTCAATAAAGCAAATATAGATATGAAAAAATAGATTTATTTAATAAAAGGATTGATTCAATTTTTTTATTAAACGAATTGAATATGAATTTGAGTTTACTGATTCGTTTATTCATTTAGAATTTTTTTATTATTTTCCTTTATTAGTTATCATTTTTCAATTAAGATTCGAGAAATTATTATTAATTATCACATAAAAAAATAATATTATTTATATTTGGTGAATTATTTTTCTAAAATATATTAATTGCATATTTCATATATAAAGAATTAATGTAAATAAATTATAAAAAGTTATGTTATAAAATAATATCATGGCTAAATACGATTCGTTTAGTAAACGAATAAAATATGAATCTTGATATTATGATTCGTTTAATAAACGAATCAAATATGAATTCATCACATTTTAATTCGATTCATTTAAGATTCGATACAAATAGGATTCCACAATACATGTGCAGTGTTGAATAAATAAAACTACTGGCTCCCAGTTTGCATAAGGTTGTTGATCGTTGAGCATGTGAGCCCACCACCATACAGTTCAACCAAGGAAAATAGCTATTGCTTCTAAATTCTAAACCAAACCCCTCTCTAATAGTGAGATCGATTATATTTTATATAGTTCCTCAGTTTTCTAACAACTTTAGTTAACATAAAGCGATGTCGATTAGCATGTTAAAAAGTTTGTCATTCAATTCAATTACATTAAGACTTACATACCTCCTCTTCCTTATCCACAACATTTTGTGCCCACCAAATGATACAAGGGATTTCAGGTTGATTAATGAAACACTTTTCTCTGATGAATCGATTCTACTACAGACATAACTATGCCTTCAAAAACTTGTATTTCTTTAACTTCAAGGATGATTATTCTTGCTGATTTTGATTCTATCTAATCTAGCTACTATTCTTCAAAGGCCGTTTCATTTTCAGAAGATGAGAAATACCAGCCACTACATGTAGACGACTGCTTGGAATACCCGTCTTTGCCAGTGCCTTCCCATTTTTGTCCAACAGTACGAAACAGGGAACATAATCAATGTCATAATGGAGAAGCTGCATCCACAATGAGTTTACTGAATTAGCAATCCTAAATGAATTTCATTTATGGCATTTCATGGAAGATTGAAATCCCCAAAATGGGCAATACCACTTCTAGAGGAAGCTACTATCAGATGAAGCTTACAAGATAATAACTAAATGAAGCTCAATGAAATTATGCCCAGAATAAGTGCACACATAAATATGATTCAATTAATTCATGCATAGATAAAATTTCGACACTATTTCAAAGCAGAGACGGTAGCAAGAACACTATCTAACTAGTGTTTGATGCATCTTCTTCAGCAGACCTTCACAATAAGTAGAACAAACAAACAGTGATGTATATTCCTTAAAGGTATGATGACATATGGGCAGCAATCCTATCATTGAAGCCAGAAACGTGATTCAAGAACAGCGTGGCACCAATAATTGTATTTGCCAATATGTATAGCAATTTAATTCTTTTATCCTTTTGAACTAGACTTGGGATTTCTTCACTCGATCAAATATCTATTGATTCATTACAGTAGCATAATAATGAAACTTACAAATCCTCAAGTAGTTTCACATTGGATGAATAAACTTGTAGTTTTCATAATTCTATAATAGAAAAAGGAACATGAAAAGCTCATTTGACTTGCTATACCCACTCATAATATCTCTTTTGTTTAAAGCTAAATGGCCTGTGAATAATTAATTAACGAAATGCTCCTCGCACATCAATATGAAGAGGAGGGAAACATGGACTGGCCTAGTTTGTAAAGCTTCAATCAAGCTTAACAGTTTTAATTTAGATACCAACTGGAGTTACTGTATGTCTGTTGTCTAATTATGACTAACATGGCCAGATATAAGGATGGGATTGCATATAATGGCTTTCCTAGGTAAGCCTTGTATCATCTTGATCCATTGTCCGCGCAGCCAGAGATATCACTTCTGCCAATCTGGGAAATCTTTGCCGTGCATCAATGAAATTTATTGCCATGTATTACTGCTGGCAGAAAGCAAATGAATACCATAATTTGTCGGAGTAGAGAATCAATTATGATGAGGCTGACCACATCATAAAGGAAAAAGAACGGTTTAAATTTTCCTATTGCTGGATAAGGGGACAGGTTACTATAAACAATAAGTCCTGAGCACTGAATTCTTTTTCTTGATCTTTCAGATCATAAATCTTGGACATGCCATCCACAAGATTTCCAAGGTGCTCATTCAAAAAGCAAGAAACTATGAAATCTTGATAAGTCCAACTATTATGACAGAGAAAGTCAAGGGAAAAAAACTTGAATTTAAATGTTATAATACTGATCATACAATGAGCATGCCAATAACAATAATAAGATCAAGAAGTGGAATAAATAAATCAGGCAGAATCATCAATTATCATGTTTTTCTATAAGCGCGCACAAATCAAAATTGAGACAATGAATGAGCATAGTTCTAGGTCTAACATTATGATTATAACACAACAGAACAAGTTTAACCCAAACCAGGAAAAAAAAAAACTCTAAATATCAGTTCAAACATTTCAAAATTTCAATCATCTGTGTAAAATAAGTCAGGAAGAAATACACTACCTCAGGCAGCCATTTCTCATTTTCGGCATCTGCCATGACAATATTCAGCCAGTTCAAATTCCTACCCTCCACCTCCGTGACAAAAGGGAATAAGGAATTACACAGACTGCATTTGGGTGAGTAGAATTCAATCACTGTAGCTTCTTTCCCACTTGCCAGCGCCGACGCAAATGCTCTTTGCTCTGC
Source organism: Zanthoxylum bungeanum (assembly GCA_019454045.1). Classification (NCBI taxonomy): domain Eukaryota; kingdom Viridiplantae; phylum Streptophyta; class Magnoliopsida; order Sapindales; family Rutaceae; genus Zanthoxylum; species Zanthoxylum bungeanum. The sequence goes on along the minus strand of SKCR01021037.1, from coordinate 44,167 downwards.
CTCTCCTTGCTCTTCCGGACTCAAGATCCTTTTATTCGATCTGAAATTATTATTTTGGCTTGTTCTAGCAGACAATGGGAAGTTGGTCCATGAATTTGAGGAGTTTGAAAAGGAATTAAATGAATTGAAGGCAATAGATCCAAGACTTTGCAATGATTTGAATAACCAAGGACCTTCAAAAGTACAAACATTAGGAGATTGTGGGTTTTGATTATTAAGCCATGGCCATTTAAGACAAAAGAAAGGCTGTTTACGAGAAGAATCCATCATCTCTAATTCAAAGCACTGCTCATAAGGAAAAAAAAAACAAAATAAGAACCATATGTCAACAACAGTCATATAGCTCAGAGAAATAAGCAGAACAAAATTGCAAATAATACATTGCCAATATTTTTACAAGGTTTTAACATCTATGAAAAAAAGGATCTCCTTTTCATAATCAACGTAGTTTAATGGAAGTAATGCATTATATGGTGTGGTAAATTGACCTTTTTCTATAAAAATAAAAAATAAAAAAAATCTATAAACCCTAATTAAATCCCTAAATATATATACTGCAACATTTAAGACACAGTTAATAAAGAAGAGGGAATTAATAACCAACCTTTACGTAGCCACTACAATTGAAATAGCAGTATCAGCGGAAAGACAGAGCGAGCAAATTGAAACGACAGCGTAGATGATGAGCTTCCGCGTCAACGAAGATTCATTCGGTACCTTTAGATTCAAAGGATACTTGACCAAATCTGTAATCTAACTAGGGATATTTCAGAAAAACCTGCCAGGCGCGATATTAAAACGACGGCGTTAAGTGAATATGAAACCTTACCATTATTTTAGGTCTCTTGGGGCAAAGTTCCTAACTTGTTATGTCTTATTTTCGGGGCCCCGCAGGGTTTGGAGGTGTTTTTTATTTTTATTTTTTAAAATTTCTAAAAAGTCCAATTTTATTAAGGTTTATTTTTGTTGACAAAAGAAAGTCACCCTAGAGCGAAATCGCCCTAGAGCGAAGGAGTAAAGGACGAAGGCAAGCAGAGCGACGAAGGGAAGAGCGATCGGAGCAATCACCAGATGACACAGCGATTCAGAACGACCAAGGACTCAGGACGACCGAAATAGCGATTGAAACGACAAGGGACTCATGATGACCGAACACATTATGCAGTTGAACCTACGATTACAACAGTTAGGCGGTTCCCTCCACGATCAGGTAGTTAAGACGCACAACTCAACGGTTAAAGGCATGACCCAGCAGTTGCAAGGAAGTTATGAGCCGAAACCGTCCGAGCAGTTTACAGATTCCACTATAAAAGGCTCACTCATGCGAAGATTTGGAGCCCCCCGATCAAATGAAGACTCAAACGAGCATATTTTTATTTTTCATTTCTTAGTTTCATAATCCTTAGGACTGTAACTTGTGTGCTTGCGCCCATTGGAGGCTTATTCAGTTAATCAAACACCTCTTGCTGAGACTTTATCTCAGGAGGTTTGAACCTCACACGTTGTTCTTTCTTCAGGCAGAAAATTGCGCAAACAGTTTTTTGGCGACCACAGTGGGAGAATTGGTGTAAAAAGTGGAAATGCCTAAAAAAACACTCAAACTGGCTTAAGTACGGAGGAAGGAGGACTAGAGCAAACCAATCAGCCCCACGTTCCAACCGTAGTGGGCCATTTCGAGGGTCTGGCAGACGTTAGTCGATATGAACCTATACGAGAGCTCAGCCCTAACGCGGTTCGTGCATTGTTCGGTGAATTCAAACAGGATGTTGTCGAGCAGGTTAGGCTTCAAAATGCTCATATCATAGATAAATTTACCTCGACTAGTAACTCACATTATGAAAATATGGTCAAACACTTAAGCTCATTAAACGAGTTAATGGCCAAATATGTAAACGAGGGGACAACCCTACCGTGGACTACACCTCCTCTTGCATCAAGCAGTCAGGAGGCTGGTTCGAGCAATATCCCTCCGCAAGGGGTCACTGCCCCTACGACTTTCAGGGGAGGAATAAGTCATGTGGGCAATGGCCTACATCTAGGGCCAAATCTATACCAATGGCCAAATATGGCACAACATGAAGTGGTGTTGCCCCAAGGTCTCCAGGCTTCTCAGGGGCAGAATCACGATTATATCCCACCTGTGAGAGGACCACAACCGCCACCCATAGCAATGTCATTCAATGGAAATGACATGTTGAAAGAACAGATGACCGAGATTCTTCAAAATCAATTCGGTATGGGGGTACGACCAATTCGGCCAAGGTATCGGAAGCCATATCCAGATTGGATCGATGTGGCATATCTGTGGCCTAGGAATTACAAAGTACCAGACTTTTCTTTGTTTACAGGGTCTGGAGAAGTTTCCACCATAGAACACATAGGGCGATTTACCCTTCAGTGTGGAGAAACAACTGATTTCCATAAGTTGAGGTTATTCCACTGCTCACTGTCAGGAGTAGTTTTCTCCTGGTATGTCAGTCTGCCACCCAACTCGGTAGTAAGTTGGCAACAAATGGAACAGTTGTTCCATGCGTAATTCTACAAGGCAGAATCTGAAGTGGCATTGGCCGATTTGGCAAACTTGAGACAGTTATCAGGAGAATGGGCCGGGACGTTCTTACAAAGGTTTAAAGCGGCTCGAGGCCGATGTTACGTGCCTTTGCCAGAAAAAGAATTTGTGAGAATCGCCCAAAGTTGTCTCAATTTCGACCTGAAAAAGAAATTTCAGGATCGCGAATTTTGGGATCTCCCCTAACTCACCACTAGTGTGGTGCGTTATGAACAATTATTAAGAGAGGATGAACAAATGAAAAATTCCAGCAAATGAACTTATTACAGGAACATCAATTATGAAATAAGCGAAATGGACATCGAATCGGCTGACTTATGTTTGGCCGAATTGGTTAAAGGGAAGCCGTACGTTTACAAGGTGTGGGCTGAACCCCAAGCCAAAGAAAAGAACGATAAAAGAGTAGGAACTTCTTGTTCGATATCACAAAAGTCGATGCCATATTCGATCAATTATATAAAGACAAGTAAATTAGTTTGAGCGACCGCCACACATTGCCAAGCGCCGAGCAAATCAGTGGGAAAAAATATTGTAAGTGGCATAATGCATGGTCCCATTCAACTAATGATTGTCTCGTTTTTCGAAATGTTTTGCAGGATGTCATAGAATCTGGACGAATAACGTTCTAAAAAAAGATGGCGGTGGATGACAACCCTTTTCCAAAGCCGATAGAATTAAACATGATCGATTCAGACCTTACCAAAATGAACTTGCCAAAGTTCAAGTTGGTCCTAGATGAAGATCAGAACTGTCATCGTCCGAGCGCTCTGGAAAGGATCGAAACACCCCAAGAAGGGAAGGATCGGCGAAATCTGTGTGCACGGTGCAAGAACAGTGTAGAGTGGATGAGGGAGTTGGAAGATACCTGTGAAAGGCTAGTAAAGAATGAGATAGTAGCATGGCAATCGAGAACCTTCGCGTCGAGGTTCTACGGTGAGAATTCAAACCTCGTCCAAAATGTAAAGACGTTTAGGCCGAAAATTCATCAGCCCAACGTATGGCATTCATACCGGAAGCCATCTTCGGGGCAGCGTCTGGGAATGAACTACCCTCATGTGGACGAAATGACAAAGACGCAACTGAGGCGACACTAGAGAAATTATGGCTGTATGATGCGCCGACAAGGTGAAATGACGGTCACCATAGGCCGTAGTGCTTATACACGGGAGGAACCGGATGTAGGTGGTAAATAGAGTGATGATAAAGAAGGGACAACAACGGACTACGAGAAGCGTACCAAGTTTGATAGATGAAAACGGGACGAGACAGACGATGAAGAGCCCCCTATCATCATTCAGTTCTGTAGTATGCCACCGGTTGTGGCTAATTATTACTTATTGTCCGGGAAATTCAAGGGAGACAACAGTGGAGGGTCTGGAAATAACAAAGATGTTTATGATGGTGATGAAACAGAATTTGCAGCGCTCTCGATAACAGATAGAGAGGTTTCAGACGAGGAAATGATTGACATAGAAGAAGAAATAAACATCATGACTGAAGCACGAAGGAAGGGAATATCACAGAATCAGTTTCTCAAAGAATTGTATGAGGTCGGAAACCCTGCAGTCGGAACATTAGGAGAAGAGTTGGGACGATCCCCATACCTCGTCCTATACGGAACACCCAAAGTAAAGCGGACCATTACCAAGGCGGAAAAGCAAAGACTGATCATCAATAATGTCTCTCACAATGCGACAGTCACTTTACCACCTTCTAGATGGGACATGGAGGGAGAACTGCCTCGGGCCAATGCTGGGAACGAACCAACAATGGAGGTAGGCCTATCAGGGAAAGTGATATTCCCAAAACCACCACCACAAATGACTAAACACCTGCGGCCATTGTATGTAAAAGCAAAGGCCAATGGGATACCCATCACCGAAGTGTTGATTGACAATGGAGCAGCCATCAATGCAATCCCTGTTAGGATGCTAGGGCATTTAGCAAAGTCAGAAGACGACCTCATCCCTACAGAAGTGGTACTTACAAGTTTCAATGAAGGCGCGACGACGGCCAAATGGGTTGTCCCACTAGACTTGCAAGTAGGGAGCACTACGAAGACATTAGTGTTCTTCGTTATAGTTGGGCCAACCACATTTAACATGCTCTTAGGACGGGATTGGATACACGGCAGCCGATGCATTCCTTCATCTCTTCATCAATGCCTAGTTTTCTGGAACCAGAAAGACGAAGTGGAAATAGTACATGCCGATAACAAGCCTTTCGCTGCAAAGACAAATTCAGCCGAATACTTCATGTACGAAGGAAATTACGGGCCGACCAGAGTTCTGACTGAAGGGGAAAATTCGGCCATAGTGGCTCAAAACGACGAGCCATACCTCGCAAATCTGTTAAACGATTTGTTCGCGCAAACAAGGCCAACCACAGTGGTATTCAGAGAGCCAACGCACATCAATTCAAATGAAGAAGAACAAACAGAGTAAAGAACAAGCCGCACTCGCGGCCACCAGGGCCAACTTAATGGCCTATGTAGCGGAACGAGAAGATGAAGCTGAAGCTCAGGCTGCTATTTCGGCCTTAAGGGATAAATTGTTAGCACACCAGACAAAAGACAGAGTGAGAGAGGCGTGTGGACTAGATTGTTTGATGGAAGGGAGTCCCAAGAGTGAACAACAAATGGAAAAAGAAGAATACGCTCTGAATGGGCGGCATAAGGCGAGCATCACAAGGGTACATGATGTATTGGATGAGGTAAACCTGGGAAGTGAGGACGATAGACGTATCACCTACATCAGCAAGGAACTAGAGGCCCAGGTTGGCAAAAAAATGATTCATTTGTTACAAAAATACAAAGATTGTTTTGCTTGGGACTATAATGAAATGTCTGGTTTAGATAGAACGTTAGTAGAGCATATGTTGCCAATCATGTCGAGCCATAGATCATATAAACAACCTCCCCGGAGGTTTTCACCTAATGTCATGCCTGATATTAAGAAAGAGGTTGAACGCTTTTAGGAGGCGAAATTCATTAGGACGACCAAATACGTAGAATGGTTGTCAAACATCATCCATGTCTTAGGAATTTAAACTTGGCAACACCAAAAGATCAATACCCTATGCCGATGGTAGATTCCTTAGTAGACTCCACAGCAGGGTATCATGTGTACTCTTTTATGGATGAGTATGCATGTTATAATCAGATCTACATCGCCGAAAGTGATATACATAAAATGGGTTTTAGGTGCCCAGGTTCTTTAGGATGTTATGAGTGGGTGGTGATGTCGTTCGGTCTAAAAAAATGCTGGGGCTACTTACCAGCGAGCCATGAATCTAATTTTCCATGATATGATCAGTAAATTCGTAGATTTCTATGTAGACGATATAGTGGCTAAGTCTGTGACCATGGTCGAACATTTTAGTCACTTGGCGATGGCTTTTGAGCGAATGAGGAAATTTAAATTGAAGTTAAACCATGTCAAGTGTGCTTTTGGGGTGAATACAGGAAATTTCCTATGATTTCTAGTACACCAACGGGGAATTGAGGTTGATACCAATAAATCTCAAGCAATCACTAAAGCCAAACCACCCCGAAATAAGAAAGAGTTGCAAAGATTTCTAGGGCAAATTAATTTCTTAAGAAGATTTATCTCTAACTGTGCAGGAAAAACTAAAGTGTTCTCGTCTCTGTTGAGGCTAAAGGATAAGGATGAGTTTGACTGAACCGAAGAACATCAAAAGGCTTTCGAGAGCCTGAAGAAATATTTGTCACAGTCGCCAGTGATGGTGCCCCCTGTGCCGGGACGACCAATGAAGTTGTACATATCAGCCGAAGAGCAGTCCGTAGCTGGGATGATCGCGCAAGATGGTGACATGGACGTTGAAAGAGCCATCTATTACATCAGCAGACAATTGTTGAAGTATGAATGTAATTATTCTCCAATGGAGAAATTATGTTTGGCTTTATATTTTACATGTACTAAATTACGAGCCTACCTTAGGCCGACTACAGTGTACTTAATTACTAAAGTTAATATTATAAAGTACATGTTCTCTCGTCCTATTTTGCACCAAAGAGTTGGTTTCTGGTCATTATCAGAGTTCGATATACGACATGAACCTCAAAAGGCTGTAAAAAATCAAGCCTTGGCAGATTTCTTAGCCGATCACCCATGTTTAAGTACCATTAGAGAAATGGAAATGGAATTAGATGAATGCATCTTGAAACCATGGACGATGTATTTTGATGGATCTAGCACGATGAAATGAGCGGGGATAGGAATAGTTTTAGTCAGTCCGTTGGGAGAATCATTCCTTTTCACAATCAGGTTGGACGAATATTGCACCAACAACCAAGCCAAATACGAGGCCTTGATATTTGGATTGGAATTACTCCTCAATATGAGAGTAACACACGTGTCCATTAGAGGAGACTCGCAACTAGTAATCCAACAGGTAACGGGAGCCTTTAAATGCCAGAGCCCATCATTCATGGCACTATTAGATGTAGCCAAAGAGTTGCTAGATCAATTTGACTATGCGGAGCTAGAAAACGTTCTGAGGGCGAAGAACGAAGTGGCCAACAATTTAGCCCAATCGGCCTCCAGATATAAACAGACAAACATATATGGTATATATCGGAGCGAAGAGGTCAATCCGGCCCTGATGAGATGAAATAGGGTGATGGATGTCATGACCGTTGAAGTCCAAGAGGAGGACGATTGAAGGAACGAGATCAAAGAATTTTTAAGACTGCCTGAAAATGAGAAAGATCAAGGCTGAAACTCAAAGCCTTGAAATACATGGTGTTGAGAGATGTGTTATATAAGAAACGCCAAGACGGTCTATTGTTGAAATGTGTAGGGCCATCGGAATCCAAAACTATTATGGCCGAAATACACGAAGGTGTTTGTGGGGCTCACCAGGCCGGGATAAAGATGAGATAGCCGAAACATAAACGGAGCGGCTATTGTTGGCCGAAAATGGGAGAGTCATACATATCGTATGCCAAGGGGTGCGTTGCTTTTCAGAAGCATGGGCCCATTCAGAGGGCACCAGCAACCGAAATGGTCTCTGTTATTAAACCATTGTCATTCATAGGATGAGCGATAGATTTGATAGGAAAAATCTATCATGCATCTAGCAAGAGGCACACATTTATTATCGTCGCCACAGATTTCTTTACCAAATGGGTGGAAGCTATTCCGGTAGTGGAGATCTCTCAAGAGAAAATCATCAAGTTCATAAAAGAGCACATCATTCACCGATTCGGTATACCACAAACAATAATGGTGGACCATAGTACTTCGTTAAATGACGAGAAGGTAAAAAACTTCCTGGCCGAATATGGGATCCGGCTAGTAAACACCACTCGATATTATCCTCAGTCAAATGGTCAGGCAAAATCGTCCAATAAAACCCTTAAAGGGTTGATTCAGAAGATGGTGACGGACAATGCTAGGCGATGGGACGAGTGTTTGAGTCAGGCTCTATGGGCCTATAGAACGTCACCGTAAAAGAGTACCTCGGTCACGCCATTTCAATTAGTATATGGTCAAGAGGCCATACTACCAGTTGAAATTAATATTGAATCCACCAGGATGATGTTGCAAAAAGAATTGACAAAGGGGGACTACATCGAAGCAATGATCCAAAATTTGTTGGAATTGGACGATATTAAATGTGATGTCATGAATCGTCTGGAAGCACAAAAGAAAAAAAAATGGCCAAGGGATATAATCAGAAAGTCATGGATAAATCATTCAGAAAAGGCGAATTAGTGTGGAAAACTATATTGCCACTTGGTGCCAAAGATCCGACATATGGCAAATGGTCGCCTAATTGGGAAGGCCCTTTCGAAGTAAAAAACGTGTTGCCAAACGGGGCCTATCATTTAAGGAATTTGAATGGAAACATACATATTAGGGTGATAAATGGCAAATATTTGAAAACATATGTGCCCTCACTATGGGAGCACGAGAACATAATGTCCTTGCAATAAGGACAAAGACAAATAATATAAGAATGTATTTTCATTAATAAAGGACGAAAGCGTCCTCAAAAGTACAACATTTGGACGATGAAACGTCCTATATTATTACATAATTATTGGCCGATCGAAGATCACTGAAGCTCGTCAGGCGAATCCTTCAGAAGCGAGAACTTCTTCCCCAGGTTCCGCCACTCTCTCAGCATCCCAGCATCGATTTTTCACTAGATCGGCCAAGCCCTTCTCAAAACCAACTCGGGCCAAGGCAGAAGTGATTTTGGGAAGCTCAGCAGTTTATCTAGCCGCTCATTTGGCAACCGAAAGAAACCAAAATCTATGATTTTCCTTTACATGTGTCAACACGAGTCGTTCCCCGGAAGCATCGTCCAGGCTGTCACCATTATTGTTGCGTATGGAAGAGGAGAAAGCAGGGTTAATGTGACAAAACCATCAGGTTGCAGGCTTACTTCCGGCAAAATCAGGCCTATGGCAGAGAACCTGTCAATCGGTCAGGTAGCACATGAGAAGCATTGAAAATGAGAACAGTATCATGTTTTGGAAGTATATAAAGGGGAGGGTTAAAGAGGATGCTCCGAATAGCAGCTTGTAAACAATAGAAAAATAACAATTGTAACCTCTTTCAACTGCTCGGCTGTGGATGCTGGTTTTCGGCCGAGGTCCACAATCAGAATTTGTAGGTTGGGGGCATTAGCGATCTTGCAAGACAAATGTAGAATGAGCGGGAGCAGACTGCCCACCGGTGTGGTGGGTGCCGGAGGCACTCCAACGCTCAAGTCAGTAGTATGAAATGAGCAGTAAATATGTAAAATGTGAAAGCAAGGTTTGATGTTACCTTAAACTCTTTTGGTAGCCGTGAGGGCGGTGATAAGTGTATAAGGGGATGAAGTACTCTGAGAGAGCTAATGTCAGAGAGCAGAGACTTGTAAGAAAGAAGTCCCGCCTCCTCCCTTGTTTCTTGAATTGCGTTTCTATTTATAGATGAAAAGGATCGTCTTTGGCAGCTGGCATAAGTCCCACAACGTGCCCAGACATTTGATAAAAGTTTGAGCATGTGAGAATATGCCTTGTGTTAGGCAAAGTGGGGAAAAATGGTTGATATAATTAAGAGGTTTTGTCCTTAAGCTTATGGCTCAATTGTAATCCAATAATACATAATTCTTTGGGCCTAGTCTTTACTTTCGGGCCTTGTATATTGTTGGGTTTAAGGTGAAAGACGATTTTACCCTTGGGTCCAAATTTGGCCCGTACAGTTTGTCCCCTACTCTCTAAGTTAAGAAGTTCTTGATTTAGAGAGTATTTTATACGTGTCGAACGAAACAAGATGTAAAAGTACATGTTGAGAATGCATAGTTCATGTTACATACGATAGAGAGAATTCAATGTCTTTTGGACTAAGAGTAGTCCAAGTCTTCAACTTGGCTTGACATTTAGCTGTGGGGAATATCCCCGGTCGACTGAACCAGATGAAAGTTCAGGAAAATCCTCATACTATGGGTCAAAGGACCAGAGGAATCTACAATGTATTCTGACCAGATGAAGGCCAGGTCTTCAACTTGACTCTACAAGAGCCAATGGGGGATGCCCCCGGTCGACTGAACCAGATGAAGGTCAGGATAATCCCCATACTACGGGTCAAAGGACCAGGGGAATCTACAATATCGTCTGACCAGATGAAGGTTAGGTCTTCAACTTGACTCTACATGAGCCAATGGGGGATGTCTCCAGTCGACTGAACCAGATGTATGTCAGGATAATCCTCATACTATGGGTCAAAGGACCAAGGGAATTTACAATATCGTCTGACCAGATGAAGGTCAGGTCTTCAACTTGACTCTACATGATCCAATGGGGGATGTCCCCAGTCGACTGAACCAGATGAAGGTCAGGATAATCCCCATACTACGGGTCAAAGGACCAGGGGAATTTACAATATCCTCTGACCAGATGAAGGTCAGGTCTTCAACTTGACTCTACATGAACCAATGGGGGATGTCCCCGGTCGACTGAACCAGATGAAGGTCAGGATAATCCCCATACTACGGGTCAAAAGACCAGAGGAATTTACAATATCATCTGACCAGATGAAGGTCAGGTCTTCAACTTGACTCTACATGAGCCAATGGGGGATGTCCCCGGTCGACTGAACCAGATGAAGGTCAGGATAATCCCCATACTACGGGTCAAAGGACCAGGGGAATTTACAATATCGTCTGACCAGATTAAGGTCAGGTCTTCAACTTGACTTTACATGAGCCAATGGGGGATGTCCCCAGTCGACTGAACCAGATGAAGGTCAGGATAATCCCCATACTACGGGTCAAAGGACCAGGGGAATTTACAATATATTCTGACCAGATGAAGGCCAGGTCTTCAACTTGACTCTACAAGAGCCAATGGGGGATGTCCCCGGTCGACTGAACCAGATGAAGGTCAGGATAATCCCCATACTACGGGTCAAAGGACCAGGGGAATTTATAATATCGTCTGACCAGATGAAGGTCAGGTCTTCAACTTGACTCTACATGAGCCAATGGGGGATGTCCCCGGCCGACTGAACCAGATGAAGATCAAGATAATCCTCATACTACAGGTCAAAGGACCAGGGGAATTTACAATATCGTCTGACCAGATGAAGGTCAGGATAATCCCATACATGTCAAAGGACCAGGGGAATTTACAATATCGTCTGACCAGATGAAGGTCAGGTCTTCAACTTGACTCTACATGAGCCAATGGGGGATGTCCCCGGTCGACTGAACCAGATGAAGGTCAGGATAATCCCCATACTACGAGGAGTCTTCAATTTTGCCTGGACTAGGAGTAGTCCAGATCTTCAACTATGTCATATGGCATTGCTTGCAAACTTTAAAATCATAATTATAGTAAGTAAAGAAATGAGAACATTGATACCTTTCGTATGGAGGATTTATTGAGTGACTAGTCAATGGCTCTTCTATGTAAGAAGCATACTCTGTTTGATTGAAATAATGAGAGATCATTTACTTGCATGTTGTGTTGACTGGGCAGAAGGTTGATAATGAAGTCCCATATGGAGGATGTTTCTTTGTCTTATGCTTCAAGTTAACCATACATATTGATGAAGGCACAATGGAGTCTAAAGATACTAGATCTGATGGAAGACTAAGAAGATTTCATTCTACAACACTTGAAAAAAGTACATCAGAATCTTCATGACCCGATGAAGGTCCAAGAAAGTCTACACACTCCACTATACCTAATGTGGGTATATGGGAGTTTAATCCTCCCGACCTTATGAAGGTCAAAGTAAAGTTTACACATTCCACTATACCTGATGAAGGTACATGGGATTCTACACACTCCATTATACCTGATGTAGGTACATGTGAGTTTACACATTTCATATATGATGAAGATCCACGGGGGTCTTCATTCTTCATTCTACATGATCTAATATGAGTCAATGAGGATCTTTACTCAACCAGACCTGAAGAAGGTCTTTGAGAGTCTTTCCTTCTCATACTACTAGTTCTGATGAAGGTCTATGATACTATTGTCGAATGGACTATCAAATAGACCTGATGAAGGTCCATAAGGCACAATCGAATGAACCTAATGAATATCTATGAGAATCTTCATACTACAAGACCTGATGAAGGTCACGAGACTACTGTCGAATGGACATATCGCATGGACTTGATGAATATCTATCAAGGTACAGTCGAATGAACCTAATGAATATCTATGAGAATCTTCATATTACATGACCTGATGAAGGTCATGAGACTACTGTAGGATGAACCTGAAGAATATCTGTCAAGGTCATCACTCTTCTCACCTCTACGATACTACTGTCGAGTGGAGTTTGTCGAAAGCACCTGATGAAGGTCCATGAAGCTATGGTCGAATGAACTTGATGGAAGGACTAATTGAATCTTCATTCTACCAATCTATGATACTACTGTCGAATGGAAATGACAAAGGTCCATGAGACACGGTCGAATGAACTTGAAGAATATCTGTCAATGCCATCACTCTTCACACTTCTATGATACTACTGTCGAATAGAGTTTGTCGAATGGACTTGATGAAAGTCCAAAGAAGTCATCACTAACTATAATAGACCTGAAGAAGGTCTATGATGCTACAATGGAATGAACTTGATGAAAGTCATCACTACTCATTCTTCTACGAGACTACTGTCGAATGGACTTGTCTAATGGACTTGATGAAGGTCCAAAAGAAGTCATCACTTTCTATACTAGACCTGAAGAAGGTCTATGATGCTATAATGGAATGAACTTGATTAAAGTCATCACTACTCATTCTTCTACCAGACTACTGTCGAATGGACGTGTCTAATGGACTTGATGAAGGTCCAAAAGAATCTTCATACTACCTAACCTGATAATGGTTGGTTGATTGAACCTGATAGAGGTTCAAGAGAATTTTCATTCTACCTGACCTGATGAAGGTCAGGAGACTACGGTCGAATGAACTTGATGAAAGTTCATGAGGCTTTTCCAATACTTTCTAGAGTTTATGGAAATTCATCCATGCAGTCTAGAGTGGATGATAATCTCCATACGTAGTGTGGAGATGATTATCCTCATATGTAGTATGGAAGAGATATATGCCTATCAAAGTCATTACTAATTATACAAGGCTTGAATAAGGTCAATGATACTACAATAGAATGAACTTTGATGAAAGTCACATAGAATTTCCATACTACCTAACCTGATAAAGTTTGGTCGATTGGACCTAAAGGAGATCCAAGAGAGTTCTCCATTCTACTAGGCATGATAGAAGATTCCCTATGTAGTATGGAGTTGGCAATATTAAATCAAAGTAGCATGGAGATGATGACTAACCTTTGACTTAGTCTGGAGGAGTTGATAATCATTCCAAGTAGTCTAGGAGAGATGTGAGTTTTCCATGTAGCCTGAAGTTGATAGCCATCCACCTTGTCGTATGGAGAATAGTTTTATTGCTTGGATTTGTGTTCATGCTCCACATACACCAAGAAATCATATTATTATTTTGACTTTCGTTGAAGCTTGCCCCTTCTTTTCTTCCTAAAGCTACATGTACTACTTGTGTCGAGTCAAAAATGAGACCTTTCATATAATCATTCCATACTACAAGTGAAGATGCTCGTATGTAGAGTCAAAAAAGCCAAGCCAAAGCACCTCATGGATCACGTGAAGATGCTAGCATGTAGAGTCAAATAAGCCAAGCCAAATCACTCCATGCTACACGTGAATATGCTCGTATGTAGAGTCAAAAAAAACAAGCCAAAGCACTATATGCTACACGTGAAGATGCTCGTATGTAGAGTCAAAAAAGCCAAGCCAAAGCACTCCATGCTACATGTGAAGATGATTGCATGTATAGTCAAAAATGCCAAGCCAAAGCACTCCATGCTACACGTGAATATGCTCGTATGTAGAGTCAAAAAAGCCAAGCCAAAGCACTCCATGCTACACGTGAAGATGCTCGTATGTAGAGTCAAAAAAGCCAAGCCAAAGCACTACATGCTACACGTGAAGATGATTGCATGTATAGTAAAAAATGCCAAGCCAAAGCACTCCATGCTACATGTGAATATGCTCGTATGTAGAGTCAAAAAAGCCAAGCCAAAGCACCTCATGGATCACGTGAAGATGCTAGCATGTATGACGTGATTAGTCCATGAAGAATAATGTAGCATGCATCAGCTTCCGTTTGAGCTTATTATCTTCATGTGATTATTGTGCTTTTGGGCTGCCGTTTACATGGCACCCATGTTCTATTTTGAACATCCATGTATGGGCCTTTCGTGGGGCTCGAATTCTTCTTATTTGATGTAGGATAATATTTTTGCATGAGAGGCTATGATTTTTTTGCAGTGTGGCCATGTGTGGTTAAGGGTGATCAGTGGCGTGTGGCTGTCCATGCCAGCTTCTTGTTTGCAGGCTTTTTTTTTCATGGGTAGCATGGTTCCAAATGTCACAGCTCCATAATTATGCACCTCTTCAGCTTCCAAATAATAATCGTGACTAAATAAATCTCTTCTATCACACGACGCATTGAAACTGCACTTCAACTACATATGTTTATTACGTCGACTGGGTGGATTTCATTCAAATAGTATGTATAATAACGTGGATTCTTCACTCCATGTAGTATGTAGAATACACATGGGGGTTGGAATGAAGCTTTGGTAGTCACTGCCTCAAATTCCTTCTTTTAGGTGCTGTGGTTTTGGTCTCTTGTCGAGTGTAGGAAGTCTGGTTTCTGTTTGTTCTTTGAAGCCATGAGTAGTTGTGTTTGTAAGGATTTTAGACTGATGGGTCTTTGCTTACTATGAATCGCTAAGGCCCCACGGTGGGCGCCAAATTGTGGATGTTGGTTTTCGGCCGAGGTCCACAATCAGAATTTGTAGGTTGGGGGCATTAACGATCCTGCAAGACAAATGTAGAATGAGCGGGAGTAGACTGCCCACCGGTGTGGTGGGTGCCGGAGGCACTCCGACGCTCAAGTCAGTAGTATGAAATGAGCAGTAAATATGTAAAATGTGAAAGCAAGGTTTGATGTTACCTTAAACTCTTTTGGTAGCCGTGAGGGCGGTGATAAGTGTATAAGGGGATGGAGTACTCTGAGAGAGCTAGTGTCAGAGAGCAGAGACTTGTAAGAAAGAAGTCCCGCCTCCTCCCTTGTTTCTTGAATTGCGTTGCTATTTATAGATGAAAATGATCGTCTTTGGCAGTTGGCATAAGTCCCACAACGTGCCCAGACATTTGATAAAAGTTTGAGCATGTGAGAATATGCCTTGTGTTAGGCAAAGTGGGGAAAAATGGTTGATATAATTAAGAGGTTTTGTCCTTAAGCTTATGGCTTAATTGTAATCCAATAATACAGAATTCTTTGGGCCTGGTCTTTACTTTCGGGCCTTGTATATCGTTGGGTTTAAGATGAAAGATGATTTTACCCTTGGGTCCAAATTTGGCCCGTACATCGGCCATAGACCAACCCTACTCAAAACATCTTGGCTTGGTCTCCCATAACCAAACAAATTCATTATTGAAGGAGGATTTGTCCCGGAAATGGCATTCCCATATTGCCCCATGAGACGAAAATCATCTGTCAACATTTGGCGCCGTCTATGAGGAACCGACGAAAAGCAACTTACATAGTAAGACGATAGTGGGAGGTAGAGACCGTAGGTTGGTGAATAGTTCATTAGCAGAATGTATGGAGGGGGAAGGAATGGAAGGAGCATAGCAGAGCCGGGAAAAGAAAAGATCTGTATGGAAAATGGGCTATCGGAAACAAAAGCTTTTCTTTAATGAGTTGTGGAATGGAATGTAAGAAGGTTAGTCAACGGCCATCCACACGGGTTGAGTTATGAAATGGAATGTCATGGTGTGGATGGGTTACGTTCGTTGGTAGCGGCCGACCGAGTTCCTATGTGGGAAGGTATTGCACCCCCTGGTTTCGCAGATTACCTGTACTGAAAGATCGGTCGGGTAGCTAGCTAGCCGAGGGCGAGAAGGAACGCCCATCGGGCCAGTCCTCAATTAGTGCAGTGGTCTCCCCTGAACGAGAAGAAAGAGCGCCAGTCTTCAATTAGGGCAGCCGAACTGGAAGAAAGAGCGCCAGTCTTCAATGAGTGCAGCCGAATGAGAAGAAAGAGCGGGAAAATGAGGAAGAAATCATAAAGTCGCCCTAGACATGTGTCGTAACGCAAGGACTTGTAGGTCGACGTCTATCACCATGATATGAAGAAATTCACCTCGATTTCATTTCCAATTCAATCAAGGTGAATTTGGGGGACAATTGTTGACAAAAGAAAGTCACCCTAGAGCGAAGGAGTAAAGGACGAAGGCAAGCAGAGCGACGAAGGGAAGAGCGATCAGAGCAATCACCAGACGACACAGCGATTAGAACGACAAAGGACTCAGGACGACCAAAACAGCGATTAGAACGACAAGGGACTCAGGATGACCGAACACATGATGCAGTTGAACCCACGATTACAGCAGTTAGGCGGTTCCCTCCACGATCAGGCATTTAAGATGCACAACTCAACGGTTGAAGGCATGACCCAACAGTTGCATGGAAGTTATGAGCTGAAACTGTCCGAGCAGTTTACAGATTCCACTATAAAAAGGCTCACTCATGCGAAGATTTGGAGCCCCCTGATCAAATGAAGACTCAAACGAGCATATTTTTATTTTTCATTTCTTAGTTTCATAATCCTTAGGACTGTAATTTGTGTGCTTGCGCCCCTTGGAGGCTTATTCACTTAATCAAACACCCCTTACTGAGATTTTATCTAATGAGATTTGAACCTTACACGTTGTTGTTCTTTCTTCAGGCAGAAAATTACGCAAATAATTTTTTTTTTTAAATATAGTATATCAAAGGTAAAGTCGTGCAGATCGAGCTAAAAAACCTACATCAATACCCAAAGGTGTCGGGTTGAAGGCCCATATTAATACCAGCTAAAGCCCTTCCAAATAAAAAAGTCATCGTCACCACTGGCACTGGTCTGCAACATTAGACAAGAATCTTTGGCACTTTTAAAACATGGCTGCTGCATAAATTAATTATGTGAAGAAAACAAGGTGGTGCAGCTGTGCTTTTCAGTATTTTTAGAACCGGATCAACTGGCTGATTAAATTGGGAGCAGGTCATAAGTCTTGAAAATTCCTAAAAATCGGTCCAAATCGGTTAACCAATCTGATTTTGGAGTTTTTTTTTAAAAAAAAAATTAAGAGGTTCCAAATCATTTTTTAGTATAAATCATTTTGTTTTGATGTTAAAAATTATTAGAATTAATTATCGTATTTTTTATGTATTGTGTAATTTTTATATTTTTATATATTTTTTCTAATTTATAATAAAATAAAATTATTTATGATGTCAGCATGTTCTATTGATTTAATTGAAACGATTCAACCAATCAAATCAATGATCCATTAAATATTTTAAATTATGGATTTAACAACTGAACTTTTTCAAAAACAATGGCGTTTTCCCACCCTTGGAAGAAGAAAGTAAAGACTACATGGGAGTTTATTAGATTTAGTTAGATTCTCCTCGTGAAGTTGAATTCATATCATACACATAGAACTGGCCGGCGGTCCGGTTCGGTTCCAAACCAGAACTGAACCGGACGGTTCCCGATTCCACGAGTGTGGAACCGGAATCGGAACCGAACCATAACCGAACTGTCCGGTTCCGATTCTGATTCTGGTTCCATTCTTTTTTTTTTTTTTTAGTTTATTGAATTTCAAATTGAAAATAAAAAATAAAAAATTGAAAATAAAAAATTGAGATTGATAAATTAATATAATTTAAAATTATGAATTTGAATTTATATAATTAACTTACATTGAAATATTAAATTAAATTACAAATAAAATTTTTATCTAAAAAATTAAAAAAATTTATTAAATTAAAGAGTTTGAACTTAAATTTTTAGATATTTAAGTTGCCTACGTATCCTCCAGGGGTGAGAGGAATCAAAGCTCATGTAGTTCCATTACATTTTAAAGATATTTCCCTATTGTAATTTTACAAATTATTTAATTATCAATCATCATCAGTGCATGTTGATCCTTCAGCTCCACTTCTGCTTGCACTTGCAGATGTATTATCGACCAAGTCTTCAAATTCATCAAGGGCATCTTCTTGTTGCTTCAGATCAGCTCAGGTCCAATCATCCACACACGTTGTTGCTTCTAGAGTGCTTGGATGTAATGAAGACCGTCTGACTTCCAATATATTGCCTCCTATGCTAAAGGCTTGCTCAACCGCAACGGTGGAAACATGTGCTGCCAATATCTCTTTAGCAATAATTGATAATACAGGATATACATTTTGATGTCGGTTCCACCATTCAAGGATTTGAAAATTTTTACTAACTAAACTTTCAGTTGAAAACTCAAAATTTATAGATAAATACTTATCTAATTCCGGGTTATTAATCGTGTTATCCCTGTGTTTTTTATTTCGTTGTAATAACTAACGATCACATGCGCTAAGTCTTGATTGCGTTACGGTCGTTTCGCTACTACTAGATTGTCCTACTGATTGCAAGTTATATCTTCTAACATAATCATTAAATAACTCTATTAGATCAATTTTTATTTTAGCTATTATTCTTGTAATATCAATTTCATATAATATTCCTAAATATCCATAGTAAGTGGGTAAAGCACTATTCAAACCTTCTAATTTAAATCTATGATCAAAAACAGCAGCAATAAGATAAAGTAAAAGAAGGTCTCTAAAATAATGCAACCATTTTCATTTCATAACATTAATAGCTTCAAACAAAACAATATCATTAGGATCATGACTATCAACATGTTCATCGAGAGTACCAACAATATTCAAACTTTCAAGAATAAATAAATGTGTTGTAGGATAATAAACTCCGCTAAAAATATTTATAATATCATTATAAACTTTTAAAATCTCTAAAATTTTATCACAAATTTCCCATTCACTAGAAAAAAGTGTGATATGTTGAACATGTTGAGAAAAAAAAACTACATAATGCATCTTTGTATTGCAAAGCTGGACATAAAAGAAAATAAGTTGAATTCCAACGTGTTGGAACATCTCGTGAAAATTTTATCGGTTTAATACCATTTAATTTACAAAACTTGGCACATTCTCTCATAACTTGAGAATATGACCAAATATAATTAAATGCTTTTCTTAATAGGATCAATGAAAGGTGATAATTTTTCCAAACCATCTTGAATACATAAATTGAGGACATGACATGTGCAACGAACATGCAAAAATCGACCCCCTAAATTTGGTTCGCATATTTCTATTAAATCAGTGATTGATGCAGTATTTGTAGATGCATTATCAAATCCAATTGTTAAAATTTTACCTAATAAATCATATTCATCATTCTATAAATATTTTGTGCAGTATGCTGTTCATCAAAAACTCTAAATGCAATAAGTCATTTTTGCATGTTCCATGATACATCAATCCAATGACAAGTCACACCCATGTATGGGTGTCTTGGCCAATGGTCACTCCAAATATCATAAAAAATAGATAGACACCCTTTAATCTCTCTAAATGTTTCATTTAAAATTATTTTATCATCTTTGTATATTTGACGTTTTGTTGTATTTCTAGTCATTTTACAAGCAACAGAATTTAAAACATTTTGAACGTAATTAGTGAAAGTGATTTTTTCACCAAAACTTAAAGAAATATGTGTCATACAAGTTAATTTAGCAAATTCTTCTTTATTGTTAGCATCAGAATATTTAAATAAATCTAAAGCATTCGTACCTCTACTAGATGATGCGTACCTGGCCATTTGAGTTTGCGTCGTATCAATTCCAAGTTCAACGACATGATGTTTTTCCAGGTGTTTGATCATATTCACGTATCCACCAGTAAATTTGTAAGAAACCCCATAATAGTTGCATACTGCTCTTGAACCTTCATCAGTATCGATTAAATGAAAATGAATTTTGAAAACATCCGAGGAACAAGAATTAACTTCTCTTCTCCGTGAACCGATACCAGGACCGCTCTCTTGGGTTGGCACATTTGACATTGTGTTCTCAGATGAACTTGTCATTTGTTGTTTAATAAATTTTAAGGAATTCGAGAATTGAGAATGAGATAATTATAGGAATTGAGAGAATTGAGAAATTGGTGCGTTGAAATAATGAAAAATGACTCATATTTATACATTTTAATAATATTTTTGTGATACCTAAAATGCCCCTAAAATTAACCGTTTTATTACTGTTATTATGGACAATTTGGGAAATCCCCAAATTTTTTTAATTTTTTTTTTTGTTGTTGCTCCCTGCCCTGCCCAACCCAACGGCTAGTAGCCGGGGGGGGGGAGGGGGGGTTGGACCCGTACAACTCCAACGGTTCCAACCAATTCGGTTAGGGTAAGAACCCTAACTGAACCTGTCAAAATATGGTTCTGGTTACGGAACCGATTGGAACTGAAATCATCCGGTTCCGATTCGGAACTGGAACCTTGGTCGAGTCTACATACACATATTCTATTCAAGAGCTAGCTAGCTATATCATGTATTCTCAATTAGACCCGACCGGCGGTTCGATTCCGAACCGGAACCGAACCATCAGGTTCCGGTTCCATTCGGTTTTTTTTTTTTTTTTTTTGCTTTCTTGAAAATAAAAAATTGAGATTGATAAATCAATATAATTTAAAATTATGAATTTGAATTTATATAATACACTTACATTACATAATTACATTAAATTACAAATAAAATTCTTATATATAAAAAAAAATCATTATATAAATTCAAACTGGTTCCAACCGGTTCGGTTAGGGTAGGAACCTTAACCGAACTAGTTAGGTTCCGGTTCAGTTTCGGAACCGGTTGGAACCTGAACTGTCCGATTCCAACCGGTTCGGTTCTGGTTGCGAACCGGAACCTTGGCCGGGTCTATTCTCAATTCCATTTGCTGAAAAGGATGGTGATAAAAAATAAATAAATATTAATGAGACTCAACTTGTTAGTTGTTACAAGTGGTAATTAATTAAATTCTCCTCCTTTGCTTTTATTCTAATTTGGTTCTTGTGTGTTGTCATATGAATATGATAAAGAATTTTGACCACGTCTAATGCAAAGAAAATTAAGATCTACTAATATTCAGGCGCATATTACGGACTAATTCAATTCCCAAACTAATTTGAAAGTTATTTTATATTTATATTCATAAAATTATTATTTAACATCAGATTATTGAAATTTATAAGTCTAATTCAACCCAAAAATTAATTTAAGAGATGTCTTATGTGACTGATGTGTGATATTTTATTCAACATTCTCCCTCCCTTAAAGAAGACCAATCTTTTGCATGATCCATATCAAATAGATAGGTAGTGTGGGTTCACTTGAATGAAATTGACTCTTATACATATTAAAATATATGAATTTAACTCAACCTAAAAGTTAGTTTAACATTTGAAAGCTATCTCATACTTATATTCATATACTAAGATCACTTCTCAATTTATGTGAGATATTTTTTATACTTGTAATACTTCTTGTAGTAAAATGTTACACATCAATATTCTTATAGTAAAATATTTTTTTCCCAATATTTCTATAGTAAAATATTACACTCAATATTTCTTATACTTATTTGTTATTTCTCAATTTCTAAAATAATAAAATGATAATAACCCGACAAAATTTTAGGTTTTCAATCCTATTTCAGCTTGATGGTACCTCAAATGAAGTCAAAATATCAACATGATTTTCAACACCAGGATTCGAGTTGCATCTAGGGAATGACTGATTGGGAGTAGGGGTGGCAAAACGAATGAATGAATCGAATTCATGTCGAATGCTAAACGAATCGAATCAGAATGTGTTAAATTTGAATTCGATTTGTTTATTAAACAAATCCTAATATTATGATTCAGATTCGATTCGTTTAATAAACGAATATTCGTATTCGATTCGTTTAAATAAAATTTAATGGATCGAATTTTGTATTCATTTAAATTCGTTTAAATTCATTTAAACATAATTAAACGAATTGAATCGAATCGAATCCTTGATTCGTTTAAATTAGGTTAAGATGTTTTATATAGGGGTGGCAATTTGGGTCAGGATTCGTTTATTCGTTCGATTCGATTCGCTTTAAAGCGAATACGAGTTTGAAAAAATAGATTCGTTTAATAAATAGGTTGATTCGATTCGATTTGTTTATTAAATGAATCGAATACGAATTTAAGCTCATTGATTCGTTTAGGATTCGTTTTATTATTTTTATTTACTAGTTCTTGTTAATTTTCAATTAAGATTCGAGAAATTATAGCTAATTACCATAGAAAATGTAATATTTTCGATATTTGGTGAGATATTTTTAGTAAATATATTAATTACATATTTCATATGTATATATTTATAAAGAATTAATGTAAATCAAGTGTGGTAAATTATTTTATTAAATAATGTCATAACTAAACGAATAAACGAAATCGAATACGAATCCTGATATTAGGATTCGTTTAATAAACGAATCGAATACGAATCCATCATATTTTGATTCGATTCATTTAGGATTCGATACAAATTCGATTCGTTGATTCGTTTTGCCACCATTAGTTTTATATAGTTATTTTAGAGGATTTATTTTACAAGTGTTGATTATTAAAAATAACATTCTTGATTAATATTTTTTTTTCTAAAATTTTAAGGATGAAATTGTAATATAATTAAACAGATATTAAAAAAATCGATTCGTATCATATTTGTTTATGATTCGTTTAATAAATTAATTTTAAATGAATAAACGAATTGGTGAGCTCAAATTCGGATTTGATTCGTTTATTAAACGGAATGAATTGAATTGACCAATTTATTAAACGAATCAATTTTTCCAATCCCATATTCGTTTGAAAATGAAATCGAATTTAACGAATAAATGATGCTGACTCAAATTGTTGGAGGCCGATTGGTTCCATAGCAAAGAAAAAGTTGGGCGGATCTAACTGAAAAGCAATATTAGTACCTAAAGATATCGGGTTGAAGGCCCACATTAATACCAACAAAAGCCTTCCAAATAAAATGTCATCTTCCCAACTGGTCTGCAACATTAGAAGCTTTGGAACATTTAAAACATGGTTGCATAAATTAATAATGTGAAAATCCAAAAAGTAGGACACAGTTCTGAGATTATTTTAGTTGATTCCATTGAGAAGAAGACAAGGTGGTACAGCTTTGATGTCCAGTGATTTCAAAACCGGACCGACGAATCGAATCGAGAATATAAATTCGGTCTGGAAAATTCTAAAAATAGGTTATGTAAAAAATCGATCAAACCGGTTAAACTGGTGAACCGATCCAATTTTAGAGTTCTTTTAATTAAGAGGGTTTTAAATCATTTTTTTCAAATCATTTTGTTTAGATATTAGAAATTCTTAAAATTAATTATTGCAATATATATATATATATTGTGTAATTTTTATTTTTATTTATATAATTTTCTAATTTTTAATTAAATAAAAATATGTATGACGTCGGTCGGTTTTGTCAGTTCAACCGAAGCAGTTTAACCAATCGAACTAGTAATCCATTAAATTTTTTAAATCACCGATCCATATTTAAAAACAATGGTAGTTTCCCACCCCTGGAGTAAAGTAAAGACTCCATGGGAGTAGACATGCACACTGTTGCAGTTCGGAATCGTAACCAAACCGCAACTGAACTGCTGACTAACCGTCAATCGAATCATTGACCGATCAACCAAACAAAAAACCGTAACCAAACCGATTCAGTCCGGTTCGGTTACGATTGATAGCATTTCCAACTACCGATTTTGGGCTGTTGGAACAGTACGAACCATAACTGTTACGGTCACTGTTCGAATCGTAACTGTTAATGTTCGAACCGTAACGGTTCAAGACCGTTAAATGTAACGGCTAACGGTTTTGACCGTTAGCGCCCAACAGTAAATTTTTTTAATTAATAATAATAATAATAATAATAATAATAAATGTTTAAAATGTCTAATTTGTCACTCTGAACAACTATATTTTGGGAATTTTAGGCATCATAAAAAATAAAAAAAACACCATAAATAACCTTTATTTCATTTTCCAAAACCACAAAATCATTTATTCTCTTCTCACTCTCTCAATTTCTCAAATCTCATATATTCAATCAATTTATTCTCTTATTATCTTAATCTCTTCATTATAATGACAAGCTCATCACACATCACTAACATTCATGAGACTGAGGATACCACTCAACATACCACCAGCGAAACGACTTCACATATTCAAGTGAGAAATCGAGGTTTTGAAATGTTGACAAAATATTTCACTCTAGTAGTGAATGATGCCACTGGTGAGAAGAATGATGTCTGTAATTATTGTGGAAAAATTTACAAACACATCAGTGAGTATGGAATTATGACTGGTCATATGAGGAGTACTCATAAAGCTGAGTTTGAGATTGATACAACACAAATACAAATGACAAGGTTTTCTGCTTTCGGTCAAGGTTCTTCTATTCTACTAAATTATTTAAATATAATGAATTTCAATGGAAATATAATCTAACTAAATTTATTGTCATGAAACATTTAGCTTTTACTTTTGGTGAAAATTTATCTTGTAATGATTTAACACATGAAAATTTGAATCATGTTGCATGTAAACTTACTAGCATGACATATAAAAGAAAATTAATGGAATTGTATGCAAAATGTCAAAATAATTTAAGGAAATTATTTTTAAAACTTAAAGGTTGTGTTTCAATTCATAGTGACATATATAGTGACCATTGCAGTCACATTCATACATGAGGTTGACACGTAATTGGATTGATGATTCATGGTTTATTCAAAAAAGATTAATTGCATTTCGTCTTTTTGATGAAACACACACTGCACATAATATTTATGTAATGATTAGTAATTTTTTACAGCAATATGAATTAGTGAAAAATAAATTTAACTATTGATTTGATAATGCATCGGCTAATATTGATGTATTTTTTGCAAGGAATATGGTGTTAGGCTGAAATATTATGATCGTGTTGTTCCAACTCGTTGGAATTCTACTTATTTTTTACTAAATGAAAGTTTTGAATATAAAGATTTATTATGTTCATTTATTATTCACTATCAATATGTTGTAGTTTTATATCCTAGTCATTAGGAAGTTTGTTCAAAATTTTTAGAGATTTGAAAAGTTTTTAATTATGTTACGAATATTTTAACTAGTGTTTATTATCCAACTCCAAATATTTTTCTCCTTACAAGTCTTGACATTATTGGGGTATTAGCCGAACCTAATAATAGCAACGAATTTGATGATCCTTACAATGCTGATAATATTTTTTATGATCCTAACAATATTTTTGATAATCCTAACAACGAATTTGATGATCCTAACAATATTTTTGACGATCCTTCAAATGCAATTAAAAAATATATTGCGTCAATGAAGACAAAATGACTTAATTATTACAGAGATATACTATTACTTTATCTTATTGTTTTTATTTTGGATCCAAGATTTAAAATAGAAGATTTGGAAAATATTTTATAAAATTATTATGCTTTATTATGTGAAAAAACTGTGATTGTTTCTTCAATTATTGATAATGTTAGGAGAACTTTACTTGATTTATACAATGATTATACTAGTAAATATAATATTCAAATAGTTGATACTACACAATCCATGAATGCACTAACTGGACAATCTAAGCTTCTTGCTACTAATTCAGAAATTAACGCATATCTAATGACAAATTTCGAGTTTCTCCAAAGTGCTTTTGTAGGTGAGCAATTTCTTATCCTTGATTGGTGGCAAAAACATCAAGGATTATTTTTAGTCCTGGCCGTGATTGCAAGGGAGGTATTAGCGGCACCAGTCTCTACTGTATCTGTAGAGCAGACATTTATTATGAGCGGTAATATTATTGATGACATAAGATCAAAGTTGAAACCAGAGACATTAGAAGCCCAAACGTGTCTTGGCGATTGATGTAGGGAGAAACGTCGTGAACAAGAAAATCAACCGAAAACTTTTGAAGATTTGTGTGATAACACAGACACAACTGGGACCGGAGGCTTAAGAACCCGACTGCCTTCCTGGATGGCGATAAATAAAATATTAATGGGATAAATTATTAAAAATAAAATGTAACAAAACTAAGTGAGTTTGATTCATCTACACCTTAAGAGGATACATAGAGAGCTTAATTAAGTGCAAGCTCTTTTTTTTCAAAACAATAAATAAATTATCAATGTATACTTTTAGTCTTACTCTTTAGTAAATCTTTAATTTTTTTATTATTTTACAACAATTTAAATTAATTTATTAAAAAAATAAAATTACGGTTTCAAAACTTAAACCGAACCAATCCGTACGATTCGACCGGTTCAAGGTTACGGTTGCAGTTCGACTTTGGCCAAAACCGCATCCAAACCGTAGACCGAATCGTTGATCTACGATTCGATAACGTTCCGGTCAAAATCGAATTATCAACCGCACGATTCGATTATGGTTTTAAACCATAACCGAACCGTGTGCTTCCCCACATGAAACTTGATTAGCTTTAGTTAGATTCTCCTCGTGAAGTTGAATTCATATCATACATATTCAATTCAAGAGCTAGCTAGCTATATCATGTATTTTAAATTCCATTTACTGAAAAGGATGGTGATAAAAAAAATTATTAATCAGACCCAACTTGCTACAAGTGGTAATTAATTAATTCTCCTCCTTTGCTTTTATTCTATTTTGGTTCTTGTGTGTTGTCTGAATCTGATAAGAATTTTGACCACGTATAATGCAAAGAAAATTAAGATCTATTAATATTCAGCCTCGTTTCGAGAGTTACTTATATTCATATAACTGTTATTTAGCATCATATTATTGAAATTTATAAACCTAATTTAATCCAAAATTTAATTTATAAGTTGTCTTTATGAGACCGATGTGTGATGTTTATCCAATACTCTCCCTCCATGCAAATCTATCTTTTACATGATCAGTGTCAAATGGATAAGTAATATGGATTCACTCATTAATGAAATTGATCCGTATCAGATGATTGGGTAATATAGATTCACTAGTAAATGAAATTGACACTAATATATATTAAAATATATAGACTTAACTCAACCTAAAAATTAACTTAAAAGTTAAGAATTATCTCATATTTATATTCATAAATTAAGATCACTTCTCTATTTATATGTGATATTTTCCCCGAACATATTAATTTATTTTAATACTAAGAAATCATAGCAATCAAATCAAATTAAAATTATTAAATTGGGAAAAGAATCGACTTCTCTTATTAAATTATTGGCCATTCTCTTTGTGATCCAGCTCAGATGCCAGCACGACCACTTTCCAGTTATGGCAAGTTAATTAGTTTAATTAATAAAACTTGCATGGTCATAATCAAGCATGCATTGCATAGTATCGTGGCATCATACCAATCGCCAAAACTTTAGAGCCGGCTGATGAGCGGTTAATATTCCTATATTTCTCGTCCTTTGTCTTAATAATTTGTGGGTGATATCAAGTTTTTATGAGTTTTGATGTATTTTGGGTGTGTTTTTATAGGTTAAAATCATATCACGACTCAAAGAAATTATATGTGGATAAAAACGACAAGATACAAAGTAAATCGAAGTTTATTTCGGAGTGAAAACACGCGTCTCGAGGCAAGACGCGCACAAGCATAAAAGTCATACAGAATGCAAATTGGAATTTGGTGATTAAGTAAATTGTCGCGCTGCGACGCCCATTAAGGAAAGTCGAGACGCACCAATAATGATGAAAGGCGTTGCGGCCTAATTCGTCATAAATCCGATTTTTAATAAGGGAAAACCTTCTGAACCTCTTATATAAGAAACAATTCGTCCCAAAACCTAAAAAAAAAACTCATAACATATTTTGGAGCCTTCAGAGCAAAGAAGAACGCCCAGAGCAAGACAAGAACAAGTGCATCAATCGGAGTTGGAGTTTGAAGCCGAAGACTGCAAACAATAGTTTATTTCTTCTATTTTATCTTTATCTTTATTTTTTATGAGTTATTTGCTTGTTATAATGATTAGCTTATTTTTATTAAATATTATGAGTAACTAATTCATTAAATTTAGGGTTGTAACGAATCTGAAACATGTTTATTAATTAATTTACATATTTTTTTGGATTGGTTATTGGTTATTGGTTATTGATTATTGATTATTCTTTGTTCTTTTATGCTTATTTTATTTGTTTGGCCAACAATTGAATAATCTTGGTAAATCCTTAGGAACTTGACATCAGAAATTTGGATTAGCCGTGAGAATAATAACGTGTGATTTTTTCGTTAAATAGATTCTCCTGCATAATAGAAATATACCTAAAGGGAATACATAGCCAATTATTAACACTTGATCTTAAGGATTTCGATTCAATTTAATTAACCTAAACATATAGTTAATTGGTTTAAATCCGAATATATTTACATGATCATCGAAAGAGGCTTGTGAATAATTTAGCGTTTTAGGTTAATAATTAGTAACAACAACTCAATTGAATAAAAAATATATGGACTCATTGTGTGCATGCTTAGGTGAAGTTGCAATCTTAGATTCTTATATCTATAGGGTTTTCAAAATTTATTATTTGTGCTTACTTAATTTAAATTAAATTTCGATAAATCAATTTTCCTTATCATTAGTTTAGTTCAAGTTAAGTAGGCTACTCTTGATATTAATAAGACAAATATTAAGTCTTTGTGGGTTCGACATCCGATTATCGATCACTATATTACTTGAACGATATGTGTGCTTGCGTGATAGATATATAAAATCGTGATCAACGGCCCTTAGTTTATTATAACTCTTAAATAACTAACGGACAAAGACTTCAAAATTTAATATTATAATAATATTATTGTTAAGCGTCCCAAAATATAAAAATAGCCTTAGGCTCCGAAGATCTCGGGTCGGCCCTGCGTAGCTTGAAATTATAGTTATTTTCCCTCTAGTTCATCTTTTTCTAATTGTTGTTGATTGACAAGCTGTAATACCACACAAATAATTAATCAAACTAAACAAAAAAATAATTTCGCAATGGACTGCATGAGTCTTTAAAGGCCATTAATAATTTGTTAGCATAATTTTGTATAGTATTAAGTTTTATGTTGTTCCTTCTTTATCAGAATTTGGTATTGTCTATGAAGAGAAAATGGAATTGTTAACTTAAGGAAAACTCTATAATGCTACTATAATGTTACAACATTGATAATTGGATGATTTTGGAAACTTATATTGAACTTCTAATTTTATGCACGATTGCTTTAATCTAATGATACAAAATGACTCTTCACTTATTTTTTTCCAATTAAATTAAAAAAAAAATTTTAAAAAAAATGTGAGCTTAGACATTCACGATCTTAAATCCTTTATGTCCTTTAATATTACTTCCCCATATATTAACAGCAAATTAATCAAGAGCCTTCGAACACAAGGAATAAGGAAACCACCAAATGAATTAACATAACACATACGCACGACGCCGTATTAGTAATGAAACCCTGAATTTTCAGTCAAAGTTGAACTCATGTAATCTCTCACTTCCCTTGCTATCACATCCCTCATCGCATCCCAAAACCCCGCCGGCGTACTCTCCGTCCTCCGTTCAGCCACTAACCCACTCCTCCCCGGCGGCCCCAGAGTCAACGCCGTCAACTCATCATCTTCCAATCCCACGTGGGACCCCTTATAATCAGATCCTGAACCAACAAACCCACCACCACCATTATTATTATTATGAATATTCCCACAGTCCATTAATTGTTGTTCTTGGTGGAGTTGTTGCTGTTGCTGTTGCATTTGAAGTTCCCTCGCTCTTCGCTTCAACGTGGAGTTCCAGTGATTCTTAACGGCATTATCCGTCCGGCCGGGCAGCAACCGAGCAATGGTGGCCCATCGGTTACCGATCCGGGCATGGGCGGACAAGATGGTATCGTCTTCAGCTGGAGAAAACGGCCTGTGTTCAACATTGGGGCTCAGCTGGTTACACCACCTGAGCCTGCATGATTTTCCTGACCTACCCTTAATATGCCGGCTTATAAGAGACCAATTTCTCGCTCCATAACGTTCAACAAGCCTTGTCAAAATCATGTCCTCCTCCGCACTCCACGGACCTTTAATCCTCTCAGGTTTCTTCTGAGTCGTTCTTGCAGAAAGTGATGACTCCGAAGATGATGAATCAGATGATGAAGTGGAAGAATAAGTCATTGATTCCATGTTAAAGCAAAGAGAAAGAGTAGTAGTGATACTGATGAATGATGATGTAAAGCAAGAATGAGATAAGTGTTTATATATGTGAGATAATAGAAATGGTTGCATGAACTTGACAGGGATTAATAAGAAGAAGGGGTTACTTCCAGGAAGCAGCTTTTGTAAAGTAGGTAGGGGTTTTATTTTTAAATATGAATAGAATTATAAGTTGAGTTCAAGTTGTGTGTGTTGAAAAAAATTGATTGGTATTAGACCTCTTCGGGATATATAGTAGTTTAATTAAGTTGTGGTTTATGATTAATTTTTTGGTTTAACGGATATATGAGTGAGGTTATATTATCAATAAATTAGTAAATTATATATATGATTTAATATTTATTTTTAATTATTTTTTTAATATTTTAACATACGTGATAATAGATTATTGAATTATTATATGGATGACGTGTTACGTACTACTATTATATCATAGATTTTCTCTTGATTTAGGACCTCATTTATGGAAAAGGTTTGAGTCTAAGGTCATAAATCTTTTCAACATCTAATTTAAGATCATTTAAATTTAAAAATTGGCCTCATGGATAATTATTATATAAGAATTTATAAATTCTTCAATTTTAAGTATATATTATTATACATGCATGTAGGCCTGGCCGTGATTTAGTTTCGAACCAGAACCAGAATCGCCTATAACCTCCGATTCCAAGAACTCATGGTTCCAGCACCGTAAAAAAATAATAATTTAATAATGAATTAGTGAAGTACAAAATTTAACCATGAAAATCTTGATTATATTGATATTTCTATAATATTATTTTTTAATTTAATTAAAATTAATTTAATTAATTTTTATTTTTTTATTAATGCTGTTTGAAATCGGAACCACCAGCTCCAATTCTAAAACTAGAATCAGAACCGTAATTTTACAGTTTGATTTTAATTCTTTTTTTTTAAAAAAAAAGCCTAAATGCATGCATGAAATAAGAGAAGACCATAGAAAATTGAATAAAAAAAAAATATGAAACGGGATCTAAATTCTTTATTTTAATTAGAGTCAGTGTTTGTTATATTACTTTGATTTTCTTTCTGCGGGCAAAAACTGTGGCAGGGTCGTTCCATTTAGGGTTTTTCTATTAGATTGATAAGATAGTGTAATTAATTAGCATGCGTGGGGGACAAATCATTCCAAGATTAGACCAGCTAATCAAATGTCTCTATGTCGAAGACTCCAAGACAGTTGCGTGAATCTTGTAATTTAGTTCTGTCCATGGCAGAGTAAGGTTTCATTTGCTATAATTTATTTTTTAAATATGATTTTTATTATCTTTAAGTAAAAGTTATAAAATTATTTTAATAAATAAATTTTTTAAAGTTATATTATAAAATGAATTAATTAAGATTGTGAAATAAAATAAGAATATTTTAGATAATTTAACTCTTAAAAAAATATTAAAAAAAACATTACAACTTTTACTTTTAAAATTTGAAAATTTTATCCTTCTCATAATAGACTTAAAATAACTTTTTTTTTTAAAATTTAAAAATTCTCAACAGATTATAACAAAATAATAAAAAAAATGAAAAAAACTCTTTGACATTAAAAATAATTTTTTTATGATAGAAAAGTCATACCAAATAGACAATAAAAACATATATAATGATATAAAAACTCTTAAAATGATATACAACTTACGCTCCCAGCCAATTAAAAGAAGAATTGATATATAACTTACGTTTAGCATAACATACTAAATGTTAAAGATTAAGGAAAATGTTAGCTCATAAGTATACAAGCTTGTAATTTACTATTTCTTACAACAAGTATGTTATCTAAAAGAAGATCATAGTTATGTTAAGCTAATCTTGATTAGAGTTTATAATAGGGAGGGGCAAAAATGGAATTGAAGTGAAGGAAGATAACAAAATCATTCTCGTACAAAAAAAAAAAAAAATTTTGCTAATGAAGAGCGTTTAAAACATGACAGGGAAGGAATAGCTGTTTAACACTAAACAAACGTTTTAAAACGGAAAGTGGGCCCATCTCTTTTTGACTAATATTTTGCTCAGATTTACAGCTGTAAGACTAAGTTAGAGTCCAAATCCGTAGCCTCAGTCGCTTAAATCAACGGCTCAAATCGGCCGTCTCCAAAAGGCCCCACTGTTAAAGAAACCTTTTAAAATATCCAGTTTTAAGGTGGCTTAAACGTCTTCCACATAGGATGGGCCCACTCCCAGCCTGTAAGAATCTCACGTGATTCGAGTTGAAAACCTTTGACTTTTTGCTATTTACACAAATACCCAATTGTCTCACTCTCCTTTTAGGAGCGTGTCTCTCACAAACCAAATTATTGCTCATTTAATTAACAGCAGTTAGGAGCGGGAATAATCAGTTTGTTTTCTTGAAAAAATAAACAAAATATTGCATGTCTTAAAATATATATACAAGAAAAAAAATTACTCTTCAAATCGATTAGATTTGGCTTAAACTTCTTGTAGCTAAAAGTTAGGGAGGGCAAAAAAGTCCGGGTCGGGCCTCAAAATCTAGGCCCGGCTCGGGCCCGGGCCCGGGCTGGGCTCATCCAAAAAAACCTGGTCCCGGACTTAAAATAAATAAATAATTTTTTCTATTTATAATATATATATATATATATTTATATAATAAATTTTTTATTTTTATAATTTTTTTAATAAAAAATCGGGCCCGAGCCCTACCAGGCCGGGCTTTTCCCGGGCCCGGGCTGAATTTTTTTTTTTTGTCGGGGTCGTTCAAATAGTTCAATTAATCAATAAATTTAAATTGTTTTAATTTATAAAGAGGATGAAAGCATCTTTAAAGATGGTCTTTTAAGTGGCTCAAGAAAAGTCTCTCGCAAAATTTTCCAAACATTAGTTTAAATATACAAGGAAAAATATATTAAAACTTTTTATATTTTTTATGTATAACTTTATAAAAGATATTAACAATTTTAATTTGACTAAGTTTAGAATATACGGAATAATAAAAACTAACCAAGGTCACATATAGTAAAATGTGACAGACGTAATCTTAATACTTGGGTCTCAAGTACTATAAGATAGTGTTTGGTTCCATTTTCAAGTAAAGTTTTTGAGAATTAAAAAAAATAATCTATTTTGCCTCTATTAACAAAAGCTCAAAATTTGAGCTTTTTATAGTAGAGTTTGATTTTTTTTTTTTTAAATGTTACATTGTTTATAATATCCTTATTTAATTTAAAAATATTATTTCATTTATTTCATAACACAACATAAAAAAAATTATCCAATAAAATAATTTTATATTTTTTAATAAAAAATCTCACTCATAACTAAGCACTTAAAACTTTTTTTTTTTTTTTTTTTTTATTAAAAACTATATTTCTAAATGTTTTACCAATAAAGGCTATACTTCAAGAAACTTTATTTGAAAAACTACCAAACAGACCATAAGCCATATTTATGGGAAACAATCTCTCAACCACTTCAGGTTAGGGGGAAATACATGTAACCATCACAGATTTCTGATAATGACATTGCATCACATTTGATTTATATTTTGTATCAATGAGCCATTTTCCATCAACGGTGTTAAGTGAATGATGACGTCAGAAAATATGTTTGTCAAATCACTATATTGTAGTGGCTCATTGAAATAAAATCGAAAGATTAGGATATACATTGACATTATCACAATTCTTTGGTGGTACAAAGATAATATCTAAATGATTCTTGTGATAATAATCATTTATAAAAAATAATAATCATTTATAATCGAATGATTCTTGTGATAATGTCAATGTACCTCATAACCTTTCGATTTTGTATCAATGAGCCATTATAATATAGTAATTTGACAAAAATATCATTCTGACATCATCATTCACTTAACACCGTTAATGAAAAAGTGACTCGTTGATATAAAACACAAATAAAAAATATTATTGTGTCATTGTTAGAATTACATGATAATTATATATTTTCCCAAAACCTGAAATGATTCAAAAAAATTTCCGTACATTTATTAGATGTTGAATTTCATAATTTAAAATATTATTTATTACTTGTGAGTGATATAGTAGGTGGTGAATGGAGTGTACGAGCACGCGCTTTACATTGACTGGGGAATTACTTTTCGGTAATGGGAACGGGATTGATGTCATCATTGCATCCTAGCCGCCCACGTGGCACTATTTATGGATTTTGGAGTCATTTGGGGGACCTTGTGATGTAACTTGAGCGAGAAGCAGTTGGGCAGTTGATGATACAGCTGGCAATCAGACTCTAAATTCACCGACTTGGATTCAAGAGTTTTCAAACATCCAATGAAAAAGAAGGGCATCCATGGACGAGTCTTCTCAATAATTATTGATCGACTGGTTGCCGAATCGTGGGGCCTTAAAATGTAGGACTCACTCTGTTAAAGATATTTTAAATCATTAGAGGAATTTGTGCCGCTTGATTTATCGCCATCTTGTGGGACCTAAACTGTTCCCTTCCAACCCAATTGCCATCTAGTGTTGGGTTTGGGTTAGGCCCGATACCGCGTGGGAAAACAAGTAGTTTGTCCTCTTTTGTACTAACAAGTCAACAATTGGTTATAGTTGTTGACCTTTTATTATGGTTTGTTTTGTTTGGTCCTTCGGGTGATAAATAATATTGAGAGAGAGATTATTTTCTTTATACGGAGATATCAATATTCATATTTGGTTCATTTAATTATTATGTATGAAAATTTTATTTGTAGATAATTCTAATGAATCAAGCCATTGCAGATTCGTGTGAGCTTCATTCAAACGAAGATTTTACTTTTATTAGTATGAAAATATTAACATTTATATTCAATCCATCTAATCGACGTGTATAAAAAAATTATATTAATAACTGTCCTAACATATCGATTCCCATCCTCACATGCAATTTTCTTAACCCAAGTAAGAATGCAAATTAAAAGGGGAAATTATAAAAAATGACCCAATTTTTTTTATTAATTTAAAAATAACCCACTCCTAAAAGTATAATTTTTTTGACCAAATAGATAATTTTCGGACCAAAATATCATTCTTCCCCAATAGCTTATTTTTCTTCCTCTCTCTATGCAGCACCGCTACTTGATCGCGGTGTGCAGTGCTACAAAATCAAGTTATTGCTATTGCATTGCGCACAATGTCCAAAAAAGTTTTGGCACTCGACAACTCAACGATTAGCAATTGACCCAACAGTAACGAGTATCCAAATGTTGGGTTCTCGGGCGCCTGTTTGGGTGCTTAGTGCGGCAGTTTGTGCACACAATGTGCGCAATTTCACTAAAAAAATAGAAATTATTGGCCGAATATTCGGTCGGTCGAGAATCTAAAAAATTCAATCAGTAATCATGATTATCGATCGAAAATCGACCGAAAATATTCGGTCGATATTTGACTCGTCGGTGATAAATTACTGATCGAAATAGCGTCGGTCGGTAACTTACCGACCGATTGTATTTCGATCGGAAAAAATTACCGACCGAACGAATGAATAAATAAATAAATAATTAGATTTTACCGACCGAATTGTAATTTAGTCGGTAAACTGACTGTATTTAAAAAATTATTTGTGGGGCCTACCATGAGCCCCACAAGACCGGTCATGGATGGGCCCTAAATATGACTCTTAGTACCACCCAAGAGCTACTTCAGACTAAACCCACACTGTTAGTGTCCTAGAACATGCCAATGATCTCTAAGTAATGATTTCATGTGAATAAAATTTAAAGAAGTTGCGGAATAGTACTTACAATGAATGGATGAAGTTCAAAACTTTTGATGTATGTTGAGAGCTCCAAGCTTTGCTTTGTGTTCCAAACTCTAGGGATTGGTTTCCCTATCACATTCTTTGATTCTTTAAGTGCTAGCTCAAGAAAAATTTTACAACAAAATCTTTCTTTGGGAGGAGGAAGCTCATAACAATACTCAAGGGGAGAGTGAGAGAGTTTTTGTTTTTGTTTGATATTTTGATTTCAAAATCAATTACCAAAAGTCAAGTCTCAAAGTTGGTATATCTTTTTCAAAATAAAGACAAAGTGTGTTGGTTGTTGATTGAGTGTAGAATAAGCAATCCAAGCTTTCACTCAACCATTAACTACTTCCATCACTAGTCAAACTTGTTGATATAAGTCAAGTGAGTCCCACTCCCACAACTTTTAAATTCCAAATTTAAGTCGAACAACTCAACACGCAACTTTGCTCGGGCCCAAGTTCGTTTAATTCTGAATTAAACGAATTTACCGTTGCGACATAATTAAATATAATTTAATTAAATAATAATACCTAGCAAAATTATTACGAAAGTTGCTTGCGAATTAATTCTAAATTAATTGGCATTTTTAATTTCCTATGTCACATAGTTAATTTGTACAAAGAACACCATGTCTTTTACAAATAGTGATGCTATGGGTCATAATTGTCCAACACACACAATCCACATTTAATTTTATAAATTGATGTAATTGGTGTGTCTTGAATAGGGGTGAGCACCGGTTGGAACTGGATCAAAAATTCGGGTTTGGAACCGGAACCGGTTGTAACCGGTCCGGTTCCGATTCCTGAATAATCGAAACCAGAACCGGACCATA
This sequence comes from Zanthoxylum bungeanum, assembly GCA_019454045.1. Classification (NCBI taxonomy): domain Eukaryota; kingdom Viridiplantae; phylum Streptophyta; class Magnoliopsida; order Sapindales; family Rutaceae; genus Zanthoxylum; species Zanthoxylum bungeanum. Next base: position 7,246 of record SKCR01021037.1, on the reverse strand, counting down.
GAACCGGAACCGGAACCGGAACCACATTTGAGAACCGGATTGGATACCTGATTTTGGACCCATTCATGTTGTTGCAGATTTTTATTCTTCACAACACTTCAAATATTTAACAAATTTATTGTTGTTTGTTTTGGTCTTTTGCATAATATTCCATCTTGTCGATATGCTCATGCCTCCCAATCAATTGGCATTTTTAATCATATCATATCTCTTCATTTCACTTACCATCATGCGTCAAAATTCTTGCATTGATTCTCACAGTAGTTGATCTGTTTTTTTGCTTTTCTTACAACCCTTTATTGACTGATGTATTCTTTTTCAGTACTATTTATTTTACCTTTTGTATTGTAGTCTCTTCTTTAAGCAAGAAATGGAGCTATCTTTGATAGGCCTTCAGAATGCTGGCAAAACATCACTTGTAAATGTTATTGCAGTAAGTAAATTTTCATTTGTAGTGTTTAATCTCTTTTCTTATATGTTTTTTTTTCCTGTCTCTTTCGGTTATTATGCTGATGGCTGAATGTTTTGTTTCTGGTTCTATACTTGAAGACTGGTGGATATAGTGAAGATATGATCCCAACGGTTGGTTCTTGCCTAATGAGCTTACTGCCATTGGTTTCAAATTCTTCATAAGCAAGTTCTGGGTTCTCATGAATTTGCCTCATTATCTTCTTCATCAACTTCACTGTTTCTTGATCATTGGCCAGCTCAATTATCTTGTCATTGAAATCATTATATATTTCGTATGTATAAAAATCATTATATATACAAATGACAATGTTATATAAATAGGGTAATTCAGAATCAGACCGGAACCGGACCAGAACCGAATTGAAATCGAATAATAGGATACCCTATTTAATTGGGTAGGTTCCAGTTCCACTTAGTTAGGAACTGATTTTTTCCGGGTAGGTTCCAGTTCCATGTGAAACCAGAATCGAAATCGGTTTTGCTCACCCCTAGTCTTGAATATGCATGCACACGGTTCGATTACAGTTCAAAACTATAACCGAATCGTGCGGTTGGTGGTTTGGCATTGGTAGAACCGTAACCGAACCGTAAACCAACGGTTCGGTTATGATTTTGGCCAAAGCCGAACCGCAACTGACCGTAGACCAATGATTCGGTCTACGATTCGGTTGCAATTTTGGCCAAAGCCGAATCGCAATTGAACCTTAAATCAGCCGAATCGCAATTGAACCTTAAATCAGCCGAATCGTACTGTTCGGTTCGATTTAAGGTTTGATTGGTTGCGGTTTTGGCAAAAACCGAACCGCAACCAAATCTTAAACCGGCCGAACCGTGTGGTTCAGTTCTGTTTAATGTTTGAAACTATTTTTTAATAAATTAAATTAAATTATTTTAAAAATAATAAAAAATTAAAGATTTACTAAAGAGTAAATAAATAAATTTAAATTGTTATAAAAATAATAAAAAATTAAAGATTTACTAAAGAGTAAGATTAAAAGTAGACATTGATAATTTTTTTTTATTGTTTTGAAAAAAAGAGCTTGCACTTACATAAGTGCCACGTATCCTCTTGGGGCGTAAGGAATCAAAGCTCACGTAGTTCTGTTACATTTTATTTTTAATAATTTACCCCATTAATAATTTATTCATCGTTATCTAGGGAAGGCGGTCTGGTTCTTGAGCCTTCGGTTTCAGTTGTGTCCGTATCATCGCACAAATCTTCAAAAATTTCCGGCTGATTTTCTTGTTCACGAAGTTCCGCCCTACACCAATTGTCAAAATACGTTTGAGCTTTTAACGTCTCCGGTTTCAACCTTGATCTTCTGTGATCAAGAATATTACCGCCCATATTAAATGTCTGCTCGACAGATACAGTTGAGAATGATGTTGCTAATACCTCCCTTGCAATCACGACCAGGACTGGAAATAATCCTTGATGTTTTTGCCACCAATCAAGGAAAATAAATTGCTCACCTACAAAAGCACTTTGCGGAAACTCGAAATTTTTCGTTAGATATGCATTAATTTTATAATTAGTAGTGGTGATATTGGTGGACTTTGATTTTTTACTTCACTGCATTAACCAACTTATACCAACATGAAGCTTAGATTGTTCAGTTGGTGCATTCATGGATTATGTAGTATGAGCTATTTGAATATTATATATACTAACATAATCATTGTATAAATCAAGTAAATTTCTCCTAATATTATCAATAATTGAAGAAACAATCACAATTCTTTCACCTAATAAAGCATAATAATTTTGAAAAATAATTTTCCAAATCTTCAATTTTAAACCTTGGATCCAAAACAAAAGCAACAAGATAAAATAATGATATGTCTCTATAATAATTAAGCCATTTTGTCAGCATTGTAGCAACATATTTTTTAATTGCATTTGAAGGATCGTCAAAAATATTGTTAGAAACATCAAATTCGTTGTTAGGATCATCAAAAATATTGTTAGGATCATCAAAACATCATCAAATTCGTTGCTAATTATTAGGTTCAGCTAATACCCCAACAATGTTAAAACTTGTAAGGAGAAAAATATTTAAAGTTGGATAATAAACACCACTTAAAATATTCGAGCATCATTAATTTTTTTTAAAATCTTCAAAATTTTTGAACAAACTTCTCAATGACTGGGATATAAAACTACATAATATTGATAGTGAACAACAAATGAACATAAAAAATCGTTATAATCAAAACTTTAATTTAGTAAAAATTAAGTAGAATTCCAACGAGTTGGAACATCACGACCGAATTTTTTCTGCGTAACACCATTTTGCTTACAAAAAGTACACAATTCTCTTCTAATTTTGGAATACGATCAAATTAAATTAATTTCTTTTTTAATAGATGCAATATGAGAGTTTAAAGATTTCAAACCATCTTGTACACATAAATTCAAAATATGACATGCACATCGAACACATAAAAAATTACCTTCCAAATTTGGTTGGTAAATAACTTTAACTTCATTAATTGATGTAGTACTAGCCGATGCATTATCAAATCCAATACTTAAATTTTTTTCACTAATCTATATTACTGTAAAATATTACTAATCATTACATAAATATTATATGCAGTGTGTGCATCATCAAAAAGCCGAAATGTAATAATTCTTTTTTGAATAAAGCATGAATCATCAATCCAATGACATGTCACACCTATGTATGAACGTGATTGCCAATAGTCACTCCATATATCACTACAAATTGAAACATGACTTTTCAATTTAAAAAATATTTCCCTTAAATTATTTTGACTTTTTACATACAATTCCATCATTTTTCTTTGACATGCCATCATAGTAAGTTTACATACAGCAAAATTCAAATTTTCATATATTAAATCATTAAAAGACATTTTTCACCAAAAGTAAAAGCTAAATGTTCCATGACAATAAATTTAGTTAGATTATTTTTTCATTGAGATTCATTATATTTAAATGATTTAGTAGAAGAAGAACCTAGACCAGAAGTATAAAACCTTGTTATTTGTGTTTGTGTTATATTAATCCCAAACTCAGCTTATGAGTACTCCTCACATGACCCGTCATTGTTCCATACCTATTAGTGTGTTTGTAAATTTTTCCACAATAATTGTATACATCATTCTTCTCACCGATGACATCATTCACGACCAGAGTGAAATATTTTATCAACATTTCAGAACCTTGATTTCTTACTTGAATATGTGAAGTCATTTCACCAGAGGTATGTTAAGTGGTATCCTCAGCCTCAAGAATGTTAGTGTTGTGGGATTAGCTTGCCATTATATTGAAGAGATTGAGATAATAAGAGAAAAAATTGATTGAATTGAGAAATTGAGAGAGTGAGAAGAGTAAATGATTTTATGGTTTTGAAAAATGAGTTAAAGGGTCATTTATAGTATTTTTTTGATGCCTAAAATGCTCCAAAATATAGTTGTTGGGATGGACCAAGTAGACATTTTAAAATTTTATTATTACTATTAAAAAATATTACCATTAAGGTTAATGGTTTCAACCGTTAACCGTAATGGCTAATGGTTTCAACCGTCACGGTTCGAATCGGAACCGTAATTTTTACGCTTCGAATCAGTCCAACTGCCCAAACCGACACTTGGAATTTTTCATCAACCTTAACCGAATCGGACTCGACTGGTTCGGTTACACTTACAGTTCGGTTGCATAGTCAACAATTCGGTTTACGGTTGGTCAACGGTTCGGTTGCGGTTCGATTACAGTTCTGAATCGCAACCGCGTGCATGTCTAGTCTTGAACCATTGACCTTAAGATTGAATATGTAACATAGTTGCCATTTGGCTATGACATGTTTCTTGTTATAATATGTAAGGAATATATATATATATATAATGTGTGTATATATAAAAGGTAAAATAATAATAATAATATTAAATATTATATTCTTATATATTTAATTTTTTAATTTTAATTTTATCGACTAACCGTTATTCAGTTGGTAAAATGACTAATTTTTTAATTTTTTTTATAATCAACATTATTTTAGCGACCAAATGTTAATTATTTGGTCGTCAAATTAATCTTATGTGCTGAATTATCGACCAACTATCGACTGAATACTCGATCGGTAATATTTCTGTCTGTAATAGGTCGGTAATTGGTTAGAGATTATTTGTATCCTTTTAGATCGGTATTAGGTCGGTAAATACCAAAAATTAGAGACCAAAATAGTCGATTGGTAACTCCACATTTTCTTGTAGTGTTTGATCAATGTGAATTGCCAACTAATTAAGCCATTTCACGGAAGTTTAAAAGACAGGTTTCATTAATGCTGTTGTAGCCTTTTATTTGCTTCTGAAGTAGTTCAATCCAGACTTGAGGGAAAGACATATTAGAGATCTTCAAGTTTTTATTTTACGGTAAGCAACTAGCTTTAAGCTCGATGATTATTTATCAACTTTGTTTTCAACGACTGTTAAAACGAATTGACGAATCAAATTTGTATTGAATCTCAAATGAATCGAATCAAAATATGATGGATTCGTATTCAATTCGATTATTAAACGAATCAAAATATCAGGATTTGTATTCTATTCATTTAGTTTAGTCATGATATTATTTAACAACATAATTTTTTTGTAGGAAATTTTCTAAATAATTGGTGTATTTATAGAGTGTCTTTTGAAAACACATGTTATTTAATATGTGGCTTGTAGGAAAGACACAAATTGAAAGAATATGTCTCTTAGAGTGAAATGTGTAATCTTTTGAGTTTAAATGGTACATTGAAGAGTTATAACCCTTTAAAAGATTGCATCCTTAAACCTAAATGTGCATTTTCAAAGGCAACTTTCCATGTCTATAAATAAACCCCTTTGAGTTTTCATTCATCTTTCAATTTTTTCAATTTGTCCTAGGCATAATTAGAGAGTCTAAGGTTTACCAAAAGAGAGAGTTTCCATAATTTTCCTAATTCATGTTCTTGATCCAAATGAGTGTCTCTTAATCAAGAAGTCACCAAGAATCCTGGGAGAATGTTAGCCACAGATCCGTAGAGCACCGATGTGGGGTTTATAAACTTTTAAGGAAAGAGACAAACTCGGCTTGGTGTATATTTTTCTTTCTTTTACACAAAATTCAGATTTATAGGTTTGTCTAAATTCAATTCTGATTTATGTTTCTGCATGTATGTTCATTGGTGTTTCATTGTTGTGTTTATGAATTATGCATGTTTAAATAAATAACAACACATACCGCCAATAATCTTATGAATTTATTATCATATTTGTGTTCATTTTGATTTATGCATGATTCATGCATTTATGCACTGTAAAACATTCAAAAACATGTTCAACGTAAGAAAATTACGCAAGGCATTGGAATGTCTGTTGAACGCTTGAAAAACATGCACTGTTGCACATTTTCGATTGAACAAGGTGACGAACGTCACTCAAACGCGATCTATTTGAGAAGGTTCATTTGAATGCAGTAGCCAAAGCTACAAGAACGAGAACTCTCTGGAAGGATTCGTTCGAACGGTTGAACGAACGTGGCACAAATGATAGTTTGAACTTAAATTAATTTTGGAAAAATAACATACATGATTTAGTTTGCATGATAAATTAACATATTTAGATTTATCAAGTATCTAGTTATTTAACTTGTTAATTTTCATATATTGTACATAAATTTTAATTGCGAAACTTGGTATTATAAACATAAGTTAATTATAGAATAATCCAATTACCACATGTATTAGATTTAATATGTGGTAAAATTGAATGTGACTATGTGAATTCATGTATTATATTATTAAATATTAATTTAGAAAAATGATATAATAAAATTGTAAACTTGGTAATTATAAATTTAAATTAATATTTGTATTATTACACATTAACACAATAATTTTAAGTGATATAATTGATGTTAGTAATATAATTTTATTTGATGTACTTTTTGTTGAGAATTAAAGTGTAACACTAAGAATGAATGCTTAAGATTTCTATTGAGAAATTAACTGAGAAATTACCTTCATCATGGAAATACTTCAGGATTGATTTGAAACACAATAAGAAACATATGAGTCTTGAAGATTTAGAAGTTCGATTTCAAATTGAAGAGGAAAACAAGAAGTCCGAGAAGGCTAGCTACGAGACCATGGAGTCTAAGGCCAACATCGTTAAGGGAGGAAATAGTAGCAAAAATAGAAAGAACTGTGGAGCTGAATCTTCCCAATGGAGCAATAAGTTCAAAGGGAAATGGTACGTTTGTGGTTAAACGATCCCATGGAAAAGGACTGCAGAAACAAGAAGTCTCAGAAAAAGGGTAAGAAAAAGAAAATAAGGCCAATTTCACTGATGATGAGCTGATGACGATGAAACTTTAAAGATGAATCTTTCAGCGGTTGTGACATAAGCCAACTTGGTTGGTAACCTGAGAGAGTGGTGGGTAGACACGAGGACTACTTGTCATATATGTACTGACATTAAAATGTTTTCCTCCTATTATAAGGGTAAGGGTGGCGATCATCTGACTATGGGGAACTCGTCTACATCCATGGTGGTTGGACAAGGCACAATGGTTCTAAAGATGACATTCATGAATGAGCTTACATAAAAGAATGTCTTACATGTTCCAGATATTCAGAAGAACTTATTTTCACGTTCTATTCTCAGCAAGAATAATTTTAATCTTGTATTTATTTTTGAAATTTATATTGACAAAAAATGATGTATATGTTAGTAAAATGTATCTCACATAATGGCTTTTTAAATTTAATGTAATGACTATGAT
>SKCR01021036.1:0-229862 GCA_019454045.1 Zanthoxylum bungeanum | reverse complement strand
TAAGTAGAAGCTTGGTCAGTTTTTTTATTCATTTTTTTATCATCATACCACACATCATAAATAAATGTAGACATAAATAGATAATCAGGAAAACGATCATTCATCAATCACCGATTATTTCAACTAGTCACTTTGTCAATTCCTTATTATCTAATTGCTACAAAACTATTTTTTAGTGCATATGAGTCTGACCTACATATTAGGCTCAAAGTCCAGGATAAAAGTGAAATTAGCAATTATCTTTTCTTAAAACCTTTTACTAAGACAAATAATCTCATCATTAGACTCTGTTTTTTGTTTTGGCTTTTTGAATAAAGCATGCAAAAATTAAAACACGCAAAACATGCAAAACACACGACATGCAGGGAATAAAAACATGTAGGAAAGAAAAAAAATAACGGAGAAGAAAAATAAAAATACACAACCTCACCCCCAAACCTAAACCTAGCATTGTCCCCAATACGTTACAGAATAAAATAAAGGTAAGGGAACAATGTTACCATGATTTCTTCATACCTCAGCCTCGTCTTCGCCCTCGCTATTTTCCCTTGGATAGGCTGGAATCTGATCATCGCTCAATCCATGATGGTGTGCCATTTGTTGAAGCAGTTGAGCAATTAATCCACCCGAGATTCCACCCGATCTACGCGTTGTGATATGGAGCGAGATCGCGATGGTCGTTGCGTTGGTAGAGGTTATTGCTGAGGCTGTACAGGTGCTGATGAGGAAGAACCGACCTCTGCAGGTCTCTCTGCTCAGAGTTGTTAGATAATTCTAGTGGTCAATGCAGTGGGTGGCTGCATCGTTTCTTCCCTATGGTCCATGGGCACCCTGGCCAGTGTGCATAGGTTTGTAATTAAACTGCAGTACAACAGGCCAGTTTGTGTAAGGCGTGCTGCCCAAACTATATTGGTCGATATCAATGTAGGGGTTATTTAGGGGGTGAATCCGGTAACGCAGCGGAAGCGGTGAAAATCTGATTTTCAGATTTCAAAACTTTTTCTCGGATTAATTAAATAAACATATTTATTTAACATTCCAATAATCAAATTATGAAAATAAATTCAATAAAACATTTTAGGTGAATTTACCGAAATACCCTTGCTTTGTATTTTTGTCCATTTTAGTCCGAAATTGATCTAATCAATTTTGAATGATTCTAAATCATTTCCAAGATGAACTTATGATGTTCAAAACATCAAAACACCAAAGCAACCAAAATCCCCAAATTCTCTCTCAAAGCCGAGAGCACTCATTAGTGTCCAATTTGTGCATTTTGGACTTTCATGCTTCAAGACACATCCAAATGATATCCAATCAACATGAAACTTTATATACATCATATACACACATAAAAACACAACATATATGAAAACCCCCAAATTTGGAATTAGTTAAAAACCCTAATTTTTCAATTTCCTCAAATTGGACAAATTAGACCAAACACATTAAATCAATTACTTCAATCATCATTCTTCCATCCAATCCAAGTCTCAACACAATGAAACAACTCAAGATCAAATCTAGGTCATTTAAGAGTGGGTCAATAACTCTAGATTAGCAACATGGTTTCAAAAACCTTAAAAGAATGTTTATAACTACAATAGTTACAAGCTTTCTTCATTACACATGCTCAACACTTTCAACCAAATTTCCATCATCAAAAACACAAGAAATAATGAAAAGAATAACTTAAGAACATCACAAGATGTTGCCTAGATCCTAAGGAACAAATTCCTTTCTAATAGTAAGTTTGAAAAACTTACAAAATCCAAGCTTTTCTTTAAGTTTTTCCTTTTCTCCTTCACTTGCTTTCTTTGTTTTCTTTAATGGTGTTTCTTGTAAAGTGTATTAGGTTTTCTTGAAATGAAAAAAAGAAAAAAATATATACTTGTGCACAAAATGGCCTTTGGCCGAAATTCACAAACATATATCAATAATTTTCATTTCAATTTCATTTCAAAAATATGTTAACAACTTGCATAAATATCTAATAACACTTTAATGATATTTATATAAAGTCAACAAAGGCAACATAATCATTTACTTTAAATATCCTAATGTAAGATATTTATATTTTAATTAATTTAATCATTTAACAATTAAACAATTAATTAATTAATCAAATACAAATATATTAAATATATGTATAATATTTACATTAAATATTAAAAATATATATTCATTTAGGATATAAGTCAAATAACTCATTTTGACTATTAATTAATGTGTATTTAAATTAATCAAGTATTAAATGTAAATACACAATAATTAAGTAAATGACTATCGGGTCCCTTTAGCACGTATCTTGCGTTTAACCTTTAAACGACTTTGTAAATAATCAATATTATTTATTAATGTTGCTCTAGTGCTCTATGAGTATGTTTCACTATTGAGACTCTCTAGATTCAGGTATATCCGTCACGAAATCAAATTTCATGTCCATAATCTATCCACCCGTAGATTATGACGATCACGGATAATCTCGCTGAACCATACAGGTCGAGGTCATGGCAAATGTATAATTCCTTCGTCACAGGTATCCGGATAAATCCCAGAGATATAGATGTACACGTCAAATCTCTATCGGGATTATCCAGTCGACTATTCTATTAGCAATCTCAAAAAGAATGTTTAGAACTAGCTTCTAAACTTTACCACGGGCCCATGGTTTTATCTGATTGCTAATCATATGGACTACCTATGCTCTGATACACAGAACTGACGGATCCTATCTTGATACACATAGGACACCCTGAGGATCTGTCCACACCCAACGAACATGCGGAGGTCTGATCTAAATAGATCGGTGACGTGACTGCCGTCTAAGTGTAGAAGATGTCTCATGTGCCCACAATGGCATCTCAAGTCTAAGAATCACAAGTGCTACTCAACCCAAGAAGATTCTTATTGACGCTGGTGTACCATCCATTAAGAATCTTCGGTGAGTCGTTCAGTGTTTATCCGCTATAAACACCTACACGTCTATACTAGTCTCCAAGACTAATGGTTCATTGAGAAACCATTGGAATCATATATTCCAGTATACGACATGTACCGGTCTCAACGGGTTTACTATACTGACCAAGTAGTGTAAACCTTGACCAGGAACTGTCTGAGAATGACAACGTCATGATACTTCTCAATGTCCGTTGCGACACTTTTGCAACTGTATCATGACTAATCATTCTCGGGTCATTACGTCTTTACCATATAGAAATATAGATTATATTATAGAAACTGCATATATTATTCATAATAATAATGTTTTACAGAAGTATTTAACAGAAATACAACCGGGAATTGGCGCTCTGAGCACCAACCCCAACAATCAACCCACCCACATCAATTGTATGTCCCTCTAGCAGAGAATACAACATGATCATTCGTTCTTTGGTTACATTGGTGATATGGGTGTTTGACAACAATATGCGGGTCAGGAAATGAAACCAAACACTCACATCTGGCTTAAGATATCGTGACATGTCCCATACAACATTGGGGATGCAAAGTGTTTGTGTTAGATGAGTCATATCTAGATGCTCCATGGCTGCCATATATTAATTTACTTCCATATCGGGCAATCCATAATACCTATTAATTGTGGATCTATCAAACGTCATATGTTGACCTCTAACTAACACCTGGTACGCTTGATGCTCGCCAGTATTGGCGTAGAACTCACGGAAAATGGGTATACAGGCTGGGTTAGGTTGTTGGCAAAGCTTATGCCAGTGTCTGATAGCGATAATACTATCTATCTGGGGAAACTGTCCGGGGTTAATGTCAAAATCCCTCTCTATAATCGGGAGTTTTTGTCCCATCCCCTTTTCATATCAACGCTTAGCAGCTGCCGACACAAATTTTATTGTATCGTAACTCGATCCGGATGCCGCTGAGGTTCGCATTCTCTTAAGGGCAATTTTAATTTTTTAAAAAAATTTCTGCAGAATTTCCTTTAATTTTCAAGATTTTCCAATTTTATTACCCTAAACTAACACTTCAACAACTCATAAATCATAAACCGCCTTTGCCCCCAAAGCTACGAATTCAACAACCAAAATTTTTTAATCTACCACAATCAAATTAACCACACCATATATTCACAGCCATAACTCAGAACTTTTATCACAAAATCAACTATAAAAAACACACCTACAAACTGTAAATCACAAATTTCAACTACAAATATTCACAAATTTTGCACAAACATAGTGATAAAATTAAAATGAAAAGAGAAAGGGAATGAAGCAACCTGATTTTTTTTTCGCAAGTTGCTTCCCAAATTCGAGTAAATGGAGGAATGTGTGTCCCAAATCTGGGCTTTACACGCGTAAATGAAGGTTAGGTTTCATTTGGTAAGTGATTTCGTGGGTTTTAATGAGTTTGGTTGAGGGATTTTGGCGATTTGAATGACAGATTTGTGGAGGAAATTGAGAGAAAATGAAGAAAATGGTGATGAGATGTGAATAAGATGACTGGCAACTGCTATTTTTTAGACCTGGAATCGTGTATGTGTCGTGACGCTGAAGTCCTGCACGTTGCGACTCGGAGCTCTAAAATTTGGGTTTTCACGTGTTTGGTTCATCGTGTCGTGATGTGTTGGGTTCATGAGTCACGACGCCAAAGGCTTAGCAAAATGCCACCTTCTGTCTCATTTGCGTCGTGACGTGGTAAATTTACGTCACGACGCGAGCTTTTTTTTAAAAAAATCGAGTCATTTGACGAATATATCCACTAGGACGTGTATCAAGAGTTGACTCCTTACTCCACCGTCTCTACCTAATTAAATTTTTATCCTCATGATTTTGCCAAATTTTATTTCGTGATATCCCAATTTTTACTGGCTTGCTCTGCTTTAAGTGCTCAGTTTGTGTTTTTCCCTGTAAACATAACACACAAAATTAAAAACTCTACAACATGTGTACAAAATACAAAAATTACAGCAATAATAAAAATTGCATGCGTTGCCTCCCTGTTAGCGCTAAATTTTACGTATTCAACTAGACGTGACTGAAGTCCATCCATCAAGGAGGCTTCAGCGTGGTTTTGGACGTCTGATTGATGACAATCCCATTATCGTTACTTTTGAAAGGTCTCTTCCAACAATGAGGTGGCCAAAAGTATTTTGTCTCATTCAGGGCTTGTGCCACCTTTTTAAACTTTGTCGCACCAGTGGTCTACAAAAGAAATGAAAATAAATTAGGAGCTCTCGTATGGTGCTTGACTTTGAATGGTTGTTCCATTCCGTCAAGCTTCTGGGTGGTGTCCTCGATGTGTACTCCCCAATACAGTGATGTTTCTCATGAAGTCATTCGATTTTCAATGTGGTCAAACACTTGCTCTTCCATTTGCTCTGCATCTTTCTTTACTTTTTCATCACAGATGTATTTCAGAATTTCATTGTTCAGCTCTTCATCTGTCATCTGTGAAATGCATGCTCCATATGTGTCAACCTGAGGATGTAAATATATGTCTGATTGTAGGTCTTTATCCTCTGTGGTTGGTACAAACGGCTTAGGTAGCTCTTCTACTTGTTGCTCACAGATGCATTCAGTGACCAGACAATGATCCAGATCAAATTGAAACTCTGCTTGTTCGGGTTTCTGAACTGATACATCTGACTCTTGATACTGCTCAGCCTCTTCCTCTGTTAAGGTGTCATCGTGAAATCTTTGGTACTCGAAGGCTTCATCAGTGTCATCTAAAATTACTCTGTGAGGTATGTAACTCTGGTTTTCTATTAATTGCTCTGTCATTCTTATATAGATGTCGATTGACTCTGAAACATGTCAACCATTACATCAAGTTTAGCTTCTCATTTCTTGAGCATGTCCATCAACTGTTTTATCTCTGATGGTTCTGGTTCTTAATAGGTTGATGGTGGATAAGATGGAGAATATGGTTCAGTGAAATATGCTAGTTCATCATACCATGAAGGATTCTGATAGTTCTGCCACCCTGAATGATAGTTGTACATGCAATGATCGCTAGGGTGGTTACCATCACATATCTCACATCTCTGAAATGATTGAGAAAATGTTGTGTTATTTCTCTCTGACAACCATGGATAGTTGTTGGGCTGGACAACAGGCCTCAGAAAACCGGACTGCTACTCCCTGATTTGGGGTGTATCTTCACCTCTTAAAGCTCGTAATGCTTCCATCGCCCAATACTGATCCATTTCAACCACCTGAAAATAAAAGAAAAATAACAATTATGAATAAAAGTAAAGAAAATTAGATATAAGTAAAACAGATAGCTTCAAAATTAATAACGCAAGAAAAATAAGTCCCCGACAACGGTGCTAAAAACTTGATCGGTGGTAAACACACACGTAATGCAAGCGCACGTATCGCTCAAGTAGTATAAAAATATCGATCACATGAGGACTTAATTTCTACTGTTGTTATTAATTACTGATGCTTGTTTATTTACATGTATCCAATTAGGGTGAGAATGGAATAATTGCTGATTGGTTGGTTGAATGCGGATTTTCTAATTAAATAAATAAATAAAAATATAAAACAAAGGAAATTAATAATAAAGAAAACAAACATCTAGGGTTGTGATTCTACACAATATTATTCTAATGATGAATTGATTCTATTACATATGTGTAATAAATTAGTTTCTTAACCTAGAATATGAAGATATGCAAAAGCCCGTGTCGATGGTCAGATGCAAACACCCAAAGTAACCCAATTAACTATATATCTATGTTAACCAAGAAACTTCTAATTCATTAAGATCAAGTTCCAATTGTGGCTACCCACGCCCGACAGGTATATATCTATCCTGGAAGGAAATCTCCCCTAAAGTGAGATCGTGAGCTATTGAATCTAAGAATGAAACCTAAAATCCCTTCGTCAAGTTCATTTTAAGTTTACCATATCAATCTTATTGGTGATTAGGCAACAAGAAGCATTAAGCTTAAGATTCAATAAACAAGCCTAAAGCATCACACATAATATAAAGAAAATCAATTATTAAACTTGTGAATATTGTGCTTCATCACTTCCCTAGATTAAAAATAAAATGCTGTGGTTAGGGGATCCACCTTTACTATTTCAAATCTAGAAATCTCACTTATTATAATATATAAATTTGCATTATATTACCAACTGACCATATAGGCGGTATCCTGATTAAGTCATGTGATAATTAATTCCAACCAACCATAAAGGCGGTATCCAATTAAGTCAGATTTTAAGATAATTCATATATTATAATTTAAGGGAGATTAATCTAAATTATCATAATAAAAGTTTCACCCTTCCCCCAGTAGAAATTAACTACAAAATATAAAAGAAAGATAAAATAAACAAACAATTATTACTACTACTAAAAATAAAAATACATTACTATTAATATATACAAACAATATACAATCCTTAAATCCTTATTAAGAATCTTAAGGAAATTATGAATTTGAAAAATGAAATCAGCTTCTATTTATAGGAAAAATTTGGGCTTACGCGTCGCAATGCAAAGGGCTTGAGTGTCGCGACGCACGTTGATTTCTGACACATGTACGCGGCTTTGCTGAGATGTTGACACATGGCACGCATCTGTCGGCAGACTGAATTATTGGCTCGATGTCGCGACGCGAGAAGGCTTGGCGTTGCGACGCTGATGTCATATTGACGCAAGTGATGACGCGTGTCGGCTGCATAGTAATTGAGGCGCGTCGTAATGCAGAGAGCTTGCGTGTCGCGACACGTGAACAATGAATTTCCATTTTTGCCATTTTTTTCCGTTATTTTAATGTTTTAGCCCCAAGTTGATTCCATTGAGTCCCAAAACTTTATTCATCTGCAAAACAAACAAAAACACATCAAAACGTTCATAAAACCCGAGAAACCATAAAAAATATAAGGTCAAAGGGGCGGTAAATAGTGATATATTTTTCGCTCATCAAGGTCCCCTGCAGTTCCAGAGCAAGAGTGTCAAGAAATAGTTATTGCTCATGTTGGCAGACACTTTGTGCATGTTTTCTCACACCCTAATTACCATGTACCTCCTATCCGAATGTGGTGGTGGGAACATTTATCGTACGAAGCTAAATAATATGCCACTCGTTATAAGATACATAATCAATTATGGTACAAAGTATTGGGTATATCACCAAGTGCGCCATGCGGAGACTTTGAAGGCAACATAAATTAGAATTTGTGTTTTTATATTTTTAAGTGTAACTTTTTATATTGTTATTTGTACTCTTTTTTAAATATATATTCCTCTAATATACATGAGAACATTTTTATTATACATAAATAGTGTTAAATAAATTAAAAAAGAATCACAAAAATTAAATGAATAAATGAACACAAAATAAATAATAATAAATGTTGACGGCTGATTTTGGTCTCAGGGTAATATTGGAATATCACTCCTGAGGAAATCCTCCCTCAATAGTGAATTTGTTTGGTTATGGGGGACCAAAGGCAAATTTAGCAGAAAACAGATACACACACCAATCAACAAAGGGATTTAACGTGGTTCGGTGGATTTGGATCCGACCTACGTCCACGGACACAAAAAGGATGGTACTTTTATTACTCAAACACTCTTTTCGGGTCTCTACAAGTCAGAGCTTGAAGATCTCGATCACTGGTTTCTGTTGATGTTTTTATGATCCTTTTACACATACTATGCCCTCCTATTTATAATAATACAAAAGTCAGACTCCTATTTGCATAAGAAATCCTATTTGAACTTTAGTCTTCTTTCCTTGTACGGATTCCTAGTCCGATTCTCCCTTCTCTTTTCTTATTCCTTTTCGGATTCTGACTTCATTTCCTTGTGAGAGTAGGATAATCTGCTTATCTTATCTGCAAGAATAGGGTGTCGTCATCTTGAATACGTCTCGCTGTCTGGTCGGTCTTCATGAGGTCGGTCACGACAGTCTTTTATGCTGAGAGTGTTTCTGCCGACCTTAGAGTGCTCGGTCATCCGAACCAAAGTGGTCGGTCTTTACATGTTGTGGTCGGGTCGGCTTTTGATGATCTCAACCAGTCAGGGAATTACCCTTCTGTCCTCATCGTGCTGTCTTAAATGCTATAGTGCCTGAAAACACCATCAACATCTGTCCCCTAGTTCTCGGTTCCAACAAGCGTGCAAGTTGGTGCCGGGAACTATATAAAGAAGGTGTTTTCTGATTTGCTCTGTTGGAGGTCGGTCCGGGGTTGAGAAATGCTTTGTTGCCTCTTTTCAAGCGCTTTGCCTTGAGACACGCAACAGTCATGTCCGCTTAAATGCCTGTCAAATCAATTTTAGGGTTTTTTCTAGTTTCGACATTTGTCAAACATCCGACGGGTTCCCGCCAAAAAGGGGACGAATCAACCGTGCAGAGGCGTCTTCACAGTGAGCTGATCTCAGCCGTCTGTTTAAACTTGGGAGACCCCTTTTGCAGTCGACGCTTGGCGTTCATCCGGTCTCTTCCCTTAGATCCAATGGTCACGAGCGTCTTTACCATGACTATAAGAGGGCGAGGCTTTCACTGTTCAATCTTTTTCGGAAATTTCTTCTTCTTTTCTGCAAATATCTCTGTGATTTGCCCAACTCCGTGCTTTCGAAGTTCAACCGTGGTCTTTTTCTTCCTCCGTGCTGTGAAAATAAGGAACGGGCATACCCGTACTGAACAACCTTCTGCCTCTTCTGAGAAGAACAAGTAAGTCTTCTGAACGACCTCTGTCTTTTCTGTGTTTTATGAATCTGTGTTTGCTAGGAAAAGATTTACGGTTTGCTGGGTTCTGCTTTAGGACACTTTTAGAGACCACCCACTTTAGCTAACATGGAAACCATGGGTAGTTTCTTTTAGCCGTAGACTGACTTCTCCTTCATTCTCTGTTTTTCTGTGGGTGTCAGGGATGTCTGACAGCAGTTCCTCCCCTGAAAAGCCTGCTAACATCTCAACTCCCCATGCTGAGGAGTTCTCCTCGGGCTCGGGGGCACCTAGTGTAGAAGACCTTGACACTACCCCAACTCTTTCTGAGATTGAACAAGACTCCTACCATCAGAGGGATCCTCGGAAGGACCCAGAGCCCGGTGAACTTGGGTCGTCGTCTCTGGACATGAACCGCCCCTCTAAGATAACTGAGGATGATCTGGCGCTGTTGCGGCAACGATATGACATCCCAATAGATATTGCCCTTGAAGTTCCAAGCCCGATGGATCGTGCTAGTCAGCCTGATGAGGGCTCGGTGGCTCTTCTTCCTGTCTTTTTTGAGTGTGGGCTACGGCTGCCGATGCAACGTTATTTTGCTTGGATGGTGGCCGAGATGGAGATTGCCCCTTGCCAATTGAGTTTGAATAGCTGGAGGATTCTGGCCGGCATATATGTGGTCTGGCACCGGGCAGGTTTAGGTGTACCTTGTTTGGAAGAGGTGAAGAGGTTATACCGTTTGAAGTCTAACCCAAAGACTCACTATGGTTGGTATTACCTCTTTGCTTATGATAGCTCGTCCAATCTTGTCCAAAAACTCCCCGATTCTAACAAGAATTTCAAGGACCTTTGGTTCTGGGCTACTGGGGATTGGGGTCGGGTCCTGAGATCGTTTGATGAGGACGTCTCGGTTCTGGACATCTTCAGGGCTGGAGGTTAGGAGTTTAATACCCATTCTTTCTTTCTTTATTCCCGTTCTTAGTTTTTTAGGTTTCTGACTTCTCTGGTTCCTCCCAGCTTGTTGGCGAGATGCTCCCAAGGTTTCTCGTCAGGTACAGAGGCGGGTAGGCTGGGCTCGTCGGTATGCTGCCCACTAGAGGGAACTGGTCAATGATGCGGCCTTTGTTGAGTCAGGCCTTACTCGGGCCGTTCCTTCGGAGGTCTCAGGTCGAATAGGTAGATGATTGCTGACTGTTTAGTTTGATTTCCCTGTTCATCATGTTTGATATCTTTGTTATATGCTCGGGTCCTGACTTTATTTTTTCTTTTTGTAGGTATGTCGAAGAGGCCTAAGTATCTTGAGAAGTTGGCCGATACTATGAAGAAGGCCGGTCATGCGGAAGCTGGAACTTCTCGGGCACAACTTGACCCTGCTGGGGCTGAGGGGGCGTCTCAGGGGAAAGTTCAACCGGCTGCTCGTGATCTGTCTTCTCCCAGCGCGTAGTCGTCAGGATCTGCTCGTCTCACCAGTCCGCCGAAGCCCTTGAGGAAAAGGAGGCGTCAATTTGGGGCCGAGGAGACCGAGCTGGTCCAAGAGGAGGAGGATCCCGGGCAAGAAGAAAGACGCTCGCAGGGGTAAAAAATCATCCGTGGGCTCCTCAAAAAAGCGAAAGGGTTCTGTAATCCTCGGGGTGGATGACCTGGGAGAAAGCATCCGGGAGGCCACTTCCCATTTAGTGCCGGCCTTCAATGAATTGGCCGAGGTGATTCCCCCTGAGGAGGTCTCGAGATATGAGGATATCTCGCCCGAGGCTGTGGTCACCGAGATGAGCTCTCAGATGGCAAAGGTAGTTCTATTCTCTTTTTCTTTTCTTGATTTTTGGTTCCCGGTCTTTTTCATCTCGTATCTTGACTTTCTTTGTTTTTGTGCAGGCTACTTACCTCATGGCGAAGAACAAGGACCTTCTTTTGAGCCTATTGTCCGAGGGTGGTCAGGCCCAGAGACTTCAGAATCGTCTTTCGGAAGTGGAGGCTAAATTGGCTGATCGGGAGGGGGTGATTCAGAACCTTGAGTCGACGGCCATTGAGAACTTCAAAGTTAATAAGGCTCTTAAGGCTGCTGCTGCGCTGGAGCGAAAGCTTGCTGACAATGCTCGGGAGGATTTGAAGACCGCCTAATCTGAAATTGGCGTTTTGAAGGCCAATGTGGCCAGTGTTGAAACAAAATTGAAGGCCAATGAAGAAGAAATGGCGCGGGCCCGGGATGACTTTGAGAGGAAAGAAGCCGAGCTTGAGGAAAGAGAGGCCGACCTTGAGGCCGAGAAGGAGGCTATCCGCCTAGAGGGAGTTGGTGACTGTGCTGAGATGATACCGATGGTGCTGCCAGGTTTGAATATGGATCCTATTCATGCGGCTATTAGCTATTGCAATGGGGATATCTCCGAGGAGGAGTTCCAGAAATGGCTCCCTCCCCCTACCGAGGAGGTTATGAATCCCGACCCGATTTCGGTCTTCCCGGCTTCCGGAGCTTCCCAAGAAGGACGATCTGATATTCCAGCCTCCGATGATGACTGCCTTGAGATCCCTCCTCCCGTCCCTGAAGTAGAGGTATCCCGTGCAGCCGAGGATGAAGTAGCTGTTCCTCCTCCCGAGATCGAGCCAATCCTTTCGTTGTCTGAGCGAATTGAGGAAGAAATTCCTGCCCCTATGCGGGCTGAATGAGAAAGGGTAACCCGACCGGGGCCTTGTGTACACTTTAACCTTTTGTAATAAAACTTCAAGTTGTATTTTGATATACATATATGTATTTTATGTGTCTTTCGTGTCTTTCTCCTCTTTTTTTTTTGTTGTCCGAACAATTTTCGAGACCCTTCATGGGTCGTCATGAACCGGAGGGGTACAGCCCAGCCCCGATCTGAGTAAAAGACTCGGGTTCTGGGGGAATGTTACCTCCCCAATACAAAGGAACCGATTCGGTGGGACATAACCCGACCCCGAGCTGAGTGAGATACTTGGCTCTGGGGGAATGCTACCTCCCCAGTCCAAGGAAACCGACTCGGTGGGACGTAACCCGACCCCGAGCTGCGTGAAAGATTTGGACCTGGGGGAATGTTACCTCCCCAGTCCAAAGAAACCGACTCGGTGGGACATAACCCGACCCCGAGCTGAACGAAAAACTTGGACCTGGGGGAATGTTACCTCCCCAGTCCAAAGAAACCGACTCGGTGGGACATAACCCGACCCCGAGCTGAATAAAAGACTTGGACCTGGGGGAATGTTACCTCCCCAATCCAAAGAAACCGACTCGGTGGGACATAACCGACCCCGAGCTGAATGAAAGACTTGGACCTGGGGGAATGTTACCTCCCCAGTCCAAAGAAACCGACTCGGTGGGACATAACCCGACCCCGAGCTGAATGAAAGACTTGGACCTGGGGGAATGTTACCTCCCCAGTCCGAAGAAACCGACTCGGTGGGACATAACCCGACCCCGAGCTGAATGAAAGACTTGGACCTGGGGGAATGTTACCTCCCCAGTCCAAAGAAACGACTCGGTGGGACATAACCCGACCCCGAGCTGAATGAAAGACTTGGACCTGGGGGAATGTTACCTCCCCAGTCCGAAGAAACCGACTCGGTGGGACATAACCCGACCCCGAGCTGAATGAAAGACTTGGACCTGGGGGAATGTTACCTCCCCAGTCCAAAGAAACCGACTCGGTGGGACATAACCCGACCCCGAGCCGACCCCGAGCTGAATGAAAGACTTGGACCTGGGGGAATGTTACCTCCCCAGTCCAAAGAAACTGACTCGGTGGGACATAAACCGACCCCGAGCTGAATGAAAGACTTGGACCTGGGGGAATGTTACCTCCCCAGTCCAAAGAAACCGACTCGGTGGGACATAACCCGACCCCGAGCTGAATGAAAGACTTGGACCTGGGGGAATGTTACCTCCCCAGTCCAAAGAAACCGACTCGGTGGGACATAACCCGACCCCGAGCTGAATGAACAAGTAGTCTCGGCGGAACGAAATCCAGCCCCGAGCCGACTACCCCCTGGGTTTTTATTCAGAAGGGAAGTGAATCAACCTTTTGAAACCCTACCAAATCTGGCATGGGCGTCCCTCTGTCAGATCGGCAAAAAATAAAAACAAGATTTCTGGAAAATAACATTAAAAGGTGGGGGTGACTTAGCACCTATCCCAAAAAACGTTTTTGCAAGTATAAACAACAACATGGATGCCTCAAAACAGCGTCCCGTCCGAGGTCTCCAAAACACAATTCTGAATCTTTCAATTCAGTGTCCCGGCGAACCAAGATTTGGATCAAAAATAGCGTTTGATTGGTAATGGCACATCCTCTACACGTCGGTCCACTGGGGAGCCTGTGTGTTTCATGAGGGCTCCTCCTTACCACGCTGGAGTAGGCACACGCTACAGGGGCTCAACGCATCCCCGTGCTGTGCCTCTCACGGATCCAAGTGATGAATGGATCAAAGAGTGTCCGGGACGCTAAGGGCATATCCCTCCTTAGGTCCGGTATCACTGGAGCTAGCAATCGTCACGGGGGCCTCGTCACTCCCCGTGCTATGCTTTCCCACGGATCCATTACATCGGGTAAATGAGGATCAAAGAGTGTTCGATACATCAAGGGCATATTCCTCCTTATGTTCGGTAACACTGGAGCAAGCAATCGCCACAGGGGTATCATCCATCCCCGTGATATGCTTCCCACGGATCCTATGCATCGAGTATGTCCCTGAGGACCCCGAGCTAAAGAGATATTTGGTCCTGGGGGAATGTCTTGTCCCCAGTCCAATTAGCATGACCCGGTGGGACGTAACCCGACCCCGAGCTGAAAAAGGCACTTGGACCTGGGGGAATGTTACGTCCCGAGTCAGAAGAGCTGACTCGGTGGGATGTACCCGACCCCGAGCTGAAGAAGGCACTTGGACCTGGGGGAATGTTACGTCCCTAGTCCGAAGGGCTGACTCGGTGGGATGTACCCGACCCCGAGCTGAAGAAGGCACTTGGACCTGGGGGAATGTTACGTCCCTAGTCCGAAGGGCTGACTCGGTGGGATGTACCCGACCCCGAGCTGAAGAAGGCACTTGGACCTGGGGGAATGTTACATCCCCAGTCCGAAGGGCTGACTCGGTGGGATGTACCCGACCCCGAGCTGAAGAAGGCACTTGGACCTGGGGGAATGTTACGTCCCCAGTCCGAAGAGCTGACTCGGTGGGATGTACCCGACCCCGAGCTGAAGAAGGCACTTGGACCTGGGGGAATGTTACGTCCCCAGTCCGAAGAGCTGACTCGGTGGGATGTACCCCGACCCCGAGCTAGACGACCTCGGCGAAATAAGATCCAGTCCGAGCTGTTTGATACATTAAGGGCGTATTTCTCCTTATGTTCTATTGAGTATGTCCCCGGAGGTATTTGTAAACTTTTATTTTTTAGAAGAGCGGATAAATAAAAAGGTTTTTATTGATACTTGGGGACATACTGCCCTTCTTACAACTCTCTGTGGGTCATTTTGAGAGAGGCTCTGTTTTTGAATTCATGTCCCTTGTTCGTAAGGGGAAGTCTACTGTGATGCAAAGAGTTTCTCGTGAGAGAGTTACGAAGCAGCTGCGAGCTGTTTTCTGGCTTCCGCATACAATTCCAATCCCCTCCTGAGTGGGGAATTTCAGTTTCAGGTGGTAGCAGGACATCGCGGCTTTTGTTTTCATCATGAAGGGTCGTCCGACGATGGCCTGGTAACTGCTCATGCGGTCTACTATAGTGAAGTCTGTCATGATCGTCCGGGTCCGAGGATGTGTCCCGACAGTTATCGCCAACTGTATTCTTCCTAGTGGGATGACGGCTGATCCTCCGAAACCGTATAATGGAGTGCTATCGTTGGTCAGGGTTGCACATTCCACCCCTAGGTCGTCCAGTGCTTCTCTGGAAATTATGTCAACCGCGCTCCCGGGATCCACTAGGATTCTGTCTACCTCCGACCCGCTGATGACTGCCTTGATTATCAATGCATCGTCATGAGGGAAACTTACTCCTCGGGTATCCTCATCAGTGAACATTATTGGTACCGACCGGCCTCCCAGTAGCCCCGTGCCCTGCTCTGTTTCTAAGACATCTGGTCCTTGGGTTCTGCTGTAATCTTTCCTTGACCGGTTAGAATTTCCGGCCAGTGTTCTTCCTCCTGCGATGATATTGATTTGGCGACCACGTGCTCTTTGTCTGGCTGTCATGACCTCGTGGTCAATGTATTTGTTGAGATACCTGTTTCGTGCTAGATCTTCCATTTGTTCTCGCAGATCTTTACATCCGTCTGTTGCATGTCCTTTGGAGTTGTGGTGTACACAATAAGCCTTTTGGTTCCTTTTGTCCGGAGGGAATCTCCTTTGGTCGGGTTCCACTAAGAGGCCTTTCCCCTGGATCTCCATGACAATTTGCCCTAGTGGTTTCTTTAGGGGAATGTATGCATCTTCCCCGACCACATGATTTACTTGGGTCGGCGCCCTTCTCTCTTGATTGTCCCGGTGCAGTGGCTTGAATTCTTTGTGCTTCGGGTGTGGTTTTCTGGATTCTCTTTCTGTTCGGCGGGGGGCACCCTCCCTTGCGGTTCTTTCTCTGATGGTGTTCCCTTTTCGGGATACTTTCTCTTCGTTCTCTAACAAAACGAATTTTCGGGCCACCTCCAGAGCGGTGGCGTAGTCAGGGGTGTCTTGGATCCTTAGATGGGTCCATAGCCTTCCGACCTTCAAGGCTCCCTTCAAGCTTTCCAGGGCCTCGGGGGATTCATACCCTCCGACTTCGAGTACCATATTATGGTATCTTTCAATAAATATCTTCAGAGGTTCATCGTCTCCTTGTTTTATAAGCCTTAGTTCTCCAATTGTTTTTCTGGGGACACAAGCCCCCTTGAAGTGTCGTATGAATGACTTCCTCAGTTGTGCGAAGCTGCTGATGCTTCTTGGGGCTAGGCTTCTATACCATAGAATGGCCGGTCCGGCCAGAGTTAGGGGGAACACTTTGCAAATGGCGTCCTCTGTTACCCATTGCACCTCCATTAGTAGGACGAAACCTTCAATGTGGGTTTTGGGATCGGTATGGCCCTTGTATGGTGTCATAGTCGGCATGCTGAATCTTTTTGGGAATTTCTCTGATTTTATTTCCTCTGTGAGGGGGGACTCATCTTTGCCGTCCTGGATATCCCCTCTGTTTGTATTGGGATATACTCCCCATTTGACCAGCTCCTCCCGTAACCAAGATTTCATGTTGCTATCTTTGGTTCCATTCCGCCTCCTGCGGTCTCCTTTCTTTCTGTTATCCCGGGGGTGGTGCTTCTCGTGGCCGGTATCTTCTCGCATTTCTTCGTCATATTCTTTCTCCTTTCGCCAGGTGTTGTGAGGGCTATCATAGGCGGGGTCTGGTGATGATTTGTCACTCTCTTCCTCCCATGTGTCCTCGGTCTGGGAATTTTCCTGAACCACTACAGATCTTACCCTGTAAGGATCCCTCCTCCGGGGTCTGTCGTCCTCACTTATATCGACAATTCTCTTTCCTTCTGCTATGTCGTTCCTTCGTCGGCTAGTCCCGGCCTCGAATTTTTCATTGTGTGCTCCTTCTATCCTTTCCAACCGGTCTACTATGGTTTTTAGCAGAGTTTGGCTTTCCTCCATTTCTTTCCTAAGGTTCTCCTCAATCTTCTCCATCCAATCTGCAGCCGAGCCCCCTGATGGTTGGTGGCTTCCGTCTTCCGCCATTGTCTTACTACGCAAGTTGCTTTTTGTTGAATCCCCACAGACGGCGCCAACTGTTGACGGCTGATTTTGGTCTCAGGGTAATATTGGAATATCACTCCCAAGGAAATCCTCCCTCAATAGTGAATTTGTTTGGTTATGGGGGACCAAAGGCAAATTTAGCAGAAAACAGATACACACACCAATCAACAAGGGGATTTAACGTGGTTCGGTGGATTTGGATCCGACCTACGTCCACGGACACAAAAAAGATGGTACTTTTATTACTCAAACACTCTTTTCGGGTCTCTACAAGTCAGAGCTTGAAGATCTCGATCACTGGTTTCTGTTGATTTTTTTATGATCCTTTTACACATACTATGCCCTCCTATTTATAATAATACAAAAGTCAGACTCCTATTTGCATAAGAATCCTATTTGAACTTTAGTCTTCTTTCCTTGTACGGATTCCTAGTCCGATTCTCCCTTCTCTTTTCTTATTCTTTTCGGATTCTGATCTTGACTTCATTCCTGTGAGAGTAGGATAATCTGCTTATCTTATCCGCAAGAATAGGGTGTCGTCATCTTGAATACGTCTCGCTGTCTGGTCGGTCTTCATGAGGTCGGTCACGACAGTCTTTTATGCTGAGAGTGTTTCTGCCGACCTTAGAGTGCTCGGTCATCCGAACCAAAGTGGTCGGTCTTTACATGTTGTGGTCGGGTCGGCTTTTGATGATCTCAACCAGTCAGGGAATTACCCTTCTGTCCTCGTCGTGCTGTCTTAAATGCTATAGTGCCTGAAAACACCATCAACAATAAATATGAAATTTGTAATATTATTAAACAAATAAAAAAGAATAGATATATAAAGAGCAAAAAAAAATTAAATTTAACAAAAATAAAATAAAATAATAAAATTTAATTATTAAAATAAAATAAGTATATATGTTATTTTTACATTAATATTGTGAAAAAATGAGATATTTGTATCATTTGAGGAAGGAGACACGGGATAGGGCTATCAGTTGGGGGAGGGGGTAATCCACCAATACATCATTGAAGCTTCTGAAATCGAATTTTTGGCGGGGATAATATTGTCCATATCTCTAATTTTCATTATTTGAGTTTCAAATAAAAAATACAACTTTTTGTCTTATTTCAGTGGACGATATTTCTCGTTTTTTTTTACTTTTCGATTTTAAATTTTTTTATAATCCAAGACGAAACCCCTAAAATACAAACTTCCTACACACAAACAAATATGATATAAAGATAAAAATATCCAAAGTGTACGTAATGAGCCAATTGGTAATGTCCAAAGCATTTATTCTTTTCAAATTTTCATCATATTTTTTATACTGTTGATTTACATTTAATCTAAATCCTTTTTTTCTGGGATCCATCATTGCTAGATGATTGTATCTGTATATTTACATGGCTTTGTGATATTTGTTTAAAATAATTTTATTTACCTTTAATCAGAATCCTTTTTTTGGATCCATGATTGAATCCTTAATCTTTATATCATTGATGGAAATAGATTTATTTACTTATGTAATGATCCTAAAATTTTCATAAGGTTATTATAGTTTTTTTGGTCAAAATTTTGAATTTTGACTTTAAAGGTCAATTGATAAAAATTTTAACAATTTATCTCAATTTTTGTTTGACCCAATTATAGGGACTTGATTAAAATTTTCCAACCATTATAAAATATTTTCTTTCTGTTTTCTCTCTCTCACAAAACGTGAGTCATTTCCATTTTTTCCTTCTTTCTTTTCTCTCTCCTTCAAATGCATGAGAGAGAGAGATCCGACTATGGGTGGCCGTTTTCTGACGAGTGGACTGGGGAAAAAGATAGAGCATGCAATGAGGAGTATTTTGGTGGTGGTGGTGTCGTCGGTGGTGGCTGTTTTCTGGCGAAGAGAGCTTGGAGATTTATGACAATTTTTAGAAATTTCCCGGCAAACCAGAGCTCTGTTGGGCGCATAACCGGCACCAGGAGATTCAGCTCGACGGCGCGATCATTCTGGTAGTGGCGGTGAGACGGCTTGTCGACGCGTGGGCCCAATGCACTGATACGTGTGGCGGCGAGTGAAGCCCACGCTCAACCGTTTCTTAGGCAGGATCTCCTCTTCGATGTTTCTGACGAGTTCGTCCGATCCTTCCATGCTGTAATGATCCCAAATTCTAATCTTCGTGTATTTGTCGTATTTTTATTACGCGTTTAATTTACCGATTTTCGATTATTTGATTTATTGAGTTTTGAGTTTTGGATTGCTATTTAGGGATTGTGGCCTTGGCTGTGAAATGTGTGGGGAAGCGGCCGCGAGTGCTCAGCGGAAAATCAAAATTATTATGCCGCTTTCCCTTTACCCAAGACCTATTTGTTTTGAATATTCTACAAGCCTAGGCATGTTACTATATATTCTAAGCATAAAACTCATAAAACATGCAAAGAACATAAACCTAAACATGCTAACTATCATAAGAACTCTAAATAAAATAAAGAAAGAAAAAGACTTACTTGAACCGTAGACTCCTCCAGTCCTCCCTCCAATCTACAAGCTTTTCTCGAACTCAGCAAGCTCTTCCACGTTCCAAAGAGCCACCCAAGTGTGTGGCCTCCAAAGATGCACACACCAAAGCCAAAACTCAACGGCAAGACTACGCCTTGAGTGCACGAGTATTTTGCCTTTGGTGCTAGCCTAGGCAAATACCTCAAAACTTTTAACTCGAGGTTCCTCTAGCCAATTAGACTTAAGGATTCTCAAAATCAGTGGCTTACTCTTAAACTTTAGAGTAACTCACTTATATAAACCCAATATATGAAAGGTTTGGTGTAAAAATTTGTGAAGAATTCTTTGGGTTTATATAGTGCTCCAAAGACAACAAAATTAATTAAGATTTCGATGTGGGATAAAAGCTAATTTAATCTTAGCCATTGGATCTTAATTTAGTGGTTTAATGAGATTATAAAACCCTAATAAGTTTTGGGCCGAATTGGAATTCAAAACAAATAATTTTTTTTACTATTCACATGAATAGTAGTTTTTTTAAATTCCAATTCCTAAAGTGCCTCTATCGCCATTCACCAATCCCTAAGCCACTATGTAACCTCATAAATGATATGTTCAATAATTAAACACATTGAACCATTTATGAACAATTTCTGTAACAATCATATATGCAGTTATATTTGTACTGTGCACTATTAACCATTGATTTCGATTTTGTTGTGTGTGAACTTTTGGGTTCCCCTTAAGTTGGACATGAAATGAATCATGATAATTTAATCGAACATAAATTATCCTCCGATCAGATGGTCGTTCAATTTCAATTACCAAGGTTGACATCTAGCAACATGCCAAGGCCCCAAAATAAGAAGGAAAAATATATATACCCATTCTGTATGCGATTTACATATGATACGGTCCCTCGCCTCACTGTATCCCCACCTATTGACCTAGGGTACGGAAAGTGTCTACCTCTATGGTCAAGGGTATGATGTTGATAGTGTCATGAATCGTGCTAACCCAAGAATCTCGCATGATTCTTCTGATGTGGCCACAGTCTCAAGCACTGATCACACATATCAACCCGCGAACTGGAATACTACACTTATAAGAAAATATTATCCGAGAGAGTGGCGATTCTCTGTTGTATCTTTACAAACTTCATGTGTTTCAACAAATGACCCAATCATACCCTTATGACCGGATCTTTTGAACTGGGGAAGGAGAATGTCAAAGTTATTTGATCCACACATAAGATTGTAAAGACCTCGAGTCTAAGGACTAGTCATATAATCGATACATGAAAGTTCTCACAGGCACATGGGATAGACACTCCATATGAAAACTTTCGGCAGTCAGTTCGATGGACACGAGCAACTCATGCATCCATGTGATACACCTAGCGGATGGATCTCCGCTAGTAGCCTATGAGATCGGCTACCCTACTTAAGGGCGTATCATATTATCATGCTAGTCTCTCCGCTTTGTGAACGTCTAGATTATTCACAAAACTATGACTAGGAACATTTAAGAGTAATGATTCTCATAAGGCGTGGAATCCATCGTCTTATTACTCTAAGAGCTTTATTACAGTGTTGATGATTCATATAAGTTATGTAAGACACGTATAATAAAGATTGCATTTTTATTAATTATTGAAAATATTACAAATACATGTACATATAGCTCATCCACAAGTTGGGTATAGGGCATATCCCTAACAATCTCCCAATTGCACTATAGCCAACTAGTATGAATCTGGACACCATACTCTCGGGTGTGCCTATCATAATTTTTTTTAAGTCAGCCTTTTATTCAGAGAATCTGCAAGATTATCTTCTGTGGGTTTTTTCTCTAAAATAACTTTTTTTCTCTCAACAATATCCCTGATGAGATGAAATCTCCTGAGTACATGCTTGGATTTCTGGTGGGACATTGGTTTCTTTGATTGAGCAATGGCGCCCGTGTTGTCACAGTACATCGTGACGATATTCTTTATCTCGGGAAGCACTTCCAGCTCCGTTATGAACTTCTTTATCCAGACTGCTTCTTTAGTTGCCTCAGATGTTGCAATATACTCGGCTTCAGTGGTGGAGTCTGCTGTAGTTGACTGCTTTGAACTTTTCCAACTTACAGCACCGCTATTTAAAGTAAACAGATATCCTGTTTGTGATCTACTGTCATCCCTATCGGTCTGAAAGCTCGCATCACAGTAACCAATGATTTTCATCTCAGAACAATCTCCGTATTTCAAAAACACATCCTTAGTTCTTATCAGATACTTGAGGATTGTTTTGACAGCTGCCCAGTGTTGTTCACCAGGATTTTTCTGATACCTGCTCGTTATGCTAAGAGCATAAGAGACATCAGGTCTTATACATAGCATGGCGTACATCATCGATCCCATTGTTGAAGCATAAAGGGATCATACTCATACGCTCTATATCTCAAGGAGTATGTGGACATTACTCCTTAGATAATTTGATTCCATGACAAGTAGGTAAATTACCTCTTTTGGAATCTTCCATTTTGAACCTTTTCAAAACTTTATCTATGTACGTAGATTGAGAAAGTCCTAACAACCTCTTAGATCTATTACGGTAGATCTTAATGCCGAGGATGTAGGCTGCTTCTCCCAAATCTTTCATGGAGAATTTCTGAGATAACCATTGCTTGGTGGCTTGCATCATGTGAATATCATTCCCAATGATTAATATGTCATCGACACACAATACAAGAAATACAACAGCACTCCCACTACTTTTCCTGTAAACACAAGGCTCGTCTACATTTTTGATGAAGTCAAATTCTTTGATTGTCTCATCAAATCGTATATTCTAACTTCTGGAAGCTTGCTTGAGTCCATAAATGGATCGTTTAAGCTTGCATACTTTATTATGATCATCCTTATATGCAAACCCCTCAGGTTGTGTCATATAGACTTCCCCTACGAGGTTCCCATTAAGGAAAACAGTTTTGACATCCATCTGCCAAATCTCATAATCAAAGTGTGCAGCTAGTGCCAGTAAAATTTGAATGGACTTTATCATTGCAACAGGCGAGAAGGTTTCGTCAAAGTCAATTCCTTGGATTTATCTATAACCTTTCGCCACCAACCTAGCCTTATAGGTTTGGATGTTGCCTTCTGCATCAGTTTTACGCTTGTAAATCCACTTGCAGCCTATCGGTTTTATCCCTTCAGGTGCATCCACCAAGTCCCAGACTTGATTCTGATACATATAGTCTATTTCAGATTTCATGGCTACAAGCCACTTGGCTGAATCAATGTCACGCATTGCTTCATCATAACTAGTGGGATCGTCATTATCAATGACCTGATCATGTTCCTTATCAATATGGAAACCATATATTTCAGGCTCATATCTTTCCCAACCAGACCTTCTAATTTCATAACCTTGTGGTTGTTCCGTCGGTGCCCTTTTGAGGAGGCCTGGGGTTTAGTTCTATGTTAGTTTGTTCTTCTCATACCTCATCGAGGTCAAGTATACTCCCACTATATTTCTTGAGAAGGAATTCATTCTCTAGAAATTTAGCATTTCGTGAGAAAAATGTTCTTTGTTCATTTGGGACGTAGAACACGTATGCTCTTGAGTTCAAGGCATATCCTACAAACTTACATTTAACTGCCCTATCATCCAATTTGTTAGTTTGTGTGAGCTTAACATATGCGTCACATCCCCAAACTCTTAGATAACTAAGACTAGGACATTTCCCAGACCATAAATCTTATGGTGTTTGACTAACAGTCTTGGAAGAAACTTGGTTTAGTATAGTGTTGCAGTTTCTAAAGCAAGACCCCAAAATGAAAGAGGTAGATTCGTGTCTAGCATCATTGATTGAACCATATCTAATAATGTCTGATTTCTCCTTTCGGAGACCCCATTATGTTGTGGAGTTCCTGGAGGAGTCCACTGGGAAACAATGTCATTTTCTCTCAAGTAATCTTGAAATGCGTCGCTTAAGTATTCACCACCTCGGTCATGTTGGATAGTTATGACCCATAACTTCACTGTTTGTAAAAAAATTATAGTTTTGTACAAATTAACTATGTAGTAATGGAAATTGCCTTTTATCATTTCGTAATTAGATTATTTAAATGTGTGAATGATGAAAGTCCTTATGATTAGTTCTTGATTGAGATGATATGAGACAGTATCAATCCACGACGGTTTAATCATTAAATATCCCTAGTCGTAGTATTATCGAGACTGGACATCGATAATACGGAATAGACTAGTATCGCACTTGTGCGTGTTATGGAAGCGTAACAGCATAGTTCTCATATATTTAAGTATTGGATACTTATGCAAGTGTTGTAGGAGGTTGTGTTTTACCGATGGTACGGAAAACAGCTTCACTCTGGATAGACCCCGCAGAATCCCATTGGTAGTATGACTATGTGTCTATGGGAGTCCGCATCAGGGTAGGTGTATTTGGTCTTAACCTGAGACTTGCATCGCTAGTACTTACGACAATCGATACGCTTTAGTTTTGGTCGTCCAGGACTTTAACAGGTTCTGTGTATGCCTCTTCTGGGTTTATTGAGAATCGTAGTGTATTGGATGTGATGTCAAGACGGAAGTATCACTTCAGTCATATGGAGATGATGGTCACACATGGATACAGAACTGGTTCTCTAAGGGTTGCAACCATCGGGATAATATGACTTGGTCATGATTATCCATTAATAAAGAGACTAGTTGCTAGTAATCCGATATCATTAATACGGGGCAGACACTGTACCAGCCCCAGGCCTTGCATGTTGTAGGCACTGCATTTTTTGCATAAGACCCGATGATGAGTCTCGTATAAAGACACTATCTTTTAAGTCACGGGAGTAGCAGGAAACGTATGCCGGAAGGGAAAACTCTAAAATTAATAGCTCGTCAATTTTTAACTCGCCGGTTGTCCGCGGATTCGCTCAGTCGATTCTTATTTTAAAAAAATTAAAAATCTTGGTCCAGAATCCACGCACCCATCCAAAAACCTAACCCTAGCTCACCACTATATAAGGACCCGAAACTAAACCTAGTTTTTTGGCTTCAGCGGTATTGGGATGCGTCCCAGGGTCGAGGCCCCCGTTATCGATTGCAGTTATTGGGATGCGTCCCATGATCGAGGTCCACTGCATCATTAGTTTTTGGGATGCGTCTCAGGGCCGAGGCCCACTTTGTCAGCGGTATTGGGATACGTCCCAGGGTCGAGGCCCCCGTTGTCGGTTGCAGTTATTGGGATGTGTCCCAGGATCGAGTTCCACTGCATCATCAACTCAATTCGAAGTAGCAAGCAAGTCAGGTGGCAGCTGGCGAGCCAGGTAAGTAAAAATGCATTTCATAACTTTGATAGGATTGTCATTGTCACACACTGCACAAGACCCATAAAATGGGGGGACTGTAGGCACTGTATTTTTTGCATAAGACCCGATATGAGTCTCGTATGGAGACACTATCTTTTAAGTCGCGGGAGTAGCAGGAAACGTATGCCGAAAGGGAAAATTCTAAAATTAATAGCTCGTCAATTTTTAACTCGCTGGTTGTCCGCGGATTCGCTCAGTCGATTCTTGTTTTAAAAAAATTAAAAATCTTGGCCCAGAATCCACGCACCCATCCAAAACCCTACCCTAGCTCACCACTATATAAGGACCCTTAAACTAAACCTAGTTTTTTGGCTTCAGCCAATGAGAGCTCACTTCTTACTCCCCACAACTTTCCCTCTTCTCTCTCAAAAAAAACCCTAAGCCTCTCTCTTCTCTCTCCCTCCTTACTCCTGACACGGCAAAGAAAACAAAAGATAAACCTTAGACCAGCCAAAAACACTCGGCATTCCTCTACACTTCACGCAGTCTGGCCTCTCCCTCTCTCTTATCCGAAACTAGAAACAAACAATAAAACCTTGATGTAGCAAACCCTACTAAGACCACTGACTGCCCCTCACACAGAAAAACCTTCGACACTCAGAGCCCTTCTCGGCAGCAACAAGCACAAACAAACCACCCATTCACTGCCACAAATGAAACCCTAAAACGCACACAAGCAGCCCTTAACGCCATAACCCCCTGCCAGCCTGCCAATGAATAAAACAAAAGAACAAATCCCTTGGATAGACTCTCACCTCACGACTCAAAAACCTCGGCTTGCCTCTCATCCCTCTGGTCTCTATGGTCTCTATCATTCTATCAAAACCAGGCCCCACCAATTTCGATTCACGCCAAAATAAAAGGAATGAAACCCTAAGCCTCATGATCCCTCTCTCTTTTATCTATCAAACTCACGCCAAAACGAAGAAAAGAAGAATGAAACCCTAAGCCTCATGATCCATCTCTCTCTAATGCCTATCTCCTCTCTCTCCCTCTCTCTCTAAAAACTGTGAAGAAAATAAACCCTGAACCACACGTAATACCTCACCAGCCCTCACTAACGGCAAACCCTATTTCTCTCTTAACAACGCAAGCCAACTCACCTCTCTCATCAACCCTAAATTAACAAAGATACAGTCCACTCAAAAAACCCACGAGGGTTCTTCCTTACACTACCCAAAACCTCACTCAAGATTACATAATCGGTAAGAAGCTTGGGCAAGAACAACTTGGGACCACGTATCTATGTACCCAAAAGAGCACAGGCCATAACTACGCATGCAAGACAATCCCAAAGCGGAAGCTTATATGCTAAGAGGACTACGACGATGTTTGGAGAGAAATCTAGATAATGCATCATCTGTCAGAGCAGAAGCACGTGGTGATGATCCATGGCACGTATGAGGATGGATCCTGTGTGCATATTGTGATGGAGCTCTGTGAGGGAGGGAGTCCTTATTATGTCGCACCAGAGGTTTTACGCAAGCATTATGGACCTGAAGTTGATGTTTGGAGTGCTGGTGTTATTTTGTCTATCTTGTTAAGTGGGGTTCCACCTCTTTGGGCAGAAACTGAAATCGGGATCTTCCGACAGATTTTAGAAGGAAAAATAGATTTTGTCTCTGAACCATGGCCTAGTATTTCAGAAAGTGCCGTGGATCTGATAAGAAAAATGCTTGATCAAAATCCAAAGAGAAGGCTAATTGCACATGAAGTCCTCTGCCACCCATAGATTGTAGATGACAAAGTTGCCCCAGAAAAACTTCTTGATTCAGCATTCTTGTCATGCTTGAAGCATTTCTCTGCAATGAATAATCTAAAGAAAATAGATTTGCGTGTCATTACTGAGAGGGTTAATGAAGAAGAAATTGGAGGTCTGAAAGAGTTGTTCAAAATGATAGACACAGACAACAGTGGAATAATAACATTTGATAAATTAAAAGATGGCTTGAAGCGAGTGAAAATAGAGAAAACAACGAACCAATGAAAACATCAGAAACGCAACCCTTCAAGCGACGTCCCAACGCACTCCCGAGAAGCGACTTAAAAGGTAAGACCTGAAGGCACCCTTTGTTATATTTTTATTTTGTCGTCCTGGAAACAGCATGCTTGGTTGGACGTTGAATACGTCCAACCGGGTATGCAAAGTCCTACATTGAAAACGGCCAAATTCTTTGGTCATATATTTATTATATCGCATTTATTTTGTAGTATTAGCCTTTTATTATTTCATATTTAATTTATGTTTATTGTTCCGTATTTTTTTTTGTGTTATTTATCTTCCTTGTTATTTCGCACATTGTCTCTTCGGTTATTTATTGTCATATGCATTACCATATTTCATGTATGTCAAATTGGGTTAATGATTGCATTATGTTGATGCTTGCGTGTTATCCCTTGTGGTATATAGGACGGAAACCCATACGTAAATTTCGTAGCCGAATCCGAATGGACGGTAATGCGGTATGTACTTGGGATATAACTCCACGTACCACTCGGGAAATACTCACATAAGTCTGATCAACTTCCTTTTATTTGCTATCTATTCATTGACGTTTTTGCCTTTGATTATTTATTATTTCCATTTCCGCATCGTGTACTCTTTAATGTAACATGCTTCCATTGTTTCCATTAATGTTTATGGGTATGCAAACTTGTATGTCATTTGAATTATTTTGCATGTACTGCATAAGACTTGGTTAAATTATTGCACAAATTATTTCATTACAAATGGCATAAGTAAGGGACCATTCCGAACCCAACTGTTTGAGGTCTTCCCTTGCGAGGGGTGAGTGCGGCCTTAAATCACATTTTCCCGGTTCACACCGGGTGGCGACTCCATGTTATATCTCTGGTTTACTTCCCCCACGGACTATTCCGTACTCCCAACTAGGCCTCGAGCCTAGAACATCGTCGTCAACATCTGTGTCCTACACATGTGACATCCGATACTAGATCGAAATACGCAATACTACCTATACTACGCCTGTTAAAGATCGTATATTCCATTATTAATATTTCTGGACAATTGGGTAGGCATGGCGCTTTGCTAGAAGCCAACCTTGTCTCTTAAATCGGTAAAAACGTAGTACTTGGTACGTACGTGTTCGGATAGTCCGACGACCGGATTTACTAGCAACATATCCAGGGATCTCTTGGGTTGCTTCCCGAAGATTCACCGATGACGTATGATTCGAGCTAAATTAATCTGGGATTAATTGCGGAGAGACTTTATCTTAGATAAAGTACTATTTGAAGAGAGAGAAAGATTAATTTGGAATTAATCATTAAAATAATATATTTGATATATTAAACGAAATTAGATTTCGATGCGGAATTAAAATTGGATTTTAATTCGGGCAAACGAGTTAATTTAGAATTAATTCGTTAGCGACGTGAATAGTAATTTTGCTAGGCATAATTATTTAATTAAATTCGATTTAATTACGTCGCGATGGAAGTTCGTTAATTCGGAATCGAGTGGGGCCCACATGTCACATCAATTGTCACATCACATGTCACTTAAAGTAGCTTTATTGTGATGTGTTTTGGTGGAGTTGTTATTGACTTCTAAAACACTCCAAGTCAAGCTTTGATTGACTTGTACCAAATACACATTTGGTATATCAATTAATTGTTTTGGAAAACAATTTACACAAGCTTTCATTCTCTCTCTCATTGCCGAATGCAGTAAGCATTTTCCCTCTCCCATTTTCTTCTTCTTTCACCGTAAGTTACAAGAAGAAATAGGAGGATTTTTGTTGCAAAAATTCTCAAATGGCTAGCACTCTTCAAGGGATAATACAAGGTGTTAGGGAAACCAACACAAGAGCTTGGAATCTTGACAAAGCTTGGAGCTTGATCATCTTCTTCCTTGGACTGTCTTGGCCGAATACTTGGACTACTTGGAGGAGAAATTTTGTTGTTTGACTCATCCATTATTCGCTCAATGTAAGTGTGTTTCTGCCACTCTTCTTTGTTATTCATTCACATTTCTATGCTTATTTGATCTTGGGAATAAACCTAGAAACCCAACAATGGTATCAGAGCCAAAATGATCATGAAATGAATTAGGGTAAAATTTGGGTAAAATCATTTTGAGCATGATTTGATAAAATTGATTGATTGAGTATGCTTGAATGATGATTTTATGAAGTTGTATATGATCAATTTCTTGAAATATTGATTGGATCAAATTTTAGCCCTCACTTAGGCTTGGCCGAATGTGGTATTACCCTAGGATCTTGGTATTTTTTGTTTTGTAGATCATTAGATGACTTGAAACGATTGGTAATGTCGATTTAAAATTCAATCGGATTGAAAAATGAATTCGGACAAAAATCCCTTCAAAGCCGAGAGCCATATGGCATGTAATGGACTTGGTTTTTTGATTCAAGAATGTTGGACATTAGTTGAACAATTAGATACATAATTAATTGGTTAAATTGTATTTTGGAAATATTAATTTGGGTAATTAATTGATGTATTACACTTAAGTTAATTGAATTATAAAATTTGGAATTTTAAAATTAATTAATGGGCTTGATTTTGAATTGGGCTTGAAATTGTTATATTTGGGCATAATGGGCTTGGTTGGGCCAAGTTGGTTTAGGCCAATTGGATTGGATCCAAATTGGGCCTAAATCATTCCATTAAGTCCAACTGTAATAAATGGGCTTTAAAAGTTTAATTGGGCCTTATGTGATAAAATTGTTTTATTGGCTAATGAGGGTGATTCCTTAATTGGGCTTGGTAATTGGGTTTGACCCATATTGACCAAAGCCCATGCCTTATGAAATAAATTGAAAGCCCATCGGACTTTAATTAAACAAACATTGGATGTTAGTTGGGCTTTGAGACCCGATTAGACTAGATTTGGAATCTAAGTCATTAAAGCGTATTAAAAAGTGTAGATATTTAATTTGGAATTAAATGAATGAATTAGTATTGAATACGACTTAAATTAGATTTAACGAGTACTTCGATATAATTCAAGAATTCCTACTTTGAGTACTTATTCACAAACGAGTTGGACTCGCGCAAAAATCAAATCGTTGTTTGAACATTGGATGATCACATAATTCAAAGACTAATTAATTGGATTAGATTGGTTGAATTTCATGCTATGAATGAATATATGGATGTGTTGATTGAATAGCGTATATCGGATGGATATTAGAAGGGAAAGGGCAATTTTAGAAATTATTGTAAATTTGGAATTTATAAATTGGACCTGCGTGTCCAGCCTTATCTCTCATTATTTCTTTGTATTCTCTTCTCACCTAATTCCCCTCAATGTAATGAGGTTTCTATTATTGTATTATGTAATTGGGTAGAAGTAGAATAGTGCTAGCCGGGGAGAGGAAAGGGAGTGATTTATTCTAGGAACAAGTTGTTAAATATCCATCTGCATATCGTTATTAATTTACTTTCGCGCCTTATTATTTGTTTAGAATGCATGTTTAAGGGTGTATGATGATGAGACCTAACAAAGATAATAAATTGGTTGCCAATTTATGCGAAAATCCCTCAATTAATATTAAGCGATATTTCCTTCCATTGAGTGATTCTTACTCAAGATCCAAGATTGGCATTGGCTTGTTGGCCAAAGTCAAGGCCTTTATCATATCACGGATGTGTTTGAATCATGAAAGTTTTGTTCCATATCGGTGTCTTGTCCAAGTTGTGATTTGTTGGCCAAAGTCAAGATCACTTCTTGTCCATCGACATTGATTACGAAACTTTCCCACGTCAATGGGTCCGGCTTAACTGGAATCATTAAGCTTGTTGTGCCAAAGCCAAGGCTTAGTTGATTCAAAGGAAACAGGTTAGGAAATACATTGGATGTATTGGCATATATATTGTATATATGTTTCGGACTTTGACGTCCACCTACCGGATCTAGGAATTGGATAAGATCTAATTGATCTTCGAGATCTACCAAGTTAAATATCATACAACTTGTTGGCCAAAGTCAAGGTTGTGCGTTATTTAACGGGATCCTAGCCCACTAGGAAACTGGGTTTCCCGAGTTCTCGACGGAAGGTTAGAGGCTCGACGAAAAATAGTGGGAGGCTAGTATTGAAATTGTAATTTCGTTCGAATACTTAGCTTTTCGCGCTTTCAAATATTTTGTCGAAATTATGTTATTAGTTGGACTAATATATTATTATTTTTCTTGTAACAGTTAGATTGTACCCTTCATTGTTAATCGGATAATTAGATTATCGCGATCAAAATGATCGGAAAGAATAGTGTGCGTGACATTATCATGGGAGAAAATGTCTTCAACGGCACTAACTTCTCTGATTGGGAACTCAATCTAAGGATAGTCCTTGGATCTGAGAGGCTTCTACATACTATAGAGAGACCTCTTGGGGCTAAGCCCAGTTCTGATCAGTTGCTCGAGCTAGATCTTTGGAAGATATATAGTGACGAAAATGCGACTACTCAGTTAATTATGCTTGCTGCTATGACTCAGCAATTCCGTCAACAAAATAAGGGATTGGATCCCCATAGCATGTTGGCGAAGTTGCACGATCTGCACCGATCTAACCTTAGGTCGCAGCGATATGAGTTACAGAAGAAGCTCTTCCGTGCTCGGATGTCGAAGGGTACGTCTGTGGAATATCACGTGACACAGATGATTACCGATATTGAGTAGCTTGGACAAATGGGGATTGTCTTTGAGATAGAGACCTCTATAGATTTGATCTTGCAGTCTCTCCCTGACACTTGGAGTGGGTTCATCATGAACTACAACATGATGAACCAAGAGTAGACTCTTAGAGAGCTGATGCCCACGCTGCGTGAGTCCGAGAAGGAGCTCTATAAGGGCAAAAAGCACGAGGCGCACTTTGCTTCGACATCTCATTCACCGAGGGCTGGGCCCAATGCGACTGGAGGTGTGAAAAAGAAAAAGCATAAGAAGAATGGCAAGGGTAAGGCGTCAAAGGCTTATGGGAAGCCGAAGGACAAGTCTCAGGATATTTGCCTCCAGTGCGGGAAGCGGGGTCACTGGAAACGTGACTGCCGCGAGTATAAGGCACTCCAGAAGGAGATAAAGGCGGGCATGGCACCGACCTCAGGTATGTTTGTTATATAAATAAACATGACTACTTCTAGTTTTAAAAATTGGATTTTTGTTTCTGGTTGTGGTACTCATATTTGTACTGATGTGCAAGATCTGCGGATTAGCAAGAAACTGGCGTCATGGGAGATTGATCTCGTGTTGGAAATGGGACATTTGTTGCCATTTTGGCCATGGGC
This sequence comes from Zanthoxylum bungeanum, assembly GCA_019454045.1. Taxonomy (NCBI): domain Eukaryota; kingdom Viridiplantae; phylum Streptophyta; class Magnoliopsida; order Sapindales; family Rutaceae; genus Zanthoxylum; species Zanthoxylum bungeanum. The sequence continues at coordinate 197,347 of SKCR01021036.1, read as the reverse complement.
ACTTTTGTTTTGGAACTGCCATCGGGGCATGTACTTGAACTTTTGGACTGTTATTATGTACCTAGTTTGACTAGGAATATTATATATGTATCTATGTTAACCCAATATTGGTATACTTCCAATGTGGGTATACTTTTATATTTCGAAACACTGGGTGTTTTATGTATAAAAATGATATAGAAATTTTCACTGCTGTTGTAAATAATGGTCTTTATATTTTGAATATAAATCAATCTCAACAAAATTCTGTAACAAACAAAAGACATAAAGTAAGTCATAAAGATGAAACTTATATGTGGCATTGTGGTCTGGGACACATAAACAAGACTCGCATATCCACACTTTCGAAGAGTGGGTACTTGGACGGATTTGATCCAAATTCATATGACGTCTGCGAATCTTGCTTATTAGGCAAAATGCCTAAGTCACCTTTTAGCGGTAAAGGTGTGCGTGCCATCGAACTGTTAGCCCTTGTTCATAGTGACATTTGTGGGCCCATGTCTAGCCAGGCTAGAGGTGGATATGAATACTTCGTAACATTTATGGATGATGCATCGCGTTATGGTTATGTGTATCTTATGAGACACAAGTCGGAAAATTTTGAGAAATTCAAAGAGTTTCGACACGAAGTTGAAAAACAGACCGACAAGAGTATTAAGACATTACGGTCGGACCGTGGTGGCGAATACTTGAGCAATGAGTTTCTTGACTACTTGAAAGAATATGGTATTCTTTCACATTGGACTCCTCCTGGAACACCGCAATTAAACGGTGTGTCCGAACGGAGAAACCAAACTTTGTTAGACATGGTGAGGTCTATGATAAGTCGCGTTGAGCTACCTATTTCCTTTTGGGGATATGCATTAAACGGTGAAATACTTATTTTGAATAAGGTTTCGTCAAAGTCTGTTCAACAGACTCTGTATGAGATATGGACAGAAAGAAACGGGTTTCTCATTCTTGAGGATTTGGGGATGCTGGCCATATGTCAAACGTTTGGAAGGTACCAAACTTGAACCCAAATCGGATAAATGCTTATTCGTAGGATATCCTAGGGAAACCAAAAGATATTACTTCTATCACCCACAAGAGAACAAAGTATTTGTTGCTCTACATGCGGTTTTCCTTGAGAAGGAATTCCTAAATGCAGTGGTTAGTGGAGGAAAGTAGAACTCGATGAAAATCGGATTGATACTGTTCCTGTCATTGAATTCCTCAACGGAACATGAACAGTTCATCAGGGATGAAGCTGTACCACAATCTTCAATTACACAAGGACCGTGTAGGTCAGAGAGAGTCAGGAAACAACCTGAGAGGTATGGGTTTCTGATCTCACCTCATGTAGATATTAATCTCATTGAGGATAACAAACCAGCTACGTATGAGGAAGCGATATAAAATATCGATTCCGCTTTATGGCAAGAGGCCATGAAGTCCGAAATGGATTCTATGTAAACCAACCAAGTTTGGACACTGGTTGGTGCACCAGAAGGCGTAAAGCCTATTGGATGCAAATGGGTCTTCAAGAAGAAGACCGACATGGATGGCAACGTACAAACGTACAAAGCTAGGCTTGTAGCGATGGGGTATCGTCAACGACATGGTTTCGATTACGATGAAACTTTCTCACCCATTGCCATGATTAAATCCATTCGGATAATGCTTGCTATAGCTGTATATTTCGATTACGAGATATGGCATATGGACGTCAAAACTGCTTTCCTTAACGGAAACCTTTTGGAGGATGTTTATATGCAACAGCCTGACAGTTTTGTCATGCCGTGACTTGCAAACAAGGTTTGTAAGTTAAATCAATCCATTTATGGATTGAAGTAAGCGTCGCGTTCTTGGAACCAACGCTTTGATGAGATCATAAAAGAATATGATTTCGTTCAAAGTGGAGATGATCCTTGTGTATATAAGAAGGTTACTAGGAGAGCACTGATATTCATTGTCCTTTATGTTGATGATGTATTGCTTATTGGCAATGACATTCCCATGTTAACGTCGGTGAAAGCTTGGCTTTCATTGAAATTCTCCATGAAAGATCTGGGAGAAGCAGCCTTTATTCTAGGAATAAAGATCTACCCGGATAGATCTAGAAAGCTGCTTGGACTCTCCCAGAGTACGTACATTGACAAAATGTTGAAGCGATTCAATATGGATCAGTCCAAGAGGGGAATGTTACCAATGTCACATGGTGTCACTCTATCTAAGGACATGTGTCCTAAAACACAAGATGAGAGAGACAGCATGAGTCGGATACTGTTCGCTTCGGCAGTCGGATCGATCATGTATGCCATGATATGTACGTGACCTGATGTCTCCTATGCTTTGAGCATGTGTAGTCGCTATCAGGCCAATCCAGGTGAAGGTCACTGGATGGCGGTTAAGAATATCCTTAAGTATCTTAGATGAACTAAGGATGTTTTCTTAAAATATGGAGATGGAGAACTTGAGGTAACTGGGTATACCGATGCAAGTTTCCAAATCGACAAAGACGACTATAAGTCGCAATCCGGGTACATATTTTGTTTGAATAACGGAGCAGTAAGTTAGAAATATTCCAAGAAAGAGACTGTTACCGATTTAACAATAGAAGCGGAGTATATCGCTGCAGCTGAAGTAGCAAAGGAGGCAGTTTGGATCCGAAAATTCCTAATTGGATTAGGAGTAGTTCCGTTAGCAGCTGAGCCTATTCCATTGTATTGTGACAATAACGGGGCTATAGCGCAGGCTAAGGAACCGCGGTCTCATCAACGATCCAAGCATGTTCTTCGACGTTTCCATCTGATTCGTGAGATCATACATCATGGCGATGTGAAGATCTAGAAGGTCGCATCAGAGGACAACATTTCAGATTCACTGACGAAAGCCATTCATCAGCCGAAGTTTGAGCGACATATACATAGTTCAGGTATTAGTTGCTTGAGTGACTGGCTATAGGCCAAGTGGGAGATTGTTGGACAGTTATGACCTATATCGTCACTGTTTGTAAAAACATTGTGGTTTTGTACAAATTAACTATGTAGTAATGGAAATTGCCTTTTGTCATTTCGTAATTAGATTACTTAAATGTGTGAATGATGAAAGTCCATATGATTAGTTCCTGATTGAGATGATATGAGACAGTATCAATCAACGACGGTTTAATCATTAAATATCCCTAGTCGTAGTATTATCGAGACTAGACATCGATAATGCGGAATAGACTAGTATCGCACTTGTGCGTGTTATGGAAGCGTAACATCATATTTCTCATATATTTAAGTATTGGATACTTATGCAAGTGTGGTAGGAGGTTGTGTTTTACCGATGGTACGGAAAACAGCTTCGCTCTGGATAGACCCCGCGGAATCCCATTGGTAGTATGACTATGTGTCTATGGGAGTCCGCATCAGGGTAGGTGTATTTGGTCTTAACCTGAGACTTGCATCGCTAGTACTTGCGACAATTGATACGCTTTAGTTTTGGTCATCCAGGACTTTAACAGGTTCTGTGTACGCCTCTTCTGGGTTATTGAGAATCGTAGTGTATTGGATGTGATGTCAAGATGGAAGTATCACTTCAGTCATATGGAGATGATGGTCACGCAGGGATACAGAACTGGTTCTCTAAGGGTTGCAACCATCGGGATAATATGAATTGGTCATGATTATCCGATAATAAAGAGAGTAGTTGCTAGTAATCCGATATATGCTTCGTACGGGGCAGACACTGTACCAGCCCCAGGCCTTGCATGTGACATCCGATACTGGATCGAAATACGCAATACTACGTATACTACGCCTGTTAAAGATCGTATATTCCATTAAGAATATTTCTGGAGAATTGGGTAGGCATGGTGCTTTGCTAGAAGCCAACATTGTCTTTTAAATCTATAAAAACATAGTACAAGGTACGTACGTGTTCGGATAGTCCAATGACCGGATTTCCTGCCAACATATCCAAGGATCTCTTGGGTCACTTCCCGAAGATTCACCGATGATGTATGATTCGAGCTAAATTAATCTGGGATTAATTGCGGAGAGACTTTATCTTGGATAAAGTACTATTTGAAGAGAGAGAAAGATTAATTTGGAATTAATCATTAAAATAATATATTTGATATATTAAACGAAATTAGATTTCGACGCGGAATTAAAATTGGATTTTAATTCGGGCAAACGAGTTAATTTAGAATTAATTCGTTAGCGACGTGAATAGTAATTTTGCTAGGCATAATTATTTAATTAAATTCGATTTAATTACGTCGCGATGGAAGTTCGTTAATTCGGAATTAGCGAACCCGAGCCCGGGAGTGTTTGCGGGCCCACTCGCATTCGGAATCGAGTGGGGCCCACATGTCACATCAATTGTCACATCACATGTCACTTAAATTAGCTTTATTGTGATGTGTTTTAGTGGAGTTGTTATTGACTTCTAAAACACTCCAAGTCAAGCTTTGATTGACTTGTACCAAATACACATTTGGTATATCAATTAATTGTTTTGGAAAACAATTTACACAAGCTTTCATTCTCTCTCTCATTGTCGAATGCAGTAAGCATTTTCCCTCTCCCATTTTCTTCTTCCTTCACTGTAAGTTACAAGAAGAAATAAGAGGATTTTTGTTGCAAAAATTCTCAAAGGGCTAGCACTCTTCAAGGGATCATACAAGGTGTTAGGGAAACCAACACAAGAGCTTGGAATCTTGAAAAAGCTCGGAGCTTGATCACCTTCTTCCTTGGACTGCCTTGGCCGAATACTTGGACTGCTTGGAGTAGAAATTTTGTTGTTTGAGGCATCCATTATCCGGTCAATGTAAGTGTGTTTCCGCCACTCTTCTTTGTTATTCATTCACATTTCTATGCTTATTTGATCTTGGGAATAAACTTAGAAACCCAACAGGTCAGACCTTAGTGACTTAATACTTTTATTAAGCTGATTTTCTACTTCAGCTTTGATGTCTTTGAATTTCTCAAAGGCTTCAGATTTATACCGCATAAGGTAAACATACCCATATCGCGAGTGATCATCGATAAAGGTAATGAAGTATGAGAATCCACCTCTAGCGATGACTGACATTGGTCCGTATACATCAGAGTGTATGAGTTCTAATGTCTCCGCTGCACGTTGTCTTTTACCTTTGAAGGGTAATTTGGTCATTTTACCAAGTAAAGAAGACTCACAAGTTCCATAAGGTTCATATTTGAAGGGTCTGAAATACCCATCCTTATGTAGCTTAGTTAATCTTGTTTCATTGATATGACATAAGCGACTGTGCCATAGAAGTGATTCATTGAGATTATTCGAGTTAACATTGTATATATTAGAGGTTGAACATTCTTTGTTAGTTTGTAAGACATAAATACCAATATTCAAAATACCATCTTCATGTTTTATTTCATTGAAATAAATAGAACATTCATTACAACTTATTAGGCATGAAAAGCCTTTATTACATAAATAAGAAATTGCAATGATGTTCTTTACTAGAGAAGGTACATAAACACAATCTTCTAAGTCTAAAACTAAACCATTCGGTAAAACTAATGAATAATTCCCTACGCATAATGCAGCCAGTTTTGTTCCATTACCCATGCGTTAGTCAACCTCCCCATGACGGAGTCTCATACTGTTTCTCAGGCCCTGCACATTGTTACACAAGTGAGTCCCACAACTAGTGTCAAGCACCCAAACAGAAGGTTCAGAGTTTTGATAATATAGTTAATCATATACAACATACTTGAAGCATTGGGCTTCTTGGCCTATTGGGCTTCCCTAGCTTCCTTGGCTTTCAAGGATCTACAGTCTTTCTTCCAATGACCCTTCTTTCCAAAAAAGAAACATTTCCTCTTTCCCTTTTTCTTCTCCACATTACCATTGGGCTTTAGGTGATTTGAAGCCTTGGCCTTGCCCTTATTTTTATTTAGGCCTTGTGGCTTCAGGTCCGTACCCATAAGCATGACAGAGGTTTTAAGCTCTGGTTTCAAGTCATTCTCTACTTGCTTTATCAGATTGTGCAATTCTGCTAAAGTAGCTTCTTTATTAGACAGATGAAACTGCATAATAAAGTTAGAAAAGTCTTTTGGTAAGGACTGAAGAATTGGATCGTGACCTATCTCATGATCCATGATGAACCCGAGGTTAACCAATTTTTCAATGTGGCCAATCAACTTAAGCACATGTCCACTAACATATCTTTCCTTATACCTTGTTTGGAATAAGACACATTACACTTGGAATCTCATGGTATGAACGGAAGTTGCATACAACTCCTTCAAGTGAAAGATGATGGTTTGAGCATCCATATCTTCGTAAGCTTTCTGAAGTTCGTCCGACATAGAGCCAAACATTATGCAAACTGCTTTCTTATCATCATCGACGTGTTTCTTCCAAGCATAAAATGTATTTTGGTCAGCATCTTCTGTGGGTTCAGGGGAAATGGTCTTTCAAGAACATAGGAAATCTTTTCTTGTCGTAAGATAATTTTAAGGTTTCTAAACCAGTCATTGTAGTTGTCCCCTTTGAGCTTATGCTCATCAAGGATGGAACAGAGTGATATTCTGTTTGCCATTTGAATGTTTGTGAAATATTTTAACCCACCTGTTAAGAGAGAATGTTAAAATTAGGAATATGTTTTCATTAATGTTTCATAATAACATGGACTTTTAATATTATGAAGTTGCTCCCACTGAATTGTTTTAAAATTTTAGGCAAATCGCATCAACCCTAATATGATGGATTTCTTGTGGGCAAAGATTCCATTATCATCATTTCACAACTCTGACTAGGGCTTGTCGTTATAAAATACAATAATTAGGTAGGTTCCCAACCAATTTATGATATAAATCACAATTCCTTGATCATTGGGTTGGGCAATTAAACATGCCATAGCTTATGGTAGTCCTTGTGGACACATAATCTTTGCCACTAAGTTATAAGACCAGTTGCTGCATCTTATGACTCAGACAAGTCAAATCATTGTCAGTAGAACGATTTAGGGACAAATTGGTATTGGTCAGTCTGGTAAAGCCTAGTCCTGCCAATACAGTTTAAGCCCTTTTAGTCTATACTTTACAATGGGAGGCAAATTTTAAGCTTAAATTATTATTGAGGATTTTAGCAAGTTTAAGTGAATAACTGTCAAATGGATTCCTCAATTGAAAAATCCCTAGAGGGAGGGTGGAGTGAACTCTCTTAAATACCATTTACCTCTTAGGCTCTTATTGCCTTGGTGACAGGAATAAACAATAGATCCTACAAATTAGTCCAACACTTTAAATATGCTTTAAGGTAAGCTTTGAGTAAATGATTATCTAGATGTCTTCACAGCTTTTCTTTTTGGCTATAAAAAGGTAGTGAGTGAAGGAAGACACCAAATCATTATCTAACTCTAGTATACCTTTGTTAAATTAACTTTAGTTTGGAAAGTTTTATTAATGCCTTGGTCCCACTGCTGAGGAAAGGTTTTCGTCAGCGGATTTGCGTAATTATCTTCTGACGCGATTTATACGATCATCACATCGCCACGATGTATGATCCGAACGAATCAGATGAATATAGAAGTTATATATGGATCGTCGATGAGACCATTAATTATTTAGCCTATGCTGACGCCTAGCTCAGCTGCTAACACAACTATATCTAATCTAATTAGATTTATTATCGATCCAAATGGCTTCTATTGCTGCCTCAGCTGCAGCAATAATCCGCATTTGTTGTTAATTCGGCAACAGTTATCTTGCTCGGAATATTTCCAGCTTACTGTCCCGTTATTCAAACTTTATAGTACCGCAGTATTTACCGGTTTGGAAACTTGCAGCAGTGATCCTAGTCACTTCAAGTTCTCCATCTCCATAGTTTAAGACAACATCTTTAGTTCTCTAAGATACTAATAGATGTCCTTAACTTCAATCCAATGACTATCAAATGGATTGTCCCGATTGTGACTCCATATGCTCAAAGCGTATGAGACACCAATACAAGTACATTTTAAATGTACAATTTCCAGAGAGTGTTAACAACTCCAAATCTATCCCTGTAGATCTTTATTCCTTGAATAAAGGTTGTTACTCCCAGAATTCCACGGAGAATTTCTTATGAAAGCCAAGCTTTCACCGATTGTTTTATGGGAATTTCATTATTAGTGCTCTCTCCCACTAACCTCCTTATATACACAAGAATTATTTCGTTTTGAGTCAAATCATAAACTATTATGATTATTTCAAAACGTCAGTTCCAAGAACCTTATGCTTGCTTCAATCCAAACATGGATCGAATAACCCGCAAAGCTTATTTGTCGGTTATACAAAATCGCCAGGATGTTGTAAGCATCCTCCAAAAGGTTTCCTTTTCAGGAAAGCGATTTTGATCTGCAACTGACACATTTCATAAATGAATATGCAGTTATCAACAAGCATCTTCAAAATGGATTTACCATGGCAACAGGTAAAAGGTTGAACTGTTATTAACACAATGTTGATAACGATACCTTTCCGTCAAAAGCCCAGCTTTGTACGTTGGTATGTTGCCTTTCATGTATGTCTTCCTTGAAGACGTTTAATGTACCAATAGGCACAATGCCTTGTGGTACAACAACTAGTATCCAAAATAGTTGTTATACATGGAATCCATTTCCGATTCATGGCACTTTGCCATAATAGGGAGTCGATACCTCGTATCATTCCTCAAAACGTAGTCGGCGGATATACCTTCATAAGATTGACATCTTTATGAGGTTAGATCAGAAACCCATACCCTAGGTCGTTTTCTGACTCTATCCGATCTACGAGTTTCTTGTGTATCTGAAGATTAATGGTATAGATTCATCATAGATGAACTATTTGTGTTCCATTAAGGACTTCGTGCCTTGAACAGTATTACTTCCGATTTTCATCGAGTATCACTATCCTCCCACTGACCACTGCATATCGGTATTCCTCTCAGGAAAAACCGCATGGTGAGCAACAATCACATTGTTCTCATGTGAGATTTACAAGTACTATACTTATGGTTTCCTTTAGGATAACCAATATTGGCACTTATCCAATTTGGGTCCTTAGTTTGGTATCATCCAAACGTTATGCCTGGCATACCCAAATGTCAGGAATGAGAAACCCGGTTTCTTTCCCGTTCATATCCTATATGACATCTGTCAAACAGATTTATATGGAACCTTATTCTAAATAAGTTATTGCACTGTTAAAACTTATCCGTTGAAGGAAATGTTGCTCAGAGCGACTCATGATTAGCCTTATCATGTCTAACATGATTCGGTTAATCCGTTTGGACACACTGTCACTTTGACGTGTTCCGGAGGAGTCCTCATTTGAAAGAATACTATACTCTTTCAAGTATATAAGAAACTTACTGCTTAAGTATTTTCCATTACGGTCTTACCGTGGCGGAATAATACTATAGCCGATCTGTTTGTCTATTTCGTGTCGAAACTCTAAAAGTTTCCGATTTGTGTTCTTCAAAAGAAACACATAACCAAAACGTGATGCCACATCCGTTTTAAGGTCACGAAATATTCATGTTAACATCTAGCCTAGCTAGATATGGGCCCACTAACTTCACCATGAATAGGGCTAACAGATCGGTGGCCTTTTACTATTACAAGCAAATAGTATTTTAGGTACTTTACCTAATAAACTAGATTCGCAGACCTTATTTGAATAGTCAAATCAGTCATGGTACCCACTCTTCAAAAGTGTGGATATACGAGTCTTGTATAATTGTGTCCCAGACAACAATGCCACAAATAAGTCTCTATTTGTCATTTTATATGTTTGAGATTTTATTTATATTCAAAATATAAATACTGTTATTTACATCTAATGTATTTATCTCAGTATCATCTTTATATAATAAAACACTTAGTGTTCTATATTATAAAGGTTTTATCCACAATGGATTAAGCACTGATATAGAGATAATGTCTCTAGTCAAACTAGTTACATTATAACAGTTCCTAATTTAAGTACACACCCGAAGGGTAGTTCCTAAACTTAGGTATCTACGGTCGAAACAGCGACTTTCGTCCCGTTTCCGATTCGCAGAGCAATCTCAGCTTGAAGTCAGTATCCTGCTCAAAGCAGATTCTGAACATCAATACATATATTTTATGTACCACACTAAGTATTTAAAATCTAATTTCAATACTAGCTGTGAACATAACTAAGACAAATTTTCAAAGTAAGAGCCTTGCCCTTTCTTTAATTCCTTCGTGTCTGCCATATCCAAATGGTAGTCACTTTGGGATATGTCAATTATCCTTTTCAATATTTCAGGAACCTTAGGCCAAGCCTTGGGTTTTTAGAATATCGAAACGATGTGCACCTCATGCTACATGCCCAATTGCAAACTTTGACTTTATCTCCTCTAGAATAGTCAATTAATTCTCCAAGAATTATAAATTGCAATTTTAATACTTCTTAAATCTAAAATTAGATTTATGACAAGTATATTAAATTAAGCATTAAAGTCATCATCACATAAATCTTCCAAAGATTTTATGCTTTACTTATTTTGCTTAATTTTGGGCTTAAGGTATAATAAGTTATTTTATCAAATAAAATAACCTATTATTTATTCCCAATTTGAAAATTAAATTATTTAAAATATTTTAATCCCAGATTATATTTTAAATATCCAACTTTTCAATTTTATCTTGATTACAATAGTCCAACTATTTAATCAACGATTAGTGGTACTATATATATTATAATGATTATAATAGTCCAACTATATAATCAAATATAATCCAAATTAATTAACCTCAATTACATTGATTACTATAATCCAATTATAAAATCAACTGTAAACTGAAATTAATTAATTCAAATATATTGATTAATATAATCCAATTATATATAATCAAGTATAATACAGTCCAACTGTTTATTAAAACAACAATTTAAATATTAGTCCAACTAACATTTAATCTAATGACGAAATAATTTAAATGAGCGCGTATGGCGAGTAATTGAACGAGTATTGCAAATTCAATTCTTGCCTCCCACTATTTTTCGTCGAGCCTCTAACCCTCTGTCGAGTACTCGGGAAACCGTGTTTCCTAGTGGGCTAGGATCCCGTTAAATATCACACAATCTTGACTTTGGCCAACAAATTGTATGATAATTAACTAGGTAGATCTCGAAGATCAATTGGATCTCATCCAACTCCTAGATCCAGTAGGTGGACATCCAAGTCCCAAACATATATCTTATATATGCCTATACATCGAATGTATACCCTAACCTTTTTCCTCTGAATCAACTAGGCCTTGGCTTTGGCACAACAAACCTAGTGATCCCAGTCAAGCGCGGACCCATTGACATGGAAGCTTCGTAATCAATGTCAATGGACAAGAAGTGGTCTTGACTTTGGCCAACAAACCACAACTTGGACACGACACCGATATGGAACAAAGCCTCGTGATTAAAACACATCTTTGACGGACAAGGGCTTGACTTTGGCCAACAACCCCTGCCAATCTCGGATCTTGAGTAAGAATCACTCAATGGAAGGAAAAACACTTGATATTTAATGAGGGTTTTTCGCGTGCAATTGGCTACCAATTTATTATCTTTGTTAAGGTCTCATCATCATACACCCTTAAACATGCATTCTAAACACATAATAAAGCGCATATGATAAAATAATAATAATTTGCGGATGGATACTTTACATTGATCCTAGATCAAATCTCTCACTTTCTCTCTCCCGCTAGCACAAATATTTCCTCTACCCGTTACACTACACTTCTAAAGAAACCTCATATACATATAGGGGAATAGGTGAGAAGAGAATACAAAGAATAGGAGATAAGGCTGGACACGCAGGTCCAATTAATAAATCAAATTTATTACAATTTCCAAAATCGCCCCACCCAGCTAATATCCATCCGATATACATTATTCAAACATCACAACCATGTATTCATACAAGCATGTTATCAATCAATCTAATCAAATAATTAATCTTGATAATTAGTGATCATCAATGTTCAAACAAAGATTTGATTTTGTTCGAGTCAAACTCGTATTGCGAACACGTACTCAAAGTACGATTTCTACGAATTAAATTAAATTACATGATTAAATCCAATTTAATACGTATTTAATTCTAATTCATTATTTAATTCCAAATTAAATATTACACTTTATAAAATAAACCTTTACGACTTAAATTCCAAATTAATCGTTACGGGTCTCAAAGCCCGATTAATATCCAATATTAATTTAATTAAAGTCCAATGGGCTTTTAATTAATTTCTTGAGGCGTGGACTTTTGGTCAACTCGGGTCAAACCCGCAACCAAAGTCCAATCCGGGAGTTACCCCATAAGCCCATAAATTAATTTAGGCCCATTAGGCCCAATTAAACGTTAAAGGTTCATTAGTCGCATTTGGGCCTTTTGGAAGCGGTTTTGGGCCTAATTGGATCCAACCAATTTTGGCCTAAACCAACTTTGTACAACAAAGTCCAATAAACCCAATAACAACTTAAAAAGCCCAAATCCAATTTTAAGCCCATTTTAATTAATTACAAAATCCAATTTTACAATTCAATTAAACAAAGTGCATAGCATTATTAATTACCCAAATCAAAGTTTTTCAAAACATCAAATTTGTCCAATTAATCATGCTTAACATCAATTAACCATGTCCAACATAATTTGATCAAAATCAAACCCAATTAATACATGCTAAAGTCTCGGCCATAAGGGGAAAAAATGCCCAAATCAAATTCAATCCAATTGAACCCAATCAAACATAAATTCAACATCCCCAAATGATTTCTAAGTCATCCAATGAACAAAAAATCAAAAATCCAAGACATTAGGGCACTTGTAAAATTCGGCCATCACAAGCAAATTGGGGAAAAATTGTTCCAAACACTTTTCATCAAATTGATCTAATCAATCATCAATTAAACAACATTCAAGCATTCTAAATCATCCAATTTCATTAAACATGCTCAAAATCAAGTTTACCCAAATTTGTCATGCCCAAAATTTGGGGAAAAATGGATCCAACCATATTTCATGAAATTGATTATGCACAACATCAATTCAACCTCATTCAAGCATACTATACTAAACAATTTAATCATTTGATGCTCAAATTGAGTTTACCCAAATTAAAGTTTTGGCCAACAATAAGCAAATTGGGGAAAATCAATCCAATCAATTTTTCTTCAAATTGATTACATATAACTCTAATTTAATCATATACAAGCATTCTTAAACAAACAATTTGTCAAAATCATGCTTAAATCAAAAAGCCCCAAATTTAGCTCAAGACCCTAATTCGTTTTATGCAACCAATAGCTCAAGATACCATTGTAGAGTTTCAATCAAGTCCCAAGGATCACAAACATGCATAAAAACGAATAGAATACACAAAGGAGTAAGGCGGAATTCATACTCACATTGATGGGTTTGATGCTAGGAAGAACAAGATGCGTTTTTGCTCCTCCATGAAGCTCGGCAATGGCTTTTGATGATGTGGACTGCACGGTTTGAGCCTTCTTCCTCCTTGTTCATTCGGCCATTGATGAACCACCATTGAAGCTCCAAAACCAAATCCAAGCTCACAAATTCGTTTCCCTATCACCATAATATAACCCTAGGTGTGTGCTAGCACTACTCTTCTTCCTTTGCTTCTCACAAATTCGGTGAAACCAGAAAATTTTGAAGAAATCGGCAGTGAAGCCGTGAATAGAGGAAGGAGAAAAGAGAGGGAAAAGAGAAGTGCGTTTTTCTTGCATGTTGGAGAGAGAAGATAAAGCTTTAATATATGTTTGTTTATAATTTACCAAGTAAATTAAAATAAAACATATATATTGTTTAATTCAAAAGTCAAAAAGTAAAAAGCAAATTGTTGCTTTTTAAACTTCTACATCAATCACTCAAATCAAGTGACAACATGTCACATCACTCAAAGTGACATTTGATTTGACGATTGATGCGACTAGTGATATGACGCACGATTTGACTTGCGTGCCGCTTCGAATTCGAAATGCGAATGCGCTCGCAAATAATCCCGGGCTCGGGTTCGCTAATTCCAAATTAACGAATTTTCCGTCGCGTCGTAATTAAATGATTACGCCTAGCGAAATCACTATTCACGTCGCTAACGAATTAATTCTAAATTAATTCGTTCCCCGAATTAAAATCTAATTTTAATTCCGCGTCGAAATCCAATTTCTAATAATATATCAATATATTAATTTATCGATTAATTCCAATTAATCGTTCTCTCTCTTTAACTAATATTTTATCCCAGATAAAATATCTCCGCAATTAATCCCAGATTAATTTTCTCTCTCTTCTAATTAATCCTAGATTAATTAAAGTGCGAGTTATACATCATCGGTGAATCTTCAGGAAGCGACCCATGAGATCTCCGGATATGTTGGCAGTAAATACGGTCGTCGGACTATCCGAACACGTAAGTACCTCGTACTACGTTTATACCGATTTACAAGACAAGGTTGGCTTCTAGCAAAGCGCCATGCCTACCCAATTCTCCAGAAATATTCTTACAGGAATATATAGATCTGTATCAAGCGTAGTATACCGTAGTAGTTTGTGTATATCGGCCCAGTATCGGATAGTCACGTGCTAGGGCTGGGGCTGGATAAGTGTCTGCCCCGTCCGAAGCACATGTCGGATGTCTGGTAACTAGTCTCTATAATCGGATATACATGACCTTGTCATAATATCTCGATGGCCGGCCAGCACTTAAGAGCACTAATACCGTATCCTGCGTGACATCATCTCCACTATAACTGAAGTGATACTTCCGTCTGACATCACACCCAATACACTACGACTCTCTGATAAACCCAGAAGCGGTGTACGCAGAACCGGTTAAAGCCCTGTACCACCAAGACCAAAGTCTACCGATTATCGCAAGTATTAGCGATGCAAGTCTCAGGTTAAGACTATACACACCTACCTTGATTTCGGCCTCCCATAGACACATAGTCATAATACCAATGGGATTCCGAGGGGTCTATCCAGAGCGAAGCTGTTTCCCGTACCATCGGTGAAACACAACCTCCTATCGCACTTGCATAAGTATCCAATACTTAAATATATGAGAACTATGTCGTTGTGCCCTCACAACGCGCACAAGTGCAATACTAGCCTATTCCGCATTATCGATGTCCTGTCTCGATAATACTCCGGCTAGGGATATTTAATGATTAATCCTTCGTGGACTGATACTATCTCATATCATCTCAATCCAGGAACTAATCATATGGACCTCTCTTCATTTATACATATATGGTGATCTAATCACAAATGATGAGAGTGCAATTTCCTTGTCACATAGTTAATTTGTACAACAACACCGTGATCTGTACAAATAGTGACGCTATGGGTCATATTATCCAACAATCTCCCACTTGGCACATAGCCGTCACTCGGTGTCTAACACCCGACTATGTAACGGTTCGCTCAATTGCTGAGGAAAGGTTTTCGTCAGCGGATTTGCGTAATTATCTTCTGACGCGATTATACGATCATCACATCGCCACGATGTATGATCCGAACGAATCAGATGAATATAGAAGTATATATCTGGATCGTCGATGAGACCATTAATTCTTTAGCCTATGCGACGCATGTAGAGATTCAATCAAGTCCCAAGATCACAAACATGCATAAAAACGAATAGAATACACAAAGGAGTAAGGCAGAATTCATAATCACATTGATGGGTTTGATGCTAGGAAGAACAAGATGCGTTTTTGCTCCTCCATGAAGCTCGGCAATGGCTCTTGATGAAGTGGACTGCACGATTTTGAGCCTTCTTCCTCCTTGTTCATTCGGCCATTGATGACCACCATTGAAGCTCCAAGCTTCAAGCCCAAAAACCAAATCCAAGCTCACAAATTTGTTTCCCTATCACCATAATATAACCCAAGGTGTGTGCTAGCACTACCTTCTTCCTTTGCTTCTCACAAATCGGTGAAACCAGAAAATTTTGAAGCAAATCGGCAGTGAAGCCGTGAATAGAGGAAGGAGAAAAGAGAGGGAAAAGAGAAGTGCGTTTTTCTTGCATGTTGGAGAGAGAAGATAATGCTTTATATATGTGTTTATAATATTTACCAAGTAAATTAAATTAAACATATATATTAGTTTAATTCAAAAGTCAAAAAGTAAAAAGCAAATTGTTGATTTTTAAACTTCTACATCAATCACTCAAATCAAGTAACAACATGTCACATCACTCAAAGTGACATTTGATTTGACGATTGATGCGACTAGTGATATGACCACGATTTGACTTGCGTGCCGCATTCGAATTGGAAATGCGAATGCGCTCGCAAATAATCCCGGGCTCGGGTTCGCTAATTCCAAATTAACGAATTTTCCGTCGCGTCGTAATTAAATGATTACGCCTAGCGAAATCACTATTCACGTCGCTAACGAATTAATTCTAAATAATTCGTTCGCCCGAATTAAAATCTAATTTTAATTCCGCGTCGAAATCCAATTTCTAATAATATATCAAATATATTAATTTATCGATTAATTCCAAATTAATCGTTCTCTCTCTCTTTAACTAATATTTTATCCCAGATAAATATCTCCGCAATTAATCCCAGATTAATTTTCTCTCTCTTCTAATTAATCCTAGATTAATCAAAGTGCGAGTTATACATCATCGGTGAATCTTCAGGAAGCGACCCATGAGATCTCCGGATATGTTGGCAGTAAATACGGTCGTCGGACTACCCGAACACGTAAGTACCTCGTACTACGTTTATACCTATTTACAAGACAAGGTTGGCTTCTAGCAAAGCGCCATGCCTACCCAATTCTCCAGAAATATTCTTACAGGAATATATAGATCTGTATCAAGCGTAGTATACCGTAGTATTGTGTATATCAGCCCAGTATCGGATAGTCACGTGCTAGGGCTGGGGCTGGATAAGTGTCTGCCCCGTCCGAAGCACATGTCGGATGTCTGGTAACTAGTCTCTATAATCAGATATACATGACCTTGTCATAATATCTCGATGGCCGGCCAGCACTTAAGAGCACTAATACCGTATCCTGCGTGACATCATCTCCACTATAACTGAAGTGATACTTCCGTCTCGACATCACACCCAATACACTACGACTCTCTGATAAACCAGAAGCGGTGTACGCATAGCCGGTTAAAGCCCTGTACCACCAAGACCAAAGTCTACCGATTATCGCAAGTATTAGCGATGCAAGTCTCACGTTAAGACTATACACACCTACCTTGATTTCGGCCTCCCATAGACACATAGTCATAATACCAATGGGATTCCGAGGGGTCTATCCAGAGCGAAGCTGTTTCCCGTACCATCGGTGAAACACAACCTCCTATCGCACTTGCATAAGTATCCAATACTTAAATATATGAGAACTATGCCGTTGTGCCCTCACAACGCGCACAAGTGCAATACTAGCCTATTCCGCATTATCGATTTCCTGTCTCGATAATACTCCGGCTAGGGATATTTAATGATTAATCCTTCGTGGACTGATACTGTCTCATATTATCTCAATCCAGGAACTAATCATATGGACCTCTCTTCATTTATACATATATGGTGATCTAATCACAAATGAAGAGAGTGCAATTTCCTTGTCACATAGTTAATTTGTACAACAACACCGTGATCTGTACAAATAGTGACGCTATGGGTCATATTATCCAACAATCTCCCACTTGGCACATAGCCAGTCACTCGAGTGTCTAACACCCGAACTATGTACGGTTCGCTCAAATTGCTGAGGAAAGGTTTTCGTCAGCGGATTTGCGTAATTATCTCCTGACGCGATTTATACGATCATCACATCGCCACGATGTATGATCCGAACGAATCAGATGAATATAGAAGTATATATCTGGATCGTCGATGAGACCATTAATTCTTTAGCCTATGCTGACGCATGTAGAGATTCAATCAAGTCCCAAGGATCACAAACATGCATAAAAACGAATAGAATACACAAAGGAGTAAGGCGAAATTCATACTCACATTGATGGGTTTGATGCTAGGAAGAACAAGATGCGTTTTTGCTCCTCCATGAAGCTCGGCAATGGCTTCTTGATGATGTGGACTGCACGATTTTGAGCCTTCTTCCTCCTTGTTCATTCGGCCATTGATGAACCACCATTGAAGCTCCAGGCTTCAAGCTCCAAAAACCAAATCCAAGCTCACAAATTCGTTTCCCTATCACCATAATATAACCCTAGGTGTGTGCTAGCACTACTCTTCTTCCTTTGCTTCTCACAAATTCGGTGAAACCAGAAAATTTTGAAGCAAATCGGCAGTGAAGCCGTGAATAGAGGAAGGAGAAAAGAGAGGGAAAAGAGAAGTGCGTTTTTCTTGCATGTTGGAGAGAGAAGATAAAGCTTTAATATATGTGTTTATAATATTTACCAAGTAAATTAAATAAAACATATATATTAGTTTAATTCAAAAGTCAAAAAGTAAAAAGCAAATTGTTGCTTTTTAAACTTCTACATCAATCACTCAAATCAAGTGACAACATGTCACATCACTCAAAGTGACATTTGATTTGACGATTGATGCGACTAGTGATATGACGCACGATTTGACTTGCGTGCCGCATTCGAATTCGAAATGTGAATGCGCTCGCAAATAATCCCGGGCTCGGGTTCGCTAATTCCAAATTAACAAATTTTCTGTCGCGTCGTAATTAAATGATTACGCCTAGCGAAATCACTATTCACGTCGCTAACGAATTAATTCTAAATTAATTCGTTCACTCGAATTAAAATCTAATTTTAATTCCGCGTCGAAATCCAATTTCTAATAATATATCAAATATATTAATTTATCGATTAATTCCAAATTAATCGTTCTCTCTCTCTTTAACTAATATTTTATCCCAGATAAAATATCTCCGCAATTAATCACAGATTAATTTTCTCTCTCTTCTAATTAATCCTAGATTAATCAAAGTGCGAGTTATACATCATCGGTGAATCTTCAGGAAGCGACCCATGAGATCTCCGGATATGTTGGCAGTAAATACGGTCGTCGGACTACCCGAACACGTAAGTACCTCGTACTACGTTTATACCGATTTACAAGACAAGGTTGGCTTCTAGCAAAGCGCCATGCCTACCCAATTCTCCAGAAATATTCTTACAGGAATATATAGATCTGTATCAAGCGTAGTATACCGTAGTATTGTGTATATCAGCCCAGTATCGGATAGTCACGTGCTAGGGCTGGGGCTGGATAAGTGTCTGCCCCGTCCGAAGCACATGTCGGATGTCTGGTAATTAGTCTCTATAATCGGATATACATGACCTTGTCATAATATCTCGATGGCCGGCCAGCACTTAAGAGCACTAATACCGTATCCTGCGTGACATCATCTCCACTATAACTTAAGTGATACTTCCGTCTCGACATCACACCCAATACACTACGACTCTCTGATAAACCCAGAAGCGGTGTACGCAGAACCGGTTAAAGCCCTGTACCACCAAGACCAAAGTCTACCGATTATCGCAAGTATTAGCGATGCAAGTCTCAGGTTAAGACTATACACACCTACCTTGATTTCGGCCTCCCATAGACACATAGTCATAATACCAATGGGATTCTGAGGGGTCTATCCAGAGCGAAGCTGTTTCCCGTACCATCGGTGAAACATAACCTCCTATCGTACTTGCATAAGTATCCAATTCTTAAATATATGAGAACTATGCCGTTGTGCCCTCACAACGCGCACAAGTGCAATACTAGCCTATTCCGCATTATCGATGTCCTGTCTCGATAATACTCCGGCTAGGGATATTTAATGATTAATCCTTCGTGGACTGATACTGTCTCATATCATCTCAATCCAGGAACTAATCATATGGACCTCTCTTCATTTATACATATATGGTGATCTAATCACAAATGAAGAGAGTGCAATTTCCTTGTCACATAGTTAATTTGTACAACAACACCGTGATCTGTACAAATAGTGACGCTATGGGTCATATTATCCAACACCCACCCCACTTGTATTTTTTATAATTTCTTTTATTACAAACAAGTGATTTATATTTATTAGCCTTAAAGGTAATAAATCTCTATGTTCATCACGGAATAATTACTTAGCTAATGGATACGCAATACACTCTCTATTTCCTTAGAAAGTCTCTAGATGCTTGCACCCTAAAATAATCATGCCAATTCTAATCATACATAGAATCATCAAGCATATGCGTTTTAATATGTTGGAATTATTTTAGGCATTAAATAACTTTGATTAATATTTAATTATGATATTGCATTTTATTTTAATCAAATAAATTTACAATTCACTTTTTTTTACAGATGCGTGAATTTTAAATGTAATTTAATAATTCAAATCTTAACCAAATCATGCAAAGCTTGTGCCTACAAGTAAGTTCAGGGTGTTAGCTTTCCAACGAGCTTTTTCACACCCAATTTCGAGTTCAAATGAGAGAGAACTAATCAAAATAAAAACGGCGCGCAGATACCACTATTGGGAAGCGGCCGCGAGTGCGCAGAGGAAAATTAAAAATTATGATGCCGCTATCCCTTTGCCCAAGACCCATTTGTTTTGATTATTCTACAAGCCTAGCCATGTTACTATATATTCTAAGCATAAAAACTCATAAAACATGCAAATAACATAAACCTAAACATGTTAACTATCATAAGAACTCTAATTAAAATAAAGAAAGAAAAAAGACTTACTTGAACGAAGACTCCTCCAGTCCTCCCTCCAATCTACAAGCTTTTCTTGAACTCAGCAAGCTCTCCCACGTTCCAAAGAGCCACCCAAGTGTGTGGCCTCCAAACACACACACCAAAGCCAAAATTCAACGGCAAGACTACGCCTTGAGTGCACGGGTATTTTGCCCTTGGTGCTAGCCAAGGCAAATACCTCAAAACTTTAAACTTTAGATTCATCTAGTCAATTAGAGTTAAGGGTCCTCAAAATCAGTGGCTTACTCTTAAACTTTAGAGTTACTCACTTATATAAACCCAAGATATGAAAGGTTTTGTTGTAAAAATTTGTAAAGAATTCTTTGGGTTTATATAGGTGCTCCAAAGATAACAAAATTAATTAAGAATCTGATGTGGGATAAATGATAAATAAATCTTAGCCATTGGATCTTAATATAGTGGTTTAATGAGATTATAAGACCCTAATAAGAGTTTGGGCCGAATTGGAATTCAAATAAAATAAAATAAAATAAAACGCAGATTTTATTTATTTATTTATTTTTCTTATTCATTTTTCCAATTCCCAAAGTGCCCCTATCATCATTCACCAATCCCTAAGCCACTTTGGAACCTCATAAATGATCTGTTCAATAATTAAACACATTGAACCATTTATGAACAATTCATACAGCAATCATATATGCTGTTAAATTTGTATTGTGCACTGTTAACCATTGATTTCGACTTTGTTGTGTGTGACCTTTTGGGTTCCCCTCAAGTTGGACATGAAATGAATCGTGATAATTTAATCGAACATAAATTATCCTCATACCCATTCTGTATGCGATTTACATATGATACGGTCCCTCACCTCACTGTATCCCCATCGTTTGACCTAGGGTATGGAAAGTGTCTACCCATATAGTCAAAGGTATGATGTTGATAGTGTCATGAATCATGCTAACCCAAGAATCTCACACGATTCTTTCGTTGCGGCCACAGTCTCAAGCACTGATCACATATATCAACCCGCGAACTGGAATAGTACTATTATAAGAAAATATTATCCGAGAGAGTGGCGATTCTCTGTTGTATCTTTACAAACTTCATGTGTTTCAACAAATGACCCAATCGTACCCTTATGACCGGGTCTTTTAAACCGGGGAAGGAGAATGTCAAAGTCATTTGATCCACACATGAGATTGTAAAGACCTCAAGTCTAAGGACTAGTCATACAATCGATACATGAAAGTTCTCATAGACACATGGGATAAACATTCCATGTGAAAACTTTCGGCGGTCAGTTCGATAGACACGAGCAACTCATGCATCCATGTGATACACCAAGCAGACGGATCTCCGCTAGTAGACTATGAGATCGGCTACCCCACTTAAGGGCGGATCATATCATCATGCTAGTCTCTCTGCTTTGTGAACACCCAGATTATTCACAAAACTATGACTAGGAACGTTTGAGAGTAATAATTCTCATAAGGCGTGGAAGCCATCATCTTATTACTCCAAGGGCTTTATTACAGTGTTTGATGATTCATATAATTTATGTAAGACACGTATAATAAAGATTTCCATTTTATTAATTAATGAACATATAGCCCATCAACAAGTTAGGTATAAGGCATATCTCTAACATTGTTTAATGCTGATGGATTTTATAATTTTCTTTGTGTGTTTCTCGATGATGCCCGGAGAAATGGATTCGTGTCAAAACCTATAAAAGAAATCCTCTTCACTGCTAGAACTATCAATGATTTAATTGACCAACTTTTAGCCTTTGAACCACAAATTGACCCTATCATTTCCAAGATAATCGGGTCCGATAATGATTGTGGTAAAAAGCGTCGGATAAATCTGGATCTTAACCTTTAATTTTCATTTTAGATGTAGAATTTTAGCTAACCAGGTACTGTTTTCTAAACTCTTCTCTTACTTTTTAGACATTTGGGACAATGTCTCATTTAGGTTTGGGGGAGGGGAATAGTTGACTAGTATCTTATTTTTATTGTGTTGTTTGATTTTTAGTCAAACATTTTCAAAAATTCAATAAAAAAAAATTAAAAAAAATTAGAAAAAAATAAAAAAAATGTTTTGTTTTTGTGTTTTTAATTTGACTAATCATGTGAAATTGGTGTAAGATAGCTGTGTAAGGAATTTCCACTTCTGAGACGTATCTCAACATATTTCGTAACAGATTAATTTTTGTTTATTTCCTTTTGAATTATTTAATTTGTGAATTCTCCATAAAACTGATTAAAATGGATTGTCATATGCTCAGTTTACATGTAGTATCAACATGCATGGTAACATACGGACATGAGTTGTAATTGAAAGTTTTTAATATTCAGTGCTCTAGTTTAATTGGAGGAAGCATCTAAAAAAGCGATGGAATAAAAAAATAAATAATAATAATAAATAAACATATGAGATCCAAGTAATTAAGTCCGTAGGGGTGTTTTAACACCTAGTGCCCTAAAGCCAACTGGTTTGGGAGTCACTGGCCCAAAGCTCGCTACATGGATCAAATATGTTATAGAAATAAAAAGAGACATATGAAATCCGAGTAATTAAGTCCGTAGGGGTGTCTTAACACCTAGTGCCCTAAAGCCAACTGGTTTGGGAGTCACTAGCCCAAAGCTCGCTACATGGATTGAAGATGTTGCTTTATTTACTTTTCGCAAATAAAAAAAAATTCAGAAAAATATTCCATTGCTAAAAAAAGTGTGAATTCTGATATAACTTTAGGACAAAAATATTACTTTATTTTCAACTACACTTGTGAATATTGTTGGCACAATGATTTGATTAATACTTTGTTGGCTGTGTATATGGAGAATGGTAAAAATAATCAGAGAATTTACTTATTCGGTAATTTAGAAAGAAATAAAGCAACTATTAACTTGGATAATAAGTTTCACTTGTTTAGTCACTAACTTGTTTATTCTCTTTTCTCTTGTCTTTTTGCTTTTGTGTGAATTAGATTTATATTGACGTTTGTGGGTATCGTTATTGTAAGTCCTCACGAGACTATAACTCGTCCACTAGAGACACATAGGGGTTTAAAGGCTTGTTGCATACGCTAAATGCAACTGTGATCCCTACGAAAGTGGCTTAGTTTAATTTTATTTTAAAGATGTTTATGTTATTTTATTGTTTTACTCGAGGACTAGCAAAATGTTAGGTTTGGGGGTGTGATGAGTGATAAATATATCGCTATTTCCCACTCCTTTGACTTAATATTTTGTATAGTTTCTTTAGTTTTGTGAATATTTTTATGTTTTTTGTGGTATTTTGTAGATAAATAAAATAACAGGACTCTCTGGATGCAATTCGGGGCCAAAACAGTGAAAAACGGACAAAAAAGTGCAAAAATGTAAATTTCCTTCTAAAATGGCCGTTTGCCAAAATGCGCCGTGCTAAAAAGTGCCATCTGCTAACGTGCTGGAGGCTGCTAACGTGCGCCGGACACATGTCACCATCACATGTTGTCGACACTCATCATTGAAACACGTCATTACTTGAGTCATGCTGATGTCAGCGTCGCGATGAGCACCAACTTTACGTATCGCGACGTCAAACCAATAATTCAGCTAATAATTCTACCGACGGCATGTGTCACCATCTCTGTGAAGCTCGTGCCATGCGTCCAACATCAACGGCATGTCGCGACGTGCAAGGTTTCACGCATCGCGCCGCGGAGGCATAAAAAGTTTCCTATAAATTAAGGCCGAATTTCAGAATTCAATTCATACTTTCTTCTAAGAAATTCCTTAAGAATACTAAGAAGATTATATCTTGTTTGTTTATTTACAGCTTTCTGTAATTAATTTTATTTACTTTTCGCAATAGCACTTTCTTTTCTTTACTTTTCAGTCTTTTATTATTTAGCATGAGTAGGTAACTCTCTTCTGTTGGGGTGAAAGATAAGTTTTTATTACTAATATTTAGATTAATTTCCCTTAATTATAATATATAAACTATTTAAAACCTGAATTAATGGGATACCGCCTTTATGGTCGGTTGGACTTAAAAAAATTGGTTTTAACATGACTAAATTAGATACCACCTTTATGGTCGGTTGGAATTAATTATAAATTTGACTTAATCAGGATACCGTCTATATGGTCGGTTGGTAATTATCACGCAAAGTTAATATATTATAATAAGATAGATATCTAAAATAAAAGTAATAAAAGTGGATCCTCTAACCCCCATCATTTTCTTTATTGTATTTTTACCTTTTTTAATGTTCAGTATTTACTTTATGTCATTTACTTTTTTTAAGCATTTACTAGCCTTAGATATGTCTCATAACCAAATCCGTTTATCTGGGGTTGTGATGACTTCCAATATCTCCGGTTTATAAGGGGTTGTTTTGCGGTTTGGATAATATAAAGGTTTATTTATTGAGCCTTAGTCTTAATGCTTCTTATTAACTGGCCATTAATAAGATTGATTTGGTAAACTTAAAATGAACTTGGAAAAGGGATTTTAGGTTTAAGCCTTAGACTCAATAGCCCAAGATCATCCTTGATGATAGATAGCCCTTTAATAGATTTCCTTACAGGATAGTTATATACCTGTCAGGCGGGGGTAGCCATAATTGGAACTTAATCCTAATGAATTCAGGTAACTTGGATGACATAAGAATATGATTAATTGGGTTACACTGGGTATTTGTATCTGACCATCGGAAGAGGTTTTTGCATATTTTCGTGTTCCAAGTTAATAAACCGATATATTACAAAAACGTTAAATAACCACTTCATATTTAAAAGATATTGGAAGGAGTCACAACCCTGGATAGTGTAATAATATTGAATTTTCCTTTAATTCACTTTTGTGCTATTTTATTTACTTGTTTTAAGTTTAAAGTCACCATCCAATCAAACAACCAATCTATTAAATACTCGTAAACATTTGACTTCATAAATTAATAGCTTATGTATTAAGTCATTGTGGGATCGATATATTTATACTACTTGAACGATACGTGCGATTGCGTTATACGTGTGTGATCACGCCGATAAAGTTTTTGGTGTCGTTGCTAGGGACTTATTTATCTTTTACTATTAGTTTTGAGGTTAGATACCTTTACTTGTATCTAATTTCTTTTTACTTATTGTTTTTGTTTTCTTGTGTTTCAGGTTTTCATTCACTATATGAGACGAACCAGAAGCTTTGAAAACGACCGCTTGACCCATAAATTGAAAGAACCATCAGACAGTTGAGAAGGCCAAGAAGCAATAATAAACATGAAACCTGAACCTTTGGAGGTTGCACCACCAATTCCCATTTGAGACCGAACTATTCCGGTGGTTGACGACTTTATTTCATGTATTGTACTTCCTCCCTTACCAGCAAATGCGTGTGACATCAAAATATGCATCTAGATGATACAACAGTCAGTTCAGTTTAGGGGGAATGCAACTGAAGATCCTAAAGCCCACATCAGCAACTTCCTGGAAGTTTGCGGCACTTTCAATTACAATCACGCACTTGAAGAAGCAATGAGACTGCGTGTTTTCCATATTCCTTGAAAGACAGAGCTAACGCTTGGCTACATTTACTACCAGAAGGTTCCATCAAAACTTGGAACACTCTAGCTACCAAATTCCTTGCAAAGTATTTTCCACCAGCCAGAACTGCAAAGCTAAGGAATGACATCACATCCATTGTACAACATTACTCAGAGTACCTCTGCAAAGCTTGGGAAAGATACAAGGATTTACTCCAGAAATGTCCTCACCATGAGATTACAAAGTGGCTACAAGTCCAAACCTTCTATAATGGACTTTCTGGAATAATGAGAACCACAATTGATGCTGCAGCTGAAGGAGCTTTAATGGCAAAAGGAGAAGATCAGACCTGAGATTTAATTGAAGAAATGGCCAACAACAATTCATTATGGCCAACGGAAAGGAGCATGATCCAACAAATCACAGGAATTTATGAAGTTGGAAACAACACAGCAGTGAATGCCAAACTGGATCTGATTTGCAAAAATTTGGAAAATCTTAGCATTAAGGTTAATGCTGGATCCACAAGTTCACCATATGGAGGAGCACCAGAATCAGAAGCAAACCAACATGAAGAAACGGTGAATTATGTCAACAATTTCAACAGACAGGGAACAATCTATATGCCAACACCTACAACCCAGGGTGGAGGAATCATCCCAATTTCACATGGAACAATAATTCAGGGCAAAAGAATAATCCACCACCCGGATTCCAACAACAAAATAAAGGCCAGAAGTATGAGAAAGAACTAGATATAAAAGAATGGATTGCAGAGATGTTCAAAAAGCAAGAAGCAACGTATGATGCTATGTTTCAAAGTCAATCTGCTTCTATAAAGGCATTGGAAAATCAAATTGGACAACTGGCCAATGCTTAGAGTTATAGACCGCTAGGTAACGTTCCTAGCAACACAGAACCAAATCCAATGAACCGAGGGAAGGAGCAATGTCAAGCCATTACTTTGAAATGTGGTACTAAAATCAACAAAGATGTTGGAATCAAGGAATCCATTAAGGAAGTTCCAAAAGAAGCAGTTCCACAGATGGAAGAAAAATAAGCGAAGGAAAATGATCGAGAAAGACTTACTCCACCTCCATCTTTTCCACAGCGACTCTAGAAAAGTAAATTGGACAAGCAGTTTGCTCGATTCTTGGAGGTCTTCAAAAAACTGCATATTAACATTCCATTTACAGAAGCATTGGAAGAAATGCCCAGCTATGTCAAATTCATGAAAGACATTTTGTCACGAAAATGGAGATTGGGAGATTACGAGACAATATCATTGAAAGAAGAATACAACGCTATCATTCAGAGGAAACTTCCCGCAAAGTTGAAAGATCCTGGCAGTTTCACTGTCCCATGCACCATTGGAGAACATTAAATTGGTAAAACTTTGTGTGATTTAGGTGCTAGTATTAATTTGATGCCTTTTTCGATTTACAGGAAACTGCAGATTGAAGAAGCAATGCCCACCTCAGTCTCTTTAAAACTTACTGATATAACACTCGCATTTCCGAGAGGTGTAGTTGAAGATGTGCTGGTCAAAGTCGACAAACTCATTCTCCCAGCAGATTTCATCATCCTTGACAGGGAAGAAGACAAAGATGTACCTATCATCCTCGGGAGACCATTTTTGGCTATAGGTCGAACTATTATTGATGTACAAAAAGAAGAACTAACCAGGAAAGTGTAGGACCAAGAAGTTACCTTCAATGTTTTCAAAGCCATGAAATTCCCGAATGATGAAAAAGAGGAGGAATGTTTTAGAGTTGATGTTGTAGATAGTATCATCTAGGATACTGATGCAATGCGACTTCCCACGAATAAACTTGAAGCTTGCATCACCAACATGACTGAGAGCGAGTCAGATGCTGAAATTCTGGAATGTATCAACTATCTTGATAAACCATTTCGCTTCAAATCGACACCACATGTGGAAAGTTTGGAATTACCGAAAAAAGAGCGAATCAAGCCCTCAATTGAAGAACCACCACAGCTGGAGCTAAAGCTACTTCCGAGCCATCTCAAGTATGCATTCTTAGGAAACTCTTATGAATTACCTTTGAGTATTTCTTCTTCGCTAACATTGGAACATGAAGAAAAGTTGCTGAGAGTGTTACGGGAACACAAAAAAGCCATTCTTTTAGCTCTTCTCTTTTTAGCATATGTGCTTCTTCCTAAACCAAGCAGATGTGAAACAAAAGAGTCAGAGGACTCACCTGCCAATCGGACACGTGCTTCAATAATCCAACAAATGTCATTAGGAATACCTTTGATCATCAGAATTCTCATTCGTTCCATGCGATCCTTGTAGACTTTCATCAGAGAGTTTTGAGGGAGAGAAGGAATTTCTTGTGAAGATTTACGAGAACGTCTTCCATCCTAAAATGTAACTTTAGCTACAAAAATTAAACACACCTCAATATATATATACAAATTACATGGGTTGCCTTTCTTTCAATAGATATATAAAATGTAACTTTACCTACAAAATTAGGCCAGATCTACAAGTGTGACACTTTATTTTTATCGCTCAAATGATTCTCCCCAGTAGTGCTTGACACGCTTTCTGTTAACCTTGAATGTTTTATTGGAGTTGGGATCATGTAACTCAACGACTCTATCTGATAAAACTTGGGTGATTAAGAATGGACCTGACCACCGTGATTTTAACTTCCCAGGGAAGAGACCTTGATTTGTTTAACAATACCTGCTGCCCCGGTTCCAGTTGTATGCGCACTAACTTCTCATCATGTCTCTTCTTGGCCTTTTCTTTGTACAGTTTGGCATTCTCAAAAGGTTGTATGTAAAATTCCTCCAATTCGTTGAGTTGATGGAGTCGTTTCTCTTCTGTTGCTTTTATTTCAAGATTTAACTTCTTCAGTGCACAGTATGCTTTATCTTCAGGCTCCATATGCAGATGACATGATTTTATTTTGTTAGTGGAACTTTGCATTGTATCGGAGTTCTGAATGGTACCATTTATCACATCAAGTCTGAAACATTCCTCATTCTTTTTGTCATTCGGGAATTCCATGGCTTTGAAAACATTGAAGGTTACTTCTTGGTCCTATACCCTTATGGTTAGTTCATCTTCTTTTACATCAATAATGGTTCGACTTGTAGCCAAGAATGGTCTCCCGAGGATGATGGGCACATCTTCGTCTTCCTCCATGTCAAGTACAATAAAATCAGCTGGGAAAATGAATTTGTCAACTTTGACCAGCACATCTTCAACTACACCTCTCGGAAATGTGAGCGTTCTATCAGTAAGTTGCAATGAGATTGAGGTGGGCTTTGTTTCTCCAATCTGTAGTTTCCTGTAAATGGAAAAAGGCATCAAGTTAATAGTTGCAGCTAGATCACACAAAGTCTTACCAAAGTTATGTTCACCTATGCTGCAAGGGATAGTGAAATTGCCAGGATCTTTTAATTTTGGGGGAAGCTTCCTCTGAATGATGGTGTTGCATTCTTCTGTCAATGCTATTATCTCATAATCTCCCAATCTTTATTTTCGTGACAGAATATCTTTCATGAATTTGACATAGCTGGGCATTTATTCCAACGCTTCTGCAAATGGAATGTTGATATATAGCTTTTTGAAGATCTCCAAGAATCGAGCAAACTGCTTGTCCATTTTGTTTTTCTACTTGTCTAGTCTCTTTCCTCCATCTGTGGCTCTGCTTCACTGCTTTCTTTTGGAATATCCTCAGTAGTTGCCTTGACTCCAACATCTTTGTTGATTTTAGTACCGCTTTTCAAAGTGATGGCATGACATTGCTCCTTCCTCATATTCCTTGGATTTGGTTCTGTGTTGCTAGGAAATGTACCTTACGATCTGTAACTCTGAGCATTAGACAGTTGTCCCATTTGATTCTCCAATGCTTTAATAGAAGCTGCTTGACTTTGAATTAATACTGCTTGAAAGTCATATTTTGCTTCAAGCTTTTTCAAATGGGCCAACACTTTTGTTATTCCTGGTTATTTTTCATACTCATGGCCTTTGTTTTGCTGTTGGAATCCTGGTGGTGGGTTTTTCCTTTTCCATGAATTGTTGCTCCATGCGAAATTGGGATGATTCCTCCACCCTGGGTTGTAGGTGTTGGAATATGGATTCTTCCCCTGTCTTTTGAAATTGTTGACATAATTCATCGTCTCATCATGTTGGTTGTATGATTCTGCCTCTGGTGCTCCTACATATGGTTAACTTGTGGATCCAACATTACCCCGGATGCTAAGAGTTTCCATGAATTTGCATATCTGATCCAGCTTGGCATTCATTGCTGTGTTGGCTCTAACTTCGTGAATTCCTGCAATTCGTTGGATCATGTTCATTTCTGTTGGCCATAAAGAATTATTATTGGCCATTTCTTCATTTAAGTCCCAGGCCTGATCCTCTCATTTTTCCATTAAAGCTCCTCCAGCAGTAGCATCAATTTTGGTTCTCATTAGTCCAGAAAGTTCATTATAGAAGGTTTGGCATTGTAGCCACTTTGTAATCTCATGGTGATGACATTTTTTGAGCAACTCCTTGTATCTTTCCCAAGCTTCGTAGAGGGATTCTGAGTCATCTTGTACAAAGGATGTAATGTCATTCCTCAGCTTTGCAGTTCTAGCTGGGGGAAAGTAATTTGCAAGGAATTTGGTGGCAATAGTGTTCCAAGTTGTGATGGAACCTGCTGGTAGTTAATGTAGCCAAGCCTTAGCTCTGTCTTTCAAAGAATATGGAAACACACGCAACCTCATTGCTTCTTCTGTCACTTAATTGTAATTGAATGTGCCGCAAACTTCTAGGAAGTTTCTGATGTGGGCATTAGGATCTTCAGTTCCATTCCCCCCAAACTGAACTGACTATTGTATCATCTGAATGCATGTTTTGATGTCACAAGGATTTACTGGTAAGGGAGGAAGTACAATGCATGAAATGAACCCGTCAACCACCAGAATAATTCTGTCTCAAATGGGAATTGGTGGTGCAACCTCCAAAGGTTCAGGTTCTTGATTGTTCATGTTGATCAGTGCTTCTTGGCCTTTTCGTCTTTCCCTTCTCAATTGTCTGATTGTTCTTTCAATTTCTGGGTCAAGGGGACGGATTTCAAAGCTTCTGGTTCTTCTCATGTAGTGACCGAGAACCTGAAACACAAGAAAACAAAAATAATAAGTAAAAAAAAATTAGACACAGGTAAAGGTATATAACCCCAAAATTAATAGTGAAAGATAAATAAGTCCCCGGCAACGGCGCCAAAAACTTGATCGGTGATAAACACACACGTTACACAAGCGGACGTATCGCTCAAGTAGTATAAAATGTATTGATTCCATGAGGACTTAATACCTAAGCTATCAATTTATGAAGTTAAATGTTACAAGTATCTAATAGATTGATTGTTGATTTGATGGTGATTTTAAACTAAAGACAAGTAATTAAAACAATGCGAAAGTGAATTAAAGGAAAATTCAATATTATAAATTTATCTAGGGTTGCAAATCCTTCCAATATCTTTTAAAGATGAAGTGACTATCTAATGTTTGTGCAATATATCGGTTAATTAACCTGGAACACGAAATTATGCAAAAGCCTATGTCGATGGTTAGATGCAAACACCCAAAGTAATCCAATTAATCATTTGTCTATGTTAACCAAATTACCTGAATTCATTAAGATTAAGTTCCAATTGTGGCTACCCCCGCCCGACAGGTATATGTCTATCCTGGAAGGAAATCTACCTAAGGATCACAATGCCCCAAGGTGAGATCGTGAGCTATTGAGTCTAAGGTTGAAACCTAAAATTCCTTCGTCAAGTTTATTTTAAGTTTACCATATCAATCTTATTAGTGGCCAATTAATTGTAGGAAACGCTTTCCTCTCGCAGCGGAAGCGATTAGGCACACGGATCGACCTTGAAAAAATTTTCTGCTTAGCCTTTCCTTTAGCCTAATGTAATCAGCAGGTATACTAAAATTTTGCTTCTATTTCGGACAAGATTTCAGCCCCGGAATACCCCCGAAATAGTCCCCGAACAGCCCCCCGAACTGCAGTGAATAATTGGACTGTTTTGCACTCATTACACAACCGAACTGCATTCAAAACAGTCCCTGATTTGCGTGACCTGCTGTGATGTTTTAGGTCTGATTTTTCCACTAAAAAACAGTCTCAACTCAGCCCCAAAATGTCCCCAAGGTTTTTCCCAAAATCCCAAATTAAAACAAAACAAACCGAACACTGAATCAATAATATGATTCACGGCAATGGATAATAAAATAGTCCTACTGCCGTGAGATGGAGAAGAAGAGAATAATGTTTTTGGTTCAACGCCACAAGGTCTTCCGAGCTATATCTCTCAACCAACGGAAAGTAGTGTGGGCTACACTCACAAAATAAATCCATAAACGATTTAAAGATTTAATCACACACTTAGTATTTTATTTTTCTTCTTTTGTTCTTCAATGGAGTTTCTCAACTTTTGAGAGAATGGTGAAGATGAAGAAGATGCCTAGGGTTGCAAGAATGGGAGAGTTAGACAAAAGAAAGTAAAATCTTCTTTTTATACCTAGGGTTTATTATTTCCAAAAATAAACAAATCCTTAGCCTCCCCCTTTCTCAATTTTCGGCCATGACAAGGAATTATTTAATTTTTTAATGACAAATTTTCAATTACCATTATTGAAAAGATGTTACAAAATTAAATAAGCAATTAACCAATTTTGAAAGTCATAACTTCCAAATTAATGCCAATGATTATGTGTTTCCAAAAACAAACAAATCTTTTCCCTTTTTCCTTATCAATAAATTGGCCAAGGCATATATTCTTTCATTAATTTTGTAACAATTATATTAGCTTTCCATAAAGCCAAAGATGTTACAAAATCAAAAAAGTTTAATGCCATTATGGATTTGTAACATCCAAAATATATCAAGTGTTTCCAAAACCTTTTAATTTGGAAATTACAACTTTAGCCTTCATTAAATTATATCATATATAATTTAATTATTAACAATAAATAATTATCATATAATCATTTATTATATTAATCATATATTAACTTTTAATATATAGTTCCAAGTGTGACTTAATTAATATTATTAATCATATTAATAATATTTTTTCTTTTGTAAGTATATAATTGGACTATCCAATTATACTAAATCCGCTATAGTATATTGAGCTAGCACGGGGACCAAATGGACCTACGGTTCCGAGCTCCAATAATCTCGAAATATTAATTAAGCTCTTAATTAAATATTCTGAATTATTAACTCCGGGTTATTCCACTAAAAACCCGAAGTTGAACTCTCATTGCCGCAGATGATATATTAAGCCAAACCAAGTCGGTGTCCATCGATATAGTCATTACATACTAATTGACCCTTCACGAGTATCTCATAATTAGAGCCGGGTCATAATGTCTGTTATACCCCACTAATTATTTTTACCTTAAGTACCATTGATTCTCTAATGAACGATTTATTCATAACTATTATGAATTTTAATCTTTCTATTCGTAATAGAGAGACTTGAGCGCTCAAATCGATCAAGTACCGAATCAACCCTTAAGAAAGATACTCATATACTTCTCGCAAGAAGGAGTGAACTCCATGTCTATGCAAAACGTTCCCAGCTACAAAACAAACTGTGTCCCCAAAGTACGTAGCTATTGGTCGGGACTGCTACACCAACCTCACCTTTTTATATCAAACGACATAGCCTGCCAAGCAGGAGTTCGAAGTACACTCAAGATTAAGACCAATCTATATATGACCATCTAGTAGATCGAAATGACTTTCTTAGTTTAACGGATATTATAAGAATGTCATTTCCATCTGGGTCCAGTTCTATATGATCGCATCATACAAGGTGCCTCCATTCTCATGTCTCTACATGGACGATCCGGATCAAGATCGCCATACAAATATAGAATGGACCGCAGCTATAGATAAACCACAAACAAAGTACCCACTTTGTTTGCTCTCTATGGACTATTTAAGATTACTAACTTCAGATTTAAATCCATTTGTGTATGACACTCATACACTAAGTCTGAAGGTACATAAGTAATCTAGGGTATTTAAGATGATATATAACAGCCACCCAGTGATACAATCATGGGTTTGATTGAAACCTAGTGACTACTCCCACTGCAAAACAGATGTCCGGTCTCGTGCATAACATAGCATACATGAGACTACCAACTACTGAGGCGTATGGGATATGTCTCATTTCCTCAACATCTTGAGGTGTCTTAGGAGATTTTTCCTTTGACAAATGAATTCCATGTCGATAAGGCAGATTTCCTTTCTTGGAATTCTGCATCCCAAATCGCACAAGGATCTTGTCGATATAGGATGTCTGAGACATAGATAACAGTCGTTTCTTGCGATCCCGAAGTATCTGAATCCCAAGAACATAACTGGCCTCTCATAAATCTTTCATTTGGAATTGCTTAGCTAGCCAGGTTTTCACGTCTGATAATATCTTTACATCATTCCCAATGAGTAAAATATCATCGACGTATAAAATAAGAAAAACCACCTTCCCGTCAATGACGCGCTTGTATACACAAGGCTCATCAACATTCTACTCAAAATCATAAGACTTGATCGTTGTATCAAATCTTATATTCCAAGATCGAGATGCCTGCTTGAGTCCATAAATGGACCTTTGCAGCTTGCAAACCTTTTGCTCTTGACCTTGGGCGATGAACCCCTCTGGTTGTATCATATAGATACTTTCATCAAGATTGTCATTCAAGAATGCAGTCTTGACATCCATTTGCCAAATTTCATAGTCATGATATGTGGTAATGGATAGAAGAGTGCAGATGGATTTAAGCATGGCTACTGGCGAGAAAGTTTCCTCATAGTCAACTCCCTCTTTCTGGGTATAACCCTTGGCCACTAGTCTACCCTTGAAGGTTTATACCTTCCCATCTGATCCCTTCTTCCTTTTGTAGATCCACTTGCAACCTATTGGTTTCACCCCATCAGGTTGGTCTACAAGTTCCCAGACCGAGTTGGAGTGCATGGACTCCATCTCTAGGTTCATGGCTTTGAGCCATTCCTCTTTGTCAGAATCATCCATTGCACTACTGTAGGTCAATGGATCATCTATGCCATCGCTGGATGCGACAACTTGTGCCTCTCCATCCCCTAAGTAGCGATCAGGTTGTCGTACAACCCTCCCACTGCATCTAGGCGGTAGATCATTCTGACGAGCTTGCATCTGACTATAAGATGTCGAAGGTGCTATGTATTTGTCAACTTTCATTGATGATGGCGTGCTGGTCGAACCAGTAAGTAACTCCTTGAGCAAAACTTTACTTCGAGGTTTGAACTCCCTCATATAGTCCTCCTCTAGAAACGTAGCATTTGTCGATACAAACACTTTGTTATCATCACGACTGTAGAAGAATCCACCCCTAGTCTCCTTAGGATAGCCTAAAAGTAGACACACCTGAGAACGTGGCTCCAACTTTGTAGTCTTATTCTTCAGCACATGTTCTGGACACCCCCATATGCGGAAATGTCGTAAACTAGTTTTACGACCATTCCACAACTCTAAGGGAGTCTTAGGAACAGATTTAGATGGAACTACATTAAGGATATGCATTGTAGTTTGCAGTGCATATCCCTAGAATGAACTAGGTAGTGAGCTATAACTAAACATAGATCTCATCATGTCTAGTAGGGTTTGATTTCTCCTTTCTTCAACACCATTTTGTTGTGGTGTTCCAGGTGCTGTGAGCTGGGATACTATCCCATGCTCAACTAAGAATTCCTCGAAGTCTCTGTCGAGGTATTCCCCTCCACGATCTGATCTCAGAGTTTTGATTGTCTTACCTAAATGGTTCTCAACCTCAGCACGATACTCCTTGAACTTTTCAAAGGTATCTAATTTGTGATGCATTAGGTAGACATACCCATATCTTGAATAATCGTCAATGAATGTGACGAAGTATTCATAACCACCTCAGGCTTTTACATTCATCGGTCTGCAAACGTCCTAATGTATTAGCTCAAGTGGTTGATTGGCTCTTATACCTTTTCCAGTAAAAGGTTTCTTGGTCATTTTACCTTCTAAACAGAATTCACAAACTGGTAGAGTCCCGAGCTTTAACTGGTTTAAGGCTCCATTCTTTACCAATCTATTTTTCCGGTCAAGATTGATATGACCAAGTCTAAGATGCCATAGATATGTGTCATCATGAGAAATCTTTGGCCATTTAGTTTTAGGTTTCTCAACCTTAAACATTTCAGTGTAGAGCAGTGACCTATGTGTTAATGGTCTTAACACATACAAGTTATTTTCTGAGTTTCATGTGCATATAGTTAATCCATTTCTACCAATAATAACTAAATTGCTATTAAAAGAAACTGAATAACCATCATCCAAAAGTTTAGAAACATAAATCAAATTCCTGCGAAAACCAGGAATGAATAACATATTTTTCAAATTTAAATAACTATTATTAATAAAATTTAAACTGGAAATTCCCACTGCTCTTGCTGAAACGACATCCCATGTCCCGACCCTCATGGTGTAATCACCTTCAGCAAGGTCCCTCAATGAATCAAGTAGCTGCAAAGAAGAACAAACATGGTTAGAGGCTCCAGAATCAACAATCCAAACGGATTTATCATCCTCCACTAATAGAGATTCAATAACGAGTCAATCATATTTACTTGTTTCTTTTTTCTCCTTTAGCTTAGCAAGGTATTTAGGACAGTTCTTTTTCCAATGCCCATTTTTGTTGCAGTGGAAACATTTTCCTTTGGGCTTGGCATCCTTGGAGCCTTTCTTGTTCTTCTTCTTCATGGGCTTTCCCTTTGCCTTTCCAGTGTTTTTCTTCTTCTTCTTTGCAGATTTAGAAGACTCGGCAACATTTGCCTCTGCACTGGACTTACGAGGATCCACTAGCATGGACTCGTAATGGGTGACCTCATTAAGCAGTTGGGTCAAAGTAAAAGATAACTTGTTCATAACATAGTTGCTTTTAAACTGCAAGAAACTCTTCGGAAGAGTTTCCATAATCATAGTCACCTGGCTACGCTCGTCAATATGAGCTCCATGGGTTTCAGCAGTGTTGAGATAGGTATCCTCAAGAGGTGCTCTCGGACTGATGTCCCATCCTTCATCCTAGCAGTCATAGCTGAGACCATGGCCTCATGGCGTTGATGCTCCGAAGGCTGCCCAAACATGCCCTGCAATGACTCCATCATCTGAGATGCTAGAGCCATAGGTTCATGCTTTGCAGCAAGAACCTCAGACATCCCTGCTAGCAAGTAGCAGTGGGCTTTCTCATTTGCTGCGACCCATTTCTGGTAGGTATCGCGCACAGCTTGGCCAGCATTTCTGGCCGGCTCGGGAGGACTCTCCTCCGTCAGGACAAATTTTAGGTCTTCACAGACCAGGATAGCGTTCATGTTACTTTTCCACTTAACATAGTTTTCTCCCGTTAGTTTGTCGTTTGAGAGTATGGAAATAATTGGAGAAACCATGGCTGAAATATAAAATAAACGTGCATTTAACATTCATTTATCGCATATTAAAATCATCAAATAATTTTAGCATAAAATTAAACATGATGCATGAACCATGAATAATGAATTAGAAACCTAAGAGAATTACTATGCCACGGAAATCTATCACCCCACAAGTAAGTGCCGCCGTAGGGTAGGTCAAGTACTCGCATGATAGATCGAGACAATCTCAGTCAATTCAATATATGCGGGAATAACTCTTATTCCTATATTAAACAACTACCGTTTTATTCGATCAAGGAATTTTATTAACAGTTAATTATTCCTTTGTGAGTGTAACCCGTCGTTTCAGGATTCTTGGACTTAACGAGTGAAGTGCCACCGTAGGGTAGGTCAGTTCACAAGATACATCTAGAATCCCTATCCTCTCGGAACCCAAACCTGATATTGACCCAAAATGGACACCATCCGTAGGGGGACGAAAACAAAGCCGTCTCGAGGCGCCTTTTGAATATCACGTTTTTGGACTAACAACGGAGATCGCGGGATATACTGTCGTATATCCCTCTCCCACTCACTATTTTAAATATTAAGGTTTCTATCTAAAATATCTAATATTTTATTTTAACTAGTGTGGATAAAGTTATGGCGGCTAAATCATAATTTTTATTTACACTAGTTTGTCATAAGTGAGCTAATCAATTTTAACTATTAAAATTGTATCACTAATATTTCATTAGTCTCTACTAATAGTTTTACTCAATTAAACTAATTTAATTAGAGTGGTATTAGTGAGCTATTATATTTTAACTCTTAAAATACTAGACACTAATAAGTTTAAAAATTATGGAATTCTAAAAGGTCAAAATTTTAATTAAACATTTTAATAAATCTTAGTGCGTTATAAAA
The DNA here is from genome assembly GCA_019454045.1 of Zanthoxylum bungeanum. NCBI lineage: Eukaryota > Viridiplantae > Streptophyta > Magnoliopsida > Sapindales > Rutaceae > Zanthoxylum > Zanthoxylum bungeanum. Next base: position 158,708 of record SKCR01021036.1, on the reverse strand, counting down.
TCCAATGGTACGTGGAATTGTATCCCGAGTGCAGACCATATTACCATCCATTCGGATTCGGCTATGGAATTTATATTCGGGTTTCCATCCTATATACCAATGGAATTTATTATGCACCAATTAAGCCCAATATATTAGAATTCAAATTTTAAAACATAAATCCAATTAATCCAATTAATTGATTTCTATGCATATCATATTATAATTTAAACATTTTAAATTACATAAAATCATATTTTTATGTGTATAATGATAACGCATCTATGACATGTTATGGCAAGTAAAATGCAAGAGTGGGCACCCTAAGCTATATGACATGTTATTCAAACAATTCGAAATAAACATACATATAACATAAAAAAATATTTTGCATTGACCGGGCTCTTATTTTTCCTATACTATTCTAATTAGTACAAAATATTTACCAAGGCATTCCTGGGTCTTCAAATCCTGCTCCAAAGGGGTGTTGGCTCCTTTTGCGACTTCGGTGCTCCAATTGTAGGAAACGCTTTCCTCGCGCAGCGGAAGCGATTAGGCACACGGATCGACCTTGAAAATGTTTTCTACTTAGCCCTTCTTTTAGCCGAATGTAACCAGCAGGTATACTGAAATTTTGCTTCTGTTTCGGACAAGATTTCAGCCTCGGAATACCCCCGAAACAGTCCCCGAACAGCCCCCCGAACTTCAGTGAATAATTGGACAGTTTTGCACTCGTTACACAACCGAACTGCACTCAAAACAGTCCCTGATTTGCGTGACCTGCTGTGATGTTTTAGGTCTGATTTTTCCACTCAAAAACAGTCCCAACTCAGCCCCAAAATGTCCCCAAGGTGTTTCCCAAAATCCCGAATTAAAACAAAACAAACCGAGCACCGAATCAATGATTCACGGCAATGGACAATAAAATAGTCCCACTACCGTGAGATGGAGAAGAAGAGAATAATGTTTTTGGTTCAACGCTACAAGGTCTTCCGAGCTATATCTCTCAACCAACGGAAAGTAGTGTGGGCTACACTCACAAAATAAATCCCTAAACGATTTAGAGATTTAATCACACACTTAGTATTTTATTTTTCTTCTTTTGTTCTTCAATGGAGTTTCTCAACTTTTGAGAGAATGGTGAAGATGAAGAAGATGCCTAGGGTTGCAAGAATGGGAGAGTTAGACAAAAGAAAATAAAATCTTCTTTTTATACCTAGGGTTTATTGTTTCCAAAAACAAACAAATCCTTAGCCTCCCACTTTCTCAATTTTCGGCCATGACAATGAATTATTTAATTTTTGTAATGACAAATTTTCAATTACCATTATTGAAAAGATGTTACAAAATTAAATAAGCAATTAACCAATTTTGAAAGTCATAACTTCCAAATTAATGTCAAGGATTATATGTTTCCAAAAACAAACAAATCATTTCCCTTTTTCCTTATCAAAAAATCGGCCATGGCATATATTCTTTCATTAATTTTGTAACAATTATATTAGCTTTCCATAAAGCCAAAGATGTTACAAAATCAGAAAGATTTAATGCCATTATGGATTTGTAACTTCCAAAATATATCAAGTGTTTCCAAAACCTTTTAATTTGGAAATTACAACTTTAGCCTTCATTAAATTATATCATATATAATTTAATTATTAACAATAAATAATTATCATATAATCATTTATTAATTAATCATATATTAACTTTTAATATATAGTTCCAAGTGTGACTTAATTAATTATAATCATATTAATCATATTTATTCATTTGTAAGTATATAATTGGACTATCCATTATACTAAATCCGCTATAGTATATTGAGCTAGCACGGGGGCCAAATGGACCTACGGTTCCGAGCTCCAATAATCTCGAAATATTAATTAAGCTCTTAATTAAATATTCCGAATTATTAACTTCGGGTTATTCCACTAAAAACCCGAAGTTAAACTCTTGTTGCCGCAGATGATTTATTAAGCCAAACCAAGTCGGTGTCCATCGATATAGTCATTACATACGAATTGACCTTTCATGAGTGTCTCATAATTAGAGCCGGGTCATAATATCCGTTATACCCCTCTAATTATTTTTATCTTAAGTACCATTGATTCTCTAATGAACGATTTATTCATAACTATTATAAATTTTAATCTTTCTATTCGTAATAAAGAGACTTGAGCGCTCAAATCGTTCAAGTACTGAATCAACCCTTAAGAAAGATACTCATCTACTTCTCGCAAGAAGGAGTGAACTCCATGTCTATGCAAAACATTCCCAGCTACAAAACAAACTGTGTCCCCAAAGTACGTAGCTATTGGTCGGGACTGCTACACCAACCTCACCTTTGTAAATCAAAGGACATAGCCTGCCAAACAGGAGTTCGTAGTACACTCAGGATTAAGATCAATCTATATATGACCATCTAGTAGATCGAAATGACTTTCTTAATTTAACGGATATTATAAGAATGTCATTTCCATCTGGGTCCAGTCCTATATGATCGCATCATACAAGGTGCCTCCATTCTCATGTCTCTACATGGACGATTCGGATCAAGATCGCCATACAAATATAGAATGGACCGCAGATATAGATAAACCATAAATAAAGTACCCACTTTGTTTGCTCTCTATGGACTATTTAAGATTACTAACTTCATATTTAAATCCTCTTGTGTATGACACTCATACACTAAGTCTGAAGGTACATAAGTAATCTAGGGTATTTAAGATGATATATAACATGTGAAAATTAAACAAACAATTTGATAAATGAATAATGCATTGTTTTATTTCAAAACATATAAAACCGTTTACATCACATGTAGCTCTAGGGCATACATTCCAACATTAATAAGATGCATTAAGATTAAGAATCAATAAATAAACCTTATATTACCCAAGACACAAAATAACCATTTATAAAACGTTGATATGGTAATTAGTTACAACACATTTCTAGGACTATTAAAAGCATAAATAAAGTAAATGACATAAAGTAAAATTTGAAATTAAAAAGGTAAATAAAGCAATAAAGAAAATGCTGGGGTTGGAGGATCCACTTTTATTACTTCTAATTTAGATATCTCCATTATTATAATATAAACTTTGCATGACATTACCAACCGACATATTGGCGGTATCCTAATTAAGTTAAATTTATGATTAATTCCAATAGACCATAAAGGCGGTATCCAATTTAGTCAAGTTAAAATCAATTTAATTAAGTCCAACCGACCATAAAGGCGGTATCTCATTAAGTCAGATTTTAAAATAGTTTATATATTATAACTAAGGGAGATTAATCTAAATATTAGTAATAAAAGCTTTAGCTTTCACCCCAACAGAGGGGACTTACCTCCTCATACTGAAAAGTAAAAATGAAGAAAGATTTATTGCTTAAAATTAAAATTAAATACAAGAAAGCTGTAAATAAACAAACAAGATACAATCTTATTAGTATTCTTAAGGAAATCCCCAGAGGAAGGTATGAAAATTTCAAATGAATTCGGACTCAATTTATAGGTAAATTTTTGGTCCACGCATCGCGACATAGAACCCTTGCGTGTCACGACACGTCGTTGATTTGCTGAAATGAGAACACGTGGCCGTCAATAGAATTATTGGCTCAGCATCGTGACACGTGAAGTTGTGCGCATCGCGACGCTGACGTAAGCAATGACGTGTAGTGTCGGCAGCATTGAGATGATGACACGTGTCCGGTGTATGATAGCAGGTCTACTGTGATGTTGACACGTGGCCGACGCATGTTAGCAAATGCGTATGATAACAATCTTTCTCTGATGTTGACACATGGCTGGCGTATATTAGCAGTCTCGACATAGAGGTGTTGCGCGTCGCGACGTAGAATTCCAATTTTTCCATTTTTGTCCGGTTTCACTATTTTAGCCCCGATTTGATTCCACTGAGTCTTGAAGCCTTATTTATCTACAAAATAAACAAAACACATCAAAATATTCATAAAACTCTAGAAACAATACAAAATATTAAGCAAATGGACGGTAAATACTGATATATTTACCGCTTATAATACTATAAGTTGTATATTCTCAAATAAAGTTCATGGTCAAGATTTATTAACACGGGTCGGTTAGTAAAGCCTGCTGAAACCAGTACATGTCGTATATTGAGACTTGGTCCGATGGTTTATCCCAATGAACCATGAGTCTTGGGAGACTCGTATAGACATGCATGTGTTTATTTGATAAACACTAAATGACTCACTGAAGATTTCCTAATAGACGGTACACATACGTCAATAAGAATCTTCTCGAGTCGAATAGCATAGTGGTCATTCGACTTGAGATACAACTGTGGATATATGAGACATCCTCCACACTTTGATGGCATTCACGTCACCGATCTATATAGATCAGACATCTGCCTGCTCGTTGGGTGTGGACTAATGCTCATGATATCCTGTGAGTATCAGATAGAATCCGTCAGTCATGTGTACAGGGCATAGGTATCATGGAAACGAGTTCTGAGTGTTATTTAGAGATTGTAAATTTGTAAGTCGACTATATTATACCTTAGGGATTTGACGTTCCTATCTATATCCCCTGTATAATATCGATAGTCTGTGACAGAGGGATTATACGTATGCAATGACCTCGACTTGCATAGTTTAGCAAGATTATCTGTGGTCTTCATAATTTACAAGTGGGTGAATTATGGACACGAAATTTGATTTCGTGACGGATAAACCTAAATTTATAGAGTCCTACAATATGAAGTGTACTCATTGAGAACTTGGACAACTCGTTATAAATAATACAAATTATTCTTAATTATTTATGGGATTAAATAAGTTAATTCGAATTGTTTAACAGTTAAACAAAAAAGATACATGTATAGGGACCTTTCGGTCATTTCCTAATTAATGTGTATTTACATTTAATATATGATTTTGTTAAATACACATTAATTAATTATCAAATACGATATTTGACATATATCATAAATATATGTATTCTGATTATTTAAAGTAAATATGATACATATATTTCTATATTTTATTTAAGTAACTATTTAAGTATTTAATTGTTAAATAATTAAAATAAATACTTAAAATAATTAAAATACAAATATCTAAAGTGATATTTATGTTAGGAAATGATTATAGTGTAAAAGTTTGACTTATCTACATTTAAGATAAAGGTGGTAAAATTGAATTTGGCTTCTTTAATTTAATTAAAAATTGAAAAAATATCTTTTTCCTTTTGCAAGCTATTTGACACACTCAAAAAATAGTTATTTACTCTCAAGTATAAGAGTGTTTAAGGTAAAAAAATAACCCGGTAAGTCCGGGGTCGATCCACATGGAATAAATTTAGTAAAACAAAATAACAATTCGAGTGAAATAAAAATGTTAGATTTGTTTGAAGTATAGAGAAATCCTACTTTTTATAATATACAAATTTACTTCAGGAATTAATTATGCCAAAACATATAAAACCAACCATAAAGTTGGTGATAACATTTATCTATAATAAGTCTTGTTAGGTACTCTAATTATGACAAATAAATAAAACCAACCATAAACGAGATAAAAAAATTTATCAATAATTAATCCAGATTTAAATTACTTATTCAGATTACAATTTATATATTATAATATAAATAATATTAATCTATATTATCATATTAAGAGCTTTACTCTTTACCCCAGCATGATGAAATTAACCACTCATGATTTGAAGAAAAACATGCATAATTTTATTACCGAAAGAAAAAGATATTACAAGAAAGCTTAAAAGTTAAAACACGTAAGACACTCTCTCAAATTCTACAAGAGAACTTTGAAAGAAAACATGAAGAAAAATGAGAGATGAGCACCTCTATTTATAGTAGAAGTGCTCATCTCTTAATTATTAATTACAACTTTCCAAATCAAATACAAACTACAAACTTTTACTAATTTTTTTTTCCTTTTTTTCAATTTTTTTTTATTTTATTGATAATTTTATAAATATGATCACAATCCACCTAAAGTGGATTATGACATTTCAACTTTTATTTTTTTTATTTTTTTTCAATTTTTTTTTATTTTATTGATAATTTTATAAATATGATCACAATCCACCTAAAGTGGATTATGACATTTCAACTTTTATTTTTTTTATTTTTTACTTTATTTTCTAATAATTAAAATTACATGCAACACGCATTGACGTCTTCACTAATTTCGACCTTGAAAACCTCAAAACTAGAAATTCTTATAAACAACAAAATTGTAGATATTTGAGTCTTATTTCTTTTGGAACTAGAATCACCTCAATCCCATATTGGAGTAAAAACTTATGTTCAAATTATGAAAATTACGCAAAGTTGGAATTTCCGAAATTGTAGACTATAAGAACGCCCTTTCAAGTTTATGGCCTATAAAATACAAATGTCACGTCCATTTTCTAATTAGGCATCCAAGATATTATTTCACCTACATAAGAAATAAAAATCACAATAAAAATATATAAAACATAAATTTAATTATTATTTTACAAATGTGCTAAATTAAGGGGATTAATGAAATTATAAGTGTAAAATGATTAGTTTCTCTTTTATTAAGTGTACACCTTTTAATGTCCATCACACCCCCAACCAGCTTAGTACTAGGCTTTAGTAATTTAAACAAAAACTTCAAAAAAAAATCTTATCCAAGTCAGTAATTATTTTTTCTTATCAAATAAGTTAATTCTCCTGTACTTTTTACCCTTCTCCATACACACATAAAACAAGGTATCAATCAATTCATTATTCCCACAATATTCATAGTTCTTGTTGAAAAGAGAGTAATATTTTTTTCCAAAAATTATATTAGAGTTCACACCTTTTTGGCAATGGAAGTTTATTTATAAATACAAAAATAGTTTTTTTTGTAATAATACATCTTCAATCCTTGTAGCGAGCTTTGGGACAATGACTCCCAAACCAGTTGAATTTAGAGCACTAGGTGTTAAGACACCCCTACAGACTTAATTGCTCGGATCTAAGATGTTAAAAAGAATAAGCGTCTGATTTCCTTAAGCTTTCTTTTTAACCCATGTAACCAACTTTGAGCCAGCGACTCTCATACCAGATGACTTTAGGGCACAAAGTGTTAAAACACCTATATAGACTTAATTGCTCGAGTTAGAGAGGCTACAAAATCAAACTTATTCACATATTTTTTATTTTATTTTTTACAAACTCAAGCTCTACCGTTTTACGCAAACAATCATTGTTGGCTGAGACAAGATGTTCGGTAACTAAGTAAAAGCATGGTTATTTTTTTCCTGGATAAAAACACAAATTTTATTGCCTTTAGGTGCTATCTCTAACAAACTAGAGAACTGAATATTACAAAATTTTCACTTACAATCCTTGATCATATGTTACCGTGTATGTTGATAATACCTGTCAAATGAGCATATGGAGATCAAATTTAATCAATATTATGGAGAATTCAAAAATTTAAATGATTCAAAAAGAAGCGAACAAAAATAACTTGTTACGAACATTGAGATGCGTCTCAGGAGCGAAAACTCCTTACAGTGTCATCTCTAAACAACAATTCCACTTGGTTAGTCAAAAATTTATTGTTGGTTTGTGTGTAGTTTTTTTTTAAAAACACAAAACAAAATTAAAATAATTTTTTTTTTACACATAAAATAACAACAAAGTAAAAACAACATAATATTTTTTATTTTTTTTTACATAAAACAACAACACAAACACCAAAATATTTTTTTGAAAGAAAAACACAATAAAGGAATATAAAATAAAAACTATCTAGTCAACTATCCCCCCAACCAAATTGAGACATTGTCCCCAATGTCTTAATAAGAAGAAACATAGTTTAGAAGACATCACCTGGTTAGTGTGTAATTGACAATTGAATCTACGACTATTTAAAAGAAAAATTACAGATTAAGATCAAGGTCCACTCTATGTGTAGGCACTGTATTTTTGCATATAAGTCCCGATGATGAGCCTCGTACGGAGGCACTACTCTTTAAGTTGTGGAAGTCGCGGGAAACAGACATCGGAAGGGAAAAGTCATAAATCAATACCCTGTTGGATTAATTCGTTTGCTTAGCTTCAGGTTTTGCTCTTTAGGTTTCTGTTTTAAAACTTATCCTTGGCCCAAAACCTCCGCAAGCCACACACCAAGCCCACCAAAATAACCAACCACACACCCATAATCCCTCCAAAATAATAAATTCACACATTAAACACATGTTGAAATCCTAATAAATCATTTTCCCAAATTAAAAGAATCAAATCAAATCACCTTCCTAATTAAATTAAATCACATTCCTAAACTAAATAAAATCAAATTACCTTCCTAAATTAAAGAGATCTTTTCTTTATGATACACAAACTAAATACCCCCCATAATTACACAATATTCTTTCCCTATTCGTATAAGGACAACCCCCAACCCTTGCCTATAAAAAGAAGCATAAACCCAACCTTATAACCCCTAGCTCATTGACGCCCAAAGCCGAGAAATAAGCCTTCCATTGCCGTAAAAACACAAAACCATTCAAAGCCCATTTTCTCTCTCGTCAACAAGCCCCCTCAATAAACAACAACGCAACAACCCCTCTCTTCACAAACACAACCTCTAAACTGCCACCTCACGCCTCATCAACAAAACCACAATAAAACCTAGAGCCCTTCCACCGATTGAATATTCCACGCACAACACGCCCTTAAAACCTTAAACAAACACGTCTCTTTTCTCAGCCAAAGTAACTATCCCACATCGACCAAATAAAGAAACACATTGCCAGCAACCCTCCACCTCAACCGACCAAACTGCCCAGCTTCACGCACTAAATACCTGCAGCAAAGAAACAAAGCCACTAAACTGAATCAATACAAGCCACGACATTAACAAAGCCACTAAACCAAATCAGCCAAACCGTGAAGTAAACTGCCTAATTACCGAAACTGCGTTGCCCATATACCAACTCTTCTTCACCGCAAAAACAACCATGGGGTAAAGGAAAATCATCCTTCGGGCAAGCTTTGTTAAAGTCTCTGTAATGCACGCATATTCTGACCTTCCCATCCTTCTTCTGCACTGGCACAATATTTGCCAACCACTCGGGGTATTTTACCACTTCTAGAAATCCCACATCTATCTTTTTCTTGACTTCTTCTCTAACCCAACGGATATCTAAGATGGCTTTTAAGACACAAGGGTTGACATGATGCATGTATGCATGAGATGCGCGTAATATATGGAATATATAAGTCGACCCATTATCATTCCAAAGCATTCAACCATACTATTGTGCGGTGTAAACTTATCCCAGTTGAAAAGGCCCAACAGGTTTACACTTTTACGATAACATGGCTAAACAACTTCAAATGATGAGGGGCCTAAACACAAAATGGCCCATTGGCATTTTAGAAGCTTTTGGCCCAATTTTCATAAAGAACGGACTCGTCCCAGTTTAAATGGCCCAACAAGCCCATACCTCATGACAAAAAGTCCAACTGAATCCAAATGACGATGGTCATAAACGCAAGCATAAAAGGATAGTTTCTATCAGTCCTACAACTACAGTTCATGTGCGGGTTTATAGGGGTATAGACAAAGGCTCTCGCCGGCGAAGGATTGCCCACAACTAGGACTCCCCACTCAAGGGTTCAAGCGACCAAGTGAGCGTACCTTTTTTATACACTAAGGTACGTGCCAACGAGTTATGGTGCGTGACTAACTTTCAAATGGATTTCTCATTGTAGATTCCCCATAGGGATGGTGGAGCAAACTCTCTTAAATACCCAGACCTCTTAGGCTCTTATCGCCTTGGTGACAGGAATAAAAAACAAGTCCTCCAAATTAGTCCATCACAGTAAGCTTCGAGTAAATGATTATCTAGGTGCCTTCACGACTTTTCCTTATAGAAAGGTAGTGAATGAAGGAAGACACCAAACCATTACCAAGCTCTAATAATGCATTTGATTAAACCCCTTTCAACCCACGGTAGACACGGTTAACTAAAGTATAAATCACAAACATTACAAGACATTATTTCGGGGCCGATTCTCTATCCCCAGTGGAGTCGCCAGACTGTAGGACACAGAACTTGACGACGTTGTTCTAGGCTCGCGGCCTAGTCAGGAGTACGGAATAGCCCACAGGGAACTAAACCGGAGAATAATGGAGTCGCCACCTAGTATGAACTAGGAAAATGATTTAAGGCTGCACTCACCCCTCGCAAGGGAATACCTCAAACCGTTGGGTTCGGAATGGTCCCTTACTTATGCCACTTGTAATGAACGGATTTATGTAATAATATAACCGAGTCTATGCAACAACAACCTACATCTAAGTTTGCATACTACCTATATCTAAGTTTGCATGCATAAAAGTAAGTCGGAATAACGGCAAGCACACAATCTCATACATACATTAAATCGCTAAGCATGACAATGTAAATAAATAATAACCTAAACATAAACGTAGAAGAGACATAATCAAGTTCCTAATGCGAAAGAAATAACTAAATCATGCTTGGAAATAATCAACTAATCATGCATAAAAATTAACATACTAAACAACCTAATCATGCATAAAAGTAACATATTATTTCTAATAAAAAACAAATAAACATAAGATCGGATTGTTGGACAATTATGATTTGTTCCTGGATTGAGAATAATATGAGACAGTATCAGTCCACGAAGGATAAATCATTAAATATCCCTAGTCAGAGTATTATCGAGAATGGACATCGATAATGCGTAAAAGACTAGTATTACACTTGTATGCATTATGAGGGCATAACGACATAGTTCTCATATATTTGGGTATATGATACTCATACAAGTGTAATAGGAGGTTGTGTTTTACCGATGGTACGGGAAACAGCTTCGCTCTAGATAAACCCCCTCGGAATTCCATTGGTAGTATGACTACGTGTCTATGGAAGTCTGAAATCAGGGTAGGTGTATTTGGTCTTAACCTGAGACTTGCACCGCTAATACTTGCGACAATCAATATACTTTGGTTTTGGTCGTCCAGGGCTTTAACAGGTTCTGTGTACGCCTCTTCTGGGTATATTGAGAATCGTAGTGTATTGGGTGTGATGTCGAGATGGAAGTATCACTCCAGTCATAGTGGAGATGATGGTCACGTAGGATACAGAACTCGTTCTCTTATATGCTCGAGCTATCGGGATATTATGACTAGGTCATTGTGGGAACACAGGAGTTGGGGCGACGCATGCTGTTCCAGGCTCGGGGTTGTGTTCACGGCCAAGAGAATGAGAGATGAAGAAAAGATTTTGCTTTGGCCGAGAGGTTGATATCTTATAGGGTTAAGGTCTTGTGATTTGCGTGTGAATGAGGGAATATGTTGATGTCTTGGGCGTGTATTAGAGAGAGTGGAGAGATGGGGTGGCTAGGTTAGTGCATGTTTATATAGAAGAGAGCTAGGGTTTGCCCTTGTCTCACAAGGAAGAGATCTAGTTTCCAAATTATGAGTCCTAAGAATGGTATACACAATATTGAAGGGGGACAAAATATTTTAAATTAGGAAGTCAACTATTTTAAATTGGTAGATGTCTTATTAGATTAGGAAGTCAAATATTTGATTGGTTTTAATTGGTTAGGATTGATTTTAATTAGGCATATCTTCTTTTTAATTTTAGTATATGATATATTCAAATTATTTAAATTAGGCATGATTTTAGTTTAAGTTGGTAAATGTTTTATTTAATTATTTAATTAATTATATTAATATCTTATTTAGTTAATGTTTTAATTAATATTTATTTATTTAATTTGGGGGTATTTTAAGGGTGATGGGCGTGTGGGCCTTGGTGGGTGGGAGTGGCTTGGCTAGGTGCATGTTAATTTAGTTAAGTGTTTGGGCTAAGTTTGTGTGGGCTAGGTGGGGTGTGTAGGTTAAGTTCATGCAGACTAGGTGTGCGTGGGCCGGGTTTTTAGGTGTCTCGGGCCGAGCATAAATTTAAAACAGAAAACAAACGAGTTACTTGAAGCCAAACTAGTGAACTTAATCCGTCAATGAGTCAATTCTTGACTCTTCCCTTCTGATGTCCGTTTCCCGCGGTTTCCGTAACTTAAAAGGTATTTGCCTCCAAATAAGACTCCTCATCGGGTTTCACATGCAAAAATGCAATGCCTACAGTCGCCCCCACTTTGATGGGGCTTGTGCAGTGTGTGACAGTGACAGTCCTATCAAAGTCTATGAAATGCATTCTTTACTTACCTGGCTAGCTAGCTGTCTCGAGCTGAGCTGATACTGCAGTGGACCTCGATCCTGAGACGCATCTCGATACTGCTGATGATGTGGGCCTCGCCCGTAAACTGATGTGATGTGGAGCTTCGCTCCTCAGTCGATATGGGCTTCGCCCCCAAGCTGACATGATGTGATGTGGAGCCTCGCTCCCCAGCAGATATGGGCCTCGCCCCCAAGCTGGTACAATGTGGAGCCTCGCTTCTCAGCCGATATGGGCCTCGCCCCCAAGCTGATATAATGTGATGTGGAGCCTCGCTCCTCAGCCGATATGGGCCTCGCCCCCAAGCTGACATGATGTGATGTGGAGCCTCGCTCCTCAGCCGATATGGGCCTCGCCCCCAAGCTGGTACAATGTGGAGCCTCGCTCCTCAGCCGATATGGGCCTCGCCCTCAAGCTGGTACAATGTGGACTTCGTCCTCCGAGACCCATACCCGGAACTTAACGTCATTGGGACCTCAATCTTCAGATTACTACCCAGATCAAATATTGTGCTTTTACTATCTCTGATTGGCTTACCGCTCGCTCTTTTCCGTCTTCAACACCTGTTCACACAAAACAGAACAAACACAAAAAGATGCAATATAGGTTACGTGTATGCATGTATTTAGGAGTTTTCTTATTCCGTTGGGTTAGGTCTTCCACTGGCGACCAAGTCTTCTCAAGCAAAGTACAGCTTCAACCTGTCAACATTGATTGGTTCTGTGAATTCATTTCCCTTGAGGTCTGACAACTTCAGTGCTCCATTTCCTATGACTTTCTGAACGATGTAGGGTCCTTCCCAGTTAGGCCTGAATTTCCCTCTCGGATCTGTCGTCGACGGCCTCGACTGCTTAAGTACCAAATCACCCTTTCTGATCTTTGTGGGACGTACTTTCTTGTTGAAGGCCCGGGCTAGTCTCTTCTGATATAACTGCATGTGATGCAAGGCTCTTATCATTTTCTCATCTAAAAGTGCTAACTGATCAAATCTCTGTGCGGCCCATTCTGACTCAGGTAACTCTGTCTCTGCTAATACCCTCATAGACTGTATTTCCATTTCCACCGGTAGTACCGCTTCCATCCCGTACACTAAAGAGTAAGGTGTTACACCCGTTGCTATTCTGACTGACGTTCTGTACCCCCACAAGGCATACGGTAGTCTCTCAGCCCATTCCCTGCAGTTCTCTGTCATCTTAGCCAGATTTGTCTTTACAGTCTTGTTGGCTGCCTCAACTGCCCCATTCGCTTGTGGCCTGTAAGGTGATGACTTATGATGGCCTATCTCGTACCTTTGTAGCATTGCCTTTGTCTCTCCTTGAAACTGTACCCCATTGTCCGTGACCACGTGGTGCGGCATACCATACCGATAAATGAGGTTATGTGCTATGAACTTGGCCATCTGTTTTGCTGTAACATTCCGGAACGACTCAGCTTCTACCCACTTTGAGAAGTAATCCACTGCTACTACTATGAAGCGATGCCCATTAGATGCAATAGGTCGAATTTCCCCGATCATGTCAATCCCCCATGCTGAGAACGGCCATGGCTCTGACAGCCCGTGCAACTCTGTATGTGGCAGATGACTCAGATTGCCATGTATCTGACAGTCGTGACAGTGTTTTACCATCCTTGCGCAGTCTGTCTCCATAGTCGACCAATAAAACCCATGTCTCACTATCTTGCGGGACAAGTTCAACCCATTCATGTGCGGACCACATACCCTGGCATGTACCTCTTCCATCACTTTATGAGCTTCTTCTTTTCTCAAACATTTCAACTGAATGTCGTTTGTTGCCTTTTGTACAGCTCTCCTTTCAAGATCACATACTGAGAGGCCAATTTCTGAATGGCCAATCTGTCTTTTCTGCCTGCCCCTTTTGGGAATTCCCCGTGCTCTAGATACCTCTGAATGTCATGGTACCAAGGCTTACCATCGTCAATTTCCACTTCCAGAACTTTCTCTGTCTCATAAATCGGCCTGTTTGCTGTAGTCAATACCAATGGTCTCATCACTAACTTCTCTGGATTTTCCCAAGTAGCTGCAAGTGTGGCCAGTGCATCTACCATCTGATTCTCTTCTCGCGGCAAGTGCTGAAACTTACAATTGGGGATGGCCTGGGCCAACTCTCTGAGGTGGAAAAGATAGGGCTTCAATCGTTCCTCTTTCAATTCCCATTCTCCTTGCAACTGACGGATTACCAGCATCGAATCTCCATAGACCTCAACACTTTCGGCTTTCAAGGCTATCAATGCAGTCAACCCAAAAGCACAGGCTTCATATTCGGCCATGTTGTTTGTTACTATGAATGTTAACCTCTTGGCCATGGGCAAAGTTTCTCCCTCGGGGGTCACTATCACGATTCCAATTCCAGCTCCCTTATAATTCACTACTCCGTCGAAATACACTTTCCATCCCTGAACTGCTATAGCATTGATTTCTTCATCTGGGAACTCAAACTTATACTGATCCCCCTCAATAGGCTGTAGTGCTAGGAACTCCGCCACTGCTCGCCCTTTGATTACCTTGGAGGTGAGGTACTCAATGTCAAACTTTGTCAACAATACTAACCATCTGCCCAACTTTCCCACTAGCGACGGCACTGAATGCAGATACTTCAAAGGGTTCTCTTTCGCCACTACCTGGATCTTGTAGGACTGGAAGTAATGTCGCAACTTTCTGGAAGCCCACACTACTGCCAAACAGATCTTCTCTACCTCTTGATAACGAGCCTCATACGGGAGCATCTTCTTACTCAGATAGTAAACTGCATGTTCTACCCATGTCTCATCTGCTTGTACCATCATTGCTCCCAATGCTTCTGACTCTATAGCCAAATACAGTACCAAAGGCTTTCCCGGTCTCGGAGGTTTCAATACATGTGGCTTTACCAAGTACTCTCTGATTCTGTCGAAGGCTGTCTGACATTGTTCATTCCATTTTACTGGCTGGTCTTTTCTCAACAGCTTAAAGATAGGCTCACACACTGAAGTCGACTTGGCAATGAACCGACTGATATACTGAATCTTCCCAAGGAACGCCCTGACCTCTCTTTCTGTCTTCGGTGCTGGCATCTCGGTGATCGCTTTGATCTTCTCAGAGTCTACTTCTATTCCTCCCATTCCAACTGTATGTCCCAGCAGTTTCCCTGACGTTACCCCAAACACACATTTCTTGGGGTTCAATCTCAAATTGTACTTGTCAACCCTCTGAAGGAACTTCTCAAGTGCCTCAATATGCCCGTCCCTTGTCTCGGATTTCACCATCATGTCATCCACATATACTTCGATCTCTTTGTGCATCAAGTCATGGAACAATGTAGTATCCATTCTCTGATAAGTAGCTCCTGCATTCTTGAGCCCAAACGGCATCACTTTGTAACAATAAGTACCCCACTCGGTGACAAAGGCAGTCTTGTGCTTATCTTCCTCTGCCATGAGAACTTGATTGTACCCAGAAAACCCGTCTACAAATGAATACATGGCCGACAAAGCTGCACTATCAACCAATACATCTATATGCGGTAGAGGAAAGTCGTCTTTCGGACAAGCCTTATTGAGGTCTCTGTAGTCCACACACATTCTGACCTTTCCATCTTTCTTCGGTACCGGCACAATGTTCGCTAACCATTCAGGATATTTTACCACTTCCAGGAAACCCACATCAATTTGTTTCTTGACTTCTTCTCTAACTTTCTCAGCCCATTCTGGTCTCATTCGTCGAAGTTTCTGTTTCACCGGCCTCATGTTCGGATAAGTCGGAATAGAATGTTGAGCAATGCTTCTATCTACCCCGGGCATGTTTTCATAGGACCAAGCAAAAACTTTAGCATACCTGATCAATACTTTCTTATTTTCTCCCTTTCCTCAGAAGTAACCTCACTTGCGATCAAAATTTCCTTAGGATCCTCAGGTGTCCCAAGGTTAAAGGCATTTGTCTTGGTGGAGTTGATATCAAATATGCTTAGATCATGTAATGGGAAAAGAGAAGACTCAGCCAAGTAAGTAGAAATATTGTCTTTATTGTTAGCAAAAGAAGGAGTACACTCAAATAAATCTGGGAGGTAAGCATCCCCATCATCTACGGATATTTCCTCCTCTACAACAATGTCTTTCTCAGGTTCATTCTTCTCATTGAGGGTCAATGTCTCCAGCTTCATGAGTTCCTCCTCCCATTTCTCACCATCTTGCTTCTTCTCTTCAACCAACAGCTTCTCTCCCAACAGGTCCTGGAAGATCTCAAATCCGGGCACCACTACCTCATTCACCTCTACTGGTTCAGGCTCACCTTGGTACCTCGAAGCCTTCACAAAGTACTCCATCAGTTTCATGCCCTTCTTCTTGATCTTTGGCTTCTCATCATCAGACTTGTACCCCAAACCTCTTCTGGTTGTCTGGCCTCTGAAATCTGGCAGTTTCGAGCCCTCACCTGGCTCATACTTCAACTTCCCCATGATCCGGGCTACCTTGGGATCCACCCACTCCTCAAAAGTTGCTGATACTTGGAACCTTGTGAAAGGCAGTATTTCCAAGGTGGCGACTGCATTGTCTATTTCAGCTTTGATGGTGACAATCTCTCCCCCGAATGGGAACTTAATCATCTGGTGCAAATGGAGGGCACGCCCCCAAGCTTGTGAAACCATGGCCTCCCCAACAATAAAGCAAATATAGCTGGAATATCAAGCACAGTAAACTCAACCTCATTTCAATCGGCCCTACCTTGACCATTGCCACAAAGGTACCCTCAACACCGCGCTTACTATCATCATAAGCTTTGATGGTCATGTCGGAAGGGTCCAAATCTGTAGCCTTCAAACCCAACCTTGTCAGAATTTTCAAAGGGCATACATTGATAGATGAACCGTCATCTACCATTACACATGAAGTCCTTTGCCTCTTACTTCAGCCCTGATGAACAATGGCCTGTTGTGATTCCTCCCCTCTGCTGGAAGTTCATCCTCGGAAAATGAAATCTGTAATGCCTCTTTCTGAACAGCCCCAACAATCATTGTAGGGTTGGCATCCTCTGGCACAACAATTTTACTCAAGGCCTCAACCATGGTCCGTCTGTGCTCTTTAGATGCACACAATAACTCCCATATTCTAACTTGAGCCTTGTCTTCCTCAATTGTCTCAGCACTATATCTCCTTCAATATTCTCTGAATTCTCAAGCATTTCTCTCCCATCAGTCAAGGTTTCTTTGCCCTTATCCACCACATCATTATAAAAACGCCCACTGCGTGTCATTCCCTTTACTTCTTCTTCATCACTGCTAGAGAAGTAAAGCCAGAAATTCTTCCCCAACTCAGGTTCACCCTCACTGTTGCTGTCCCAAATTCCAAGGCAAAAGGCTTCAGGGTGGAAGGTTTTTAGGACATAGTCTTCTGGAAGGCCAGAACTAATCATGTAGATTGGTGGGGGTACAGCTCGGTAATTAGGTAAGGGGTTTCTGTTTGTGTCTGGTTGTTCGGTTTCGGGGTCAGGTATCTTTTTAGAGTCAATGAGGTCTTGGATCTCGTGGCGCAGTCGGGCACAGTTGTCAGTGTCGTGGCCCTTCTGCTGATGGAAATAACAGTAATGTTGGTTACTAAAATTAGTCCCAAGGAAAGATTAAACATATGAAATACAACAAGATGAATATATATAATAAACTTGAAGCATGGCGGAATCATACTTACAAAGCTTTTGTGATGAAAAGATGAACAAAGGTTGAAGCTCCAAGATCCTTGAAGTTTCGGCCAAGAGGAGAAAAGAGTTGAAAGCTCCAAGCTTTGTGTATTCCAAGCTCCAAGGTGGTTTCCCTATCACCTCCTTTGATTCCTTGCTTGTGCTAGCAAAAAATGGAGAATGAGAAAACAATTTTCTGCCTTGTATGTGCAGCTCACGGCGTGAGCAAGAGAGAAAGAAGAGGAGAGTGTTTCACTTTTAATTTTGTTCCCTTTGCATGCCAAAAACCGTGAGAGACCAAGGAAATGAAAAGTGATATGATATCTAATACCAAAAGAATTTTTTAATGCAAAAAATCCTTCAAAACCGTGCATGGCTTTCCCTCCAAAATGAAATCCATCATTTGCCATCATTACCACACTTTGAGATTAGAGACAATGTATCATCCCTCAAAGGTGACTAGATACATCCACCATCTATTCGTATTAAGTAATGAGATAACGCGATGTGATTTGCGGATATCACTCGATTCAAAATACGAATGTGTCCGCAAACACTTTCGGGCTCGGTTTCGTTAATTCCGAATTAACGAATTTCCGTCGCGATGTGAATTAAATAATTACGCCTAGCGAAATTACTATTCAGTTCGCTAATGAATTAATTCTAAATTAATTCGTTTGCCCGAATTAAAATCCGATTTTAATTCCGTGTCGAAATCTAATTTCGTTTAATAATATATCGAATATATTATTTTATCGATTAATTCCAAATTAATCGATCTCTCTCTCTCTCCTAATAAGGCATTTTATCCAAGATAAAGTTTCTCCGTTATTAATCCAAGATTAATAAAGTTCGAATCAAACATCATAGGTGAATCTTCAGGAAGCGACCCAAGAGATCTCCGGATATGTTGGCAGTAAATACGGTCGTTGGATAATCCAAACACGTACGTACCTTGTACTACGTTTTTACCGATTTACAAGACAAGGTTGGCTTCTAGCAAAGCGTCATGCCTACCCAATTCTCCAGAAATATTCTTACTGGAATATTAGATCTATATCAAGCGTAGTATACCGTAGTATTGCGTACATCGATCCAGTATCGGACGATCACATGTTAGGCATGGGGCTGGAAATGTGTCTGCCCCGTACGAAACATATATCGGACATCAAGCAACTAGTCTCTTTAAATCGGGCAATACTGACCTAGTCATATTGTCCCGACGGTTGCAACCTTTTATAGAGCACTAGTTCTGTATCCTGCATGATCATCAACTCCATATGTCTGAAGTGACACTTCCATCTTGACATCACACCCAGTGCACTACGATTCCTGATAAACCCAGAAGAGGTGAACACAGAACCAGTTAAGGTCCCCCAACCACCAAAACCAAAGTTTACCTATTGTCGCAAGTACTAGCGATGCAAGTCTCAGGTTAAGACCATATACACCTACCCTGATGCGGCCTCCCATAGAGCAGACATACTACCAAGGGATTCCGCGGGGTCTATCCAGAGCGAAGCTGTTTTCCGTACCATCGGTAAAACACAACCTCCTATCGCACTTGCATAAGTATCCTATACTTAAATATATGAGAACTATGCCGTTGTGCCCTCACAACATGCACAAGTGCAATACTAGTCTATTCCGCATTATCGATGTCCGATCTCGATAATACTCCGACTAGGGATATTTAATGATTTAAACCTTTATGTATTGATACTGTCTCATATCATCTCAATACGGAATTAATCATATGGACTTTCGCCATTTATATATCAAAGTAAATAATTACAAAACGGCAAAAGGCAATTTCATTATCACATAGTTAATTTTGTACAATAATACAATATCATTTACAAAACAGTGACGCTATGGGTCATAATGTCTAACAATCTCCCACTTGGCCTATAGCCAGTCACTCAAGCATCTAATACTGAACTATGTATATGTCGTTCAAACACTTGCGGATAACTAGCTTTTGTCAGCGGATCTGCAATGTTGTTATCTGATGCGACCTTCTCGACTTTTACATCGCCACGATGTATAATCTCCCGAATCAGATGGTAACGCCGAAGAACATGCTTGGATCGTTGATGAGACCTTGGTTCCTTAGCTTGTGCTATAGCCCCGTTATTGTCACAATACAATGGAACGGGCTCAGCTGCTAACGGAACTACTCCTAATCCGATTAGGAACTTTCGGATCCAAACTGCCTCCTTTGCTGCTTCCGACGCAGCAATATACTCTGCTTCTGTCGTTGAATCGGCAACAGTATCTTGCTTGGAAGATTTCCAGCTCACTGCTCCGTTATTCAAACAAAAAATATACCCGGATTGTGACTTGAAGTCGTCCTTGTCGTTTTGGAAACTTGCATCGGCATACCCAGATACCACAAGTTCTCCTTCTCCGTAAATTAAGAAAGCATCCTTAGTTCGTCTAAGATACTAAGGATATTTTTAACTGCCATCCAGTGACCTTCACCTGGATCGGCCTGATAGCGACTGCACATGCTCAAAGCATATGACACATCAGGTCGTGTACATTCATGGCATACATGATCGATCCGACTGCCGAGGCGAACGGTATCCGACTCATGTTATCTCTCTCTTCTTGAGTCTTAGGACACATGTCCTTAGACAGAGAGGTACCACGTAAAAATTGGCATCAATCCTCTTGGATTGATCCATGCTGAATCGCTTCAACACTTTGTCAATATATGTACTCTGGGAGAGTCCAAGCAGCTTTCTAGATCTATCGCGGTAGATGTTTATTCCTAGAATAAAGGCTGCTTCTCCCAGATCTTTCATGGAGAATTTAATGAAAGCCAAGCTTTCACCGACGTTAGCATGGGAATGTCATTGCCTATAAGCAATACATCGTCGACATAAAGACAATAAAAGTCAGTGCTCTCCCACTAACCTTCTGTTGGAGTTTCTAGACCAAGATCAAAACTCAAGCATGAATCATAAGCGAATACAACGATTTAAGTGCGGAATACTTACATCGAGCGGTTGAGATGCGATTTGGCCACAAAAAACGAACTCACTGCCCACTGCCACTGCTCACGGCAGTTCACTGTCAAGTGCGCCCCACTGCTGCAGATTGGCTTCTGTTTTGTGCCATTTTGAACAAGAAAAACGAGCTCCAAGCTTCATCAAAACGTTCCTTGCTCATGGGTATACTTCCCTTATCACCTTGGCATGATCCCGGAGTGTGCTAGCACTCTTGTTTTGCCACAAAACACACTTGCTTCCCTCCATTTTGCTTCTAAATTCGGCAGTTCACTGCCTCACAAGAACCAGAAAATGTCGTGAGAGAGAGAGAGGAGAGAAGAAGAGAGAGATGAGGGAAAAATGAAGTGAAAAGGTATACGGTTTTGTGTTTCCTTATGCATCAAATGCATTTGATTTCATTTAAAATTCATTTCAAACACATTTGGGTATTAAATTCCCAACCACACACATCACCTTTTTAAAATCATTAAATAATCTCACCTTTTTACATTGAGAATAGGACAATGTATCATCCCTCAAAGGTGACTAGATACATCCATCATCTATTTGCGTCAAGTAATGAGATATCGCGATGTGTGATTTGCGGATTCCACCCGTTTCAAAATACGAATGTGTCCGCAAACACTTTCGGGCCCAAATTCGCTAATTCCGAATTAACTAATTTCCGTCGCGACGAGAATTAAATAATTACGCCTAGCGGAATTATTATTCACGTCGCTAACGAATTAATTCTAAATTAATTCGCTCGCCCGAAATAAAATCTAATTTATTCCGCGTCGAAATCTAATTTCGTTTAATATATCAATATATTAATTCCTCGATTAATTCCAAATCAATGTTTCTCTCTCTTCAATTGGTATTTTATCCTAGATAAAATGTCTCCGAAATTAATCCCAGATTAATTCTCTCTCTCATCTTATTAATCCCAGATTAATATAAGTGCGAGTCATACGTCATCGGTGAATCTGTGGGAAGCGACCCATGAGATCCCCGGATATGTTGGCAGTAAATACGGTCGTCGGTGTATCCGAATCACGTACGTACCAAGTACTACGTTCTACCGATTTACGAGACAAGGTCGACTCCTAGCAAAGCACCAAGTCTTCCCAATTCTCCGGATATATTCTCATAAGAATATTAAGATCTGTATCAAGCGTAGTATACCGTAGTATTGTGTATATCGGCCCAGTATCGGATAATCACGTGCTAGGGCAGGGGCTGGATAAGTGTCTGCCCCGTCCGAAACACATGTCGGATGTTGGTAACATAGTCTCTATAATCGGATATACATGACCTGGTCACAATATCCCGATTGGTTGCGCAACACTCAAGAGCACTAGTACCATATCCTGCGTGACATCTACTCCAATATGACTGAAGTGACACTTCCGTCTCGACATCACACCCAATACACTACGACTCCCTGATAAACCCAGAAGCGGTGTACCCAGAACCGGTTAAAGCCCTGTACCACAAAAGACAGAGTTTAACGATTATCGCAAGTATTAGCGATGCAAGTCTCAGGTTAAGACTATACACACCTACCTCGATTCGGCCTCCCATAGACACATAGTTATAATACCAATGGGATTCCGAGGGGTCTATCCAGAGCGAAGCTGTTTCCCGTACCATCGTGTGAAACACGACCTCCTATTGCACTTGCATAAGTATCCAATACTTATATATATGAGAACTATGCCGTTGTGCCCTCACAACGCGCACAAGTGCAATACTAGCCTATTCCGCATTATCGATGTCCAGTCTCGATAATACTTCGGCTAGGGATATTTAATGATTAATCCTTCGGGGATTGATACTGTCTCATATCATCTCAATCCAGGAACTAATCATATGGACCTCTCTTCATTTATACATCTATGGTGATCTAATCACAAATGATGATAGTGCAATTTCCTTGTCACATAGTTAATTTGTACAGCAACACCGTGATCTGTACAAATAGTGACGCTATGGGTCATATTATCCAACAATCTCCCACTTGGCACATAGCCAGTCACTCGAGTGTCTAACACTCGAACTATGTACAATTCGCTCAATTGCTGAGGAAAGGTTTTCGTCAGCGGATTTGCTTAATTATCGTCTGACGCGATTTACACGATCATCACATCGCCACGATGTATGATCCGAACGAATCAGATGATATAGAAGTATATATCTGGATCGTCGATGAGACCTTTAATTCTTTAGCCTGTGCTGACGCCTAGCTCAGCTGCTAACAGAACTATATCTAATCTAATTAGATTTATTATCGATCCAAATGGCTTCTATTGCTGCCTCAGTTGCAGCAATAATCCGCATTTGTTGTTTATTCGGCAACAGTTATCTTGCTAGGAAGATTTCCAGCTCACTGTCCCAGTGTTCAAATTTTATAGTACCGCAGTATTTACCGGTTTGGAAACTTGCAGCAGTGATCCCAGTCACTTCAAGTTCTCTATCTCCATAGTTTAAGACAACATCTTTAGTTCTCTCAGATACTAACAGATGTTCTTAATTTTCAATCCAGTGACTATCACTTGGATTGACTCGATTTGACTCCATATGCTCAAAGCATATGAGACACCAATACAAGTACATTTTAAATGTACAATTTCCCAGAGAGTGTTAACAAACTCCAAATCTATCCCAGTAGATCTTATTCCTTGAATAAAGGTTGTTACTCCCTAGAATTCTACGGAGAATTTCTATGAAAGCCAAGCTTTCACCAATTGCTTTATGGGAATTTCACTGTTAGTGCAATCTCCCACTAACCTCCTTATATACACAAGAATTATTTCGTTTTTGAATTAAATCATAAATCATTATGATTATTTCAAACGACAGTTCCAAGAACCTTATGCTTGCATTGATCCAAACGTGGATCGAATAACCCGCAAACCTTGTTTGTCGGTATATAAAATCGTCAGGATGTTGAAAACATC
This sequence comes from Zanthoxylum bungeanum, assembly GCA_019454045.1. Taxonomy (NCBI): domain Eukaryota; kingdom Viridiplantae; phylum Streptophyta; class Magnoliopsida; order Sapindales; family Rutaceae; genus Zanthoxylum; species Zanthoxylum bungeanum. Next base: position 134,846 of record SKCR01021036.1, on the reverse strand, counting down.
CTCCAAAAGGTTTCCTTTTCAGGAAAGCGATTTTGATCTGTAACTGACACATTTCATAAATGAAATACGCAGTTATCAACAAGCATCTTCAAAATGGATTTACCATGGCAACAGGTAAAAGGTTGAACCGTTATTAACACAATGTTGATAACGATACCTTTCCGTCAAAAGCCCAGCTTTGTACGTTGGTATGTTGCCTTCCATGTATGTCTTCCTTGAAGACGTTTAATGTACCATAGGCACAATGCCTTGTGGTACAACAACTAGTATCCAAAATAGTTGTTAAACATGGAATCCATTTTCGATTCATGGCACTTTGCCATAATAGGGAGTCGATACCGTGTATCACTACCTCATACGTAATCAGTTGGTGTACCTTAAAAGATTAAAATCTTTATGAGGTGAGATCAGAAACCCATACCCCAGGTTGTTTTCTGACTCTCTCTGATCTACGCGGTTTCTTGTGTATTTGAAGATTAATGGTATAGATTCATCATAGATGAACTATTTGTGTTCCATTACGGACTTCGTGCCTTGAATAGTATTACTCCGATTTTCATCGAGTATCACTATCCTCCCACTGACCACTGCATATCGGTATTCCTCTCAGGAAAACCGCATGGTGAGCAACAATCACATTGTTCTCATGTGGGATTTATAAGTACTATACTTATGGTTTCCCTTAGGATAACCTATATTGGCACTAATCCAATTTGGGTTCTTAGTTTGGTATCATCCAAACTTTATGCCTGGCATACCCAAATTGTTAGGAATGAGAAACCCAGTTTCTTTCCCGTTCATATCCTATACGATATCTGTCAAACAGATTTACATGGAACCTTATTCTAAATAAGTTTTGCACTGTTAATACATATCCTGTTTGAAGGAAATGATAGCTCAGAGCGACTCGTGATAAACCTTATCATGTCCAACAAAATTCGGTTTTAGTTCGGACACATCGTCTAACTGACATGTCTCGTTTAATTGTGTCCTAGACAACAATGCCATAAATAAGTCTCTATTGATCAAATCAATTTGAGCTATTAATTGTCATTATATGTTTGAGATTTTATTATATTCAAAATATAAATTCTGTTATTTACATCTAATGTATTTATCTCAGTATCATCTTTATATAATAAAACACTTTAGTGTTTTAGAATATAAAGGTTCACCCGCAGTGGGTTAAACACTGATAAAGAGATAATGTTCTAGTCAAACTAGTTACATTATAACAGTTCCTAATTTAAGTACACACCCCAGGGTTAGTTCCTAACTTAGGTATCTACGGTCGAAACAGCGACTTTCGTCCCGTTTCCGATTCGCAGAGGAATCTCAGCTTGAAGTCAGTATCCTGCTCAAAGCAGATTTTGAATATCAATACATATATTTATGTACCACACTAAGTATTTAAAATCTAATTTCAATACTAGCTGTGAACATAAACAAACAAAAAATATTTAAAGTTAGAGCCTCGCCCTTTCTTTAATTCATTCGTGTCTTCCATATCCAAATGGTAGTCACGTTGGGATATGTCAATTATCCTTTTCAATATTTTAGGAACCTTAGGCCAAGCCTTGGGTTTTTAGAATATTGAAAGGAATGTGCACCTCGTGCTACATGCCCAATTGCAAACTTTGACTTTACATGAATTGTCAATTAATTCTCCAAGAATTATAAATTGCAATTTTAATACTTCTTAAATCCAAAAATTAGATTTATGACAAGTATATTAAATTAAGCATTAAAGTCATCATCACATGAATCTTCCAAAGATTTTATGCTCTACTTATATGCTTAATTTGGGCTTAAGGTATAATAAGTTATTTTATCAAATAAAGTAACCTATTATTTATTCCCAATTTGAAAATTAAATCATTTAAAATATTTTAATCCTAGATTATATTTTAAATATCCAACTTTTCAATTTATCTTGATTACAATAGTCCAACTATTTAATCAACGATTTGTGGTACTTTATATTATAATAATGTTATAATAGTCCAACTATATAATCAAATATAATCCAAATTAATAACCTCAATTACATTGATTACTATAATCCAATTATAAAATCAACTGTAAACTGAAATTAATTAATTCATATATATTGATTAATATAATCCAATTATATATAATCAAGTATAATACAGTCCAACTGTTTATTAAAAAACAATAATTTAAATATTAGTCCAACTAACATTTAATCTAATGACGAAATAAAATAAAATGAGCGTGTTTAGCGAGTATTCGAACGAATGTTGCAAATTCAATACTTGCCTCCCACTATTTTTCGTCGAGCCTCTAACCCTCTGTCAAGTACTCGGGAAACCGTGTTTCCTAGTGGGCTAGGATCCCGTTAAATATCACACAATCTTGACTTTGGCCAACAAATTGTATGATAATTAACTAGGTAGATCTCGAAGATCAATTGGATCTCATCCAACTCCTAGATCCAGTAGGTGGACATCCAAGTCCTAAACATATATCTTATATATGCCTATACATCGAATGTATACCCTAACCTATTTCCTCTGAATCAACTAGGCCTTGGCTTTGGCACAACAAACCTAATGATTCCAGTCAAGCGCGGACCCATTGACATGGAAGCTCGTAATCAATGTCAATGGACAAGAAGTGGTCTTGACTTTGGCCAACAAACCACAACTTGGACACGACACCGATATGGAACAAAGTCTCGTGATTAAAACACATCTTTGATGGATAAGGGCTTGACTTTGGCCAACAACCCCTGCCAATCTCGGATCTTGAGTAAGAATCACTCAATGGAAGGAAAAACGCATGATATTTAACGAGGGTTTTTCGCGTGCAAATTGGCTACCAATTTAATTATCTTTGTTAAGGTCTCATCATCATACACCCTTAAGCATGCATTCTAAACACATAATAAAGCGAGTGAGTATGAAATAAAATAATAATGATATGCGGATGGATACTTAACACATTGATCCTAGATCAAATCTCTCCCTTTCTCACTCAAGCTAGCACTTGTACTACTTCTACCCGTTACACTACTCTTCTAAAGAAACCTCATATACATAGAGGGGAATAGGTGAGAAGAGAATACAAAGAGAATGAAGGTGATAAGGCTGGACACGCAGGTCCAATTTAAAATCGAATTATTACAACAATTTCTAAAATTGCCCCACCCATCTAATATCCATCCGATATACATTATTCATGCATCACAACCATGTATTCACTCATATAAGCATGCTATCAATCAATCTAATCAAATTAATTAATCTGATAATTATGTGATCATCCAATGTTCAAACAACGATTTGATTTTGTTCGAGTCAAACTCGTTTTGCGAATAAGTACTTAAAGTACGAATTTTAGAATTAAATTAAACTACACAATTAAATCCAATTCAATTTGTATTTAATTCTAATTCACTATTTAATTCCAACTTAAATATCACACTTTATTAATAAACCTTTTTCGACTTAAATTCCAAATTAATCGCTACGGGTCTCAAAGCCCGATTAATATCCAATATTAATTTAATTAAAGTCTAATGGGCTTTTAATTAATTTCTTAAGGCGTGGTCTTATGGTCAACTCGGGTCAAACCCGCAACCAAAGTCCAATCCGGGATTTACCCCATAAGCCTTTAAATTAATTTTGGCCCATTAGGCCCAATTAAATTACAAAGGTCCATTAGTTGCATTTGGGCTTTATGGTTAAGGTTTTGGGCCCAATTGGATCCAATCCATTTGCCCCAAACCCAACTTGATAAAATCAAGCCCAATAGGCCCAATTACAACATTAGAAGCCCAAATCCAATTTAAGGCCTCAAATAATTAAATTACATAAATCCAATTTAACAATTTAATTACTTAAAGTGCATTACATGATTAATCAACTAAATCAACATTTCCAAAACACTAAATTAGTCCAATTAATCATACTCAATTTCATCATCACATGTCCAACACATTAAGATTAAAATCAAACCCATTACATGCTTTACTTTATTCTGGCAATAAGGTTAATTACATGTCCGATTTGTTTCAATCCAATTAAACCCAATTCGACATTAAATCAATATACCCTAATGATTTTCAACACATCCAATGTTTCAAAAAATCAAAATTCACCAAGAACACAAAGGGGCATAACTCTCGGCCAAGATAAGATTTTGGGCAAATTTGTTCCAAACCAAATTTGATCAAATTGATCCAACAATGGCATCAAGAGCATAGGTTAAAAGCATGATAAATGAAATTGGATGGATTTGTATGCTTATTGTGTTTGTATTGAAGATTGATTATGTCAATTTGAAGAAAATATGATTGGATCAATTTTTCCCCAAATTGCTACCTTGGCCGAAAATTGATATTGATTTTATGTCTTGGGATTTTTGATTTTTGACAAATAATAACGAATTAATTCGGAATTAATTCGCTCGCCCGAAATAAAATCTAATTTATTCCGCGTCGAAATCTAATTTCGTTTAATATATCAAATATATTAATCCTCGATTAATTCCAAATCAATGTTCTCTCTCTTCAATTGGTATTTTATCCTAGATAAAATGTCTCCGAAATTAATCCCAGATTAATTCTCTCTCTCATCTTATTAATCCCAGATTAATATAAGTGCGAGTCATACGTCATCGGTGAATCTGTGGGAAGCGACCCATGAGATCCCCGGATGTTGGCAGTAAATACGGTCGTCGGTGTATCCGAATCACGTACGTACCAAGTACTACGTTCTACCGATTTACGAGACAAGGTCGACTCCTAGCAAAGCACCAAGTCTTCCCAATTCTCCGGATATATTCTCATAAGAATATAAGATCTGTATCAAGCGTAGTATACCGTAGTATTGTGTATATCGGCCCAGTATCGGATAATCACGTGCTAGGGCTGGGGCTGGATAAGTGTCTGCCCCGTCCGAAACACATGTCGGATGTTTGGTAACATAGTCTCTATAATCGGATATACATGACCTGGTCACAATATCCCGATTGGTTGCGCAACACTCAAGAGCACTAGTACCATATCCTGCGTGACATCTACTCCAATATGACTGAAGTGATACTTCCGTCTCGACATCACACCCAATACACTACGACTCCCTGATAAACCCAGAAGCGGTGTACCGAGAACCGGTTAAAGCCATGTACCACCAAGACCAGAGTTTACCGATTATCGCAAGTATTAGCGATGCAAGTCTCAGGTTAAGACTATACACACCTACCTCGATTCGGCCTCCCATAGACACATAGTCATAATACCAATGGGATCCGAGGGGTCTATCCAGAGCGAAGCTGTTTCCCGTACCATCGGTGAAACACGACCTCCTATTGCACTTGCATAAGTATCCAATACTTATATATATGAGAACTATGCCGTTGTGCCCTCACAACGCGCACAAGTGCAATACTAGCCTATTCCGCATTATCGATGTCCAGTCTCGATAATACTTCGGCTAGGGATATTTAATGATTAATCCTTCGGGATTGATACTGTCTCATATCATCTCAATCCAGGAACTAATCATATGGACCTCTCTTCATTTATACATCTATGGTGATCTAATCACAAATGATGAGAGTGCAATTTCCTTGTCACATAGTTAATTTGTACAGCAACACCGTGATCTGTACAAATAGTGACGCTATGGGTCATATTATCCAACACCTTCTTGTATACACAAGGGTCATCTTCGTTTTGCACGAAATATATTCTTTTATTATTTCATCAAAATGCTGATTCCATGACCGTGATGCTTGCTTCAATCCATAAATGGATCGATTTAACTTACAAACCTTGTTTGCAAGTCTAGGTACGATAAAACCGTCAGGCTGTTGCATATAAACATCCTCCAAAAGGTTTCCGTTAAGGAAAGCGGTTTTAACGTCCATCTGCCATATCTCGTAATCGAAATATGCAGCTATTGCAAGCATTATCCGAATGGATTTAATCATGGCAACGGGTGAGAAGGTTTCGTCATAATCAACACTATATTGTTGACGATACCCCTTTGCTACAAGCCTAGCTTTGTATGTTTGCACGTTGCCATCCATGTCGGTCTTCTTCTTGAAGATCCATCTGCATCCAATAGGTTTTACACCTTCCGGTGCATCAACCAGTGTCCAACTTGGTTGGCATAAATGGAATCCATCTCAGACTTCATGGCTTCTTGCCATAAAGCGGAATCAATATCTTGTATTGCTTCCTCATACGTAGACGGTTCATTATCCTCAATAAGATTAATATCTACATGAGGCGAGATCAGGTACCCATACCTCTCAGGTACTGTCCTGACTCTCTCCGACCTACGCGGTCCTTGTGTATATGAAGGTTGTGGTACAGACTCATCCCAGATGGTCTGTTCATGTTCCGTCGTTGATTCATTGCCAGGAACAGTATCACCACGATTTTCATCGAGCTCCACTTTCCTCCCACTTACCACTGCATCTAAGAATTCCTTTTCAAGGAAAAATGCATGTAGAGCAACAAATACTTTGTTCTCTTGCGGGTGATAGAAGTAATATCCTTTGGTTTCCCTAGGATATCCTACGAAAAGGCATTTATCTGATTTGGGTTCTAATTTGGTACCTTCCAAACGTTTAACATATTCCCAGCAACCCCAAATCTTCAGGAAAGAGAAACCTGGTTTCCTTCCTGTCCATATCTCGTATGGAGTCTGTTCAACAGACTTTGACGGAACCTTATTCAAAATAAGTATTGCACTGCTTAATGCGTATCCCCAGAAGGATATTGGTAGCTCAGTGCGACTCATCATTGACCTTACCATGTCTAACAAGGTACGGTTTCTCCGTTCAGACACACCTTTTAATTGCGGTGTTCCAGAGGAGTCCACTGTGAAAGAATACCATGTTCTTTCAAGTAATCTTGAAACTCATAACTTAAGTATTCGCCACCACGGTCCGACCGTAATGTCTTAATACTCTTGCCTGTTTGTTTTTCAACTTCGTGTCGAAACTCTTTGAATTTCTCAAGGTTTCCGACTTGTGCATCATTAGATACACATAACCGTAACGTGATGCATCATCCGTAAAGGTTACGAAGTATCGATATCCACCTCTAGCCTGGCTAGACATGGCCCACATACGTCACTATGAACGAGGGCTAACAGTTCTGTGGCACGTTCACCTTTACCGCTAAAAGGTGATTTAGGCATTTTGCCTAAAAGACAAGATTCGCAGACATCATATGAATTAGGATCAAATCCGTCCAAGTACACACTCTTCGAAAGTGTGGATATGCGAGTCTTGTTAATGTGTCCTAGACGACAATGCCACATGTAAGCTTCATCTTTTAGATTACTCCTTTTGAGCCTTTTGTTTGTCATTTTGTGTTTAGGAGATTCATTTACATTCAAAATATAAAGACCATTATTTGCAACAACAGTGCAAATTTCTGCATCATTTTTATATAAATAACACCCAGTGTTTCTAAATACAAAAGTGTACCCATGCTGGGTTAACAAAGATACATATATAATATTCCTAGTTAAACTAGGTATATAATAACAGTTCAAAAGTTTAAGTACATGCCCTGAGGGCAGTTCCAAAACAAAAGTCCCTACAGCCAAAACAGCAACTGGTGTTCCGTTCCGTCCGACTCGTAGGTCAACCTCCCCTGAAGCCAGCATCCTGCTATTCTGCAGATCCTGCAAATCAGTACAAATATGAGCAGCACAACCAGAATCAAAAATCCAATTTTTAAGACTAGAAGTAGTCATATTTATTTCAATAACAAACATACCAGAGGCTGGTGCCTTGCCTGCCTTGATATCCTCCTTGTGTCCCTTGCCCATTCGGCAGTCACGTTTCCAGTGACCCTTCTTGCCGCAGTTGAGGCAGACATCTTGAGATTTGTTCCTTGGCTTCCCAGAAGCTTTTGTCGACTTGCCTTTACCCTTGTTCTTATGTTTCCTCTTCCTCACCCCTCCAGTTGCCTTAAGCCCAGCCTTTGTAAGATCAAAGTATCGGGAAGCGATTGTAAGATCAAATCCACAGTCAGCTCAGCCTCCAAGACTATTCCCATATTGGCCAACTCATCAATATCGGCGATCATTTGAGTCCCGTGGGCCTCAACTGATGCGCCATCAGTCATTCGGGCGCGGAAGAGTTTCTTCACCAACTCATACCTCTCCATCTGCTTATTGGTGCGGTGGAGATCTCGCAGTCTAGCCATCATGTTATAAGGATCCAAGTCCCTATTCTGGCGACGAAAGTGCTGAGTCATCGAAGCTAACATAACAGCCTGAGCTGTTGTCACAATCATCACTGTGAGTTTTCCATAACTCCAGCTCAAGTGGGTCAGTGGGCTTAGGCGGAGAGGTATCTGTATAATGTACAGCATCCTCTCAGCACCAAGGACTATCCTCAGGTTCTTTCCCAGTCAGCAAAGTTTATGCCCTTAAAGACATTATCACCCATGATGATATCTCGGACATTTCCTTTGTCTGCCATCTTAACTACGATAGTCCAACTATCTAGTTAACGATAAAGTGGGTACAGTCAAACTGTTACAAAAAATAACAATGTATTAGTCCAACTAATTATAATAAATAGACGAAATAATTTGAAGAACGCGTAAGGAAAAGTATCTGAATGAAATTGCAAATTCACATACTAGCCTCCCACTATTTCATCAAGTCTCTAACCCTCTGTTGAGAACTCGGGAAATCCTATTTCCTAGTGGGCTAGGATCCCGTTAAATAACACACAACCTTGACTTTGGCCAACAAGCTGTATGCTATTTAACTAGGTAGATCTCACAAATCAATTGGATCCAATCCAATTCCTAGATCCGGTTAGGTGGACATCCAAGTCCTAAACATATTGCGTATGCCAATGTATCTAATACATTTTCTAACCATATCCTCGAATCATCTAGGCCTTGGCTTTGGCACAACAAACCTAATGATTCCAGTTAAGCGGGACCCATTGACAAGGATAGTTTCGTAATCAATGTCGTTGGACAAGAAGTGATCTTGACTTTGGCCAACAAATCACAACTTGGACAAGACACCGATGTGGAACAAAACTCTCATGATTCAAGTACATCCTAATTGACAAGGTCTTGACTTTGGCCAACAAACCAATGCCAATCGGATCTTGAACAAGAATCATTCAATGGAAGGATAATCGCTTAATATAGATTGAGGGATTTTTGCGTAATTGGCAACCAATTTATTATCTTTGTTAGGTCTCATCAACATACACCCTTAAGCATGCTTCTAAAACATCATAAAGCGCGTAAAGTAAATTAATAGTGATATACGGATGGATATATAACACAACTTGTTCCTAGAACAAATCACTCCCTTTCCTCTCCCACTAGCACTATTCTACTACTACCCAATTACATAATACAATAAGAGAAACCTCATTTGCATTGAGGGGAATCAGGTGAGAAGAGAATACAAAGAGATAAAAGAGATAAGGCTGGACACGCAGGTCTAATTTATAAATTCTAAATTTACAATAATTTCTAAAATTACCCTTTCCCTTCTAATATCCATCCGATATACACTATTCATTCATCACATACATATATATTCAAACAAGACATGCTTTTACAACCAATCTAATCCAATTAATTAGTCTTTGTTTAAATGATCATCCAATGTTCAAACAACGGTTTTGATTTTGCGCGAGTCCAACTCGTTGAGAATAAGTACATAAGGTACGAATTCACGAATTATATCGAACTACTTATTAAATCTAATTTAATTCGTATTCAATACTAATTCAATTATTTAATTCCAAATTAAATGTTTACACTTTTAATGTGCTTTAAAGACTTAGATTCTAAATCTAATCTAATTGGGTCTCAAAGCCCAACTAACATCCAATGTTTGTTTAATTAAAGTCCGATGGGCTTTCAATTGATTTATTAAGGCTTGGGCTTTGGTCAATGTGGGTCAAACCCAATTACCAAGCCCAAATAAGGAATCACCCTTAAATGCCACAAAATCAATTTCAAGCCCATAAGGCCCAATTAAACTTTAAAGCCCATTATACTACATTTGGACTTAATGGAGTGATTTAGGCCCAAATTGGATCCAATCCTTTTGGCCCAAATCTACTTGGCCCAACCAAGCCCATTATGCCCAAATATAATATTACAAGCCCAATTTAACAATTAAGCCCATTAATTTAAATTTCAATATTCCAAATTTTAAAATTCAATTAATTAAAGTGTAAAACCAAGATTAATACATTAAACCAAATATATCAAAATACCAATTTAATTTATTAATCATCTATTGTTCAAAACATATGTCCAACATTAATTTGAACAAAAATCAAGTCCATTTTCATGTCCATTAGTATTCGGCCAAGTGAGATTTTTGTGTCGATTTGTTTTTCAATCCGATTGAATCACTAATCTACGTCCCGTATACGTTTTAAGTCATCCAATGATCTTGTACACAAAAAATTCCAACACATCCAATGTTCATACCCATTCGGCCAAGGTTACATTTTTGGGGAAAAATCATCCAATGCATTTTTCTCAAAATTGATTCCATATAATATCATTCTATATACATGTAAGCATACTCATTCATCAAATTTCACAAGAACATGCTTCAATCAATTTTACCCAAATTTTAACCTAATATATTTCATGCTTAAACATAGCTCTGATACCATTGTTGTTTACTAAAATTAGTCCCAAGGAAAGATTAAGCATATGAAATACAACAAGATGAATATATATAATAAACTTGAAGCATGGCGGAATCATACTTACAAAGCTTTTGTGATGAAAAGATGAACAAAGGTTGAAGCTCCAAGATCCTTGAAGTTTCGGCCAAGAGGAGAAAAGAGTTGAAAGCTCCAAGCTTTGTGTATTCCAAGCTCCAAGGTGGTTTCCTATCACCTCCTTTGATTCCTTGCTTGTGCTAGCAAAAAATGGAGAATGAGAAAACAATTTTTTGCCTTGTATGTGCAGCTCACGGCGTGAGCAAGAGAGAAAGAAGAGGAGAGTGTTTCACTTATAATTTTGTTCCCTTTGCATGCCAAAAACCGTGAGAGACAAAGGAAATGAAAAGTGATATGATATCTAATACCAAAAGAATTTTTTAATGCAAAAAATCCTTCAAAACCGTGCATGGCTTTCCCTCCAAAATGAAATCCATCATTTGCCATCATTACCACACTTTGAGATTAGAGACAATGTATCATCCCTCAAAGGTGACTAGATACATCCACCATCTATTCGTATTAAGTAATGAGATATCACGATGTGGTTTGCGGATATCACTCGATTCAAAATACGAATGTGTCCGCAAACACTTTCGGGCTCGGTTTCGTTAATTCTGAATTAACGAATTTCCGTCGCGACGTGAATTAAATAATTACGCCTTGCGAAATTACTATTCAGTTCGCTAATGAATTAATTCTAAATTAATTTGTTTGCCCAAATTAAAATCCGATTTTAATTCCGCGTCGAAATCTAATTTCGTTTAATAATATATCGAATATATTATTTTATCGATTAATTCCAAATTAATCGATCTCTCTCTCTCTCCTAATAAGGCATTTTATCCAAGATAAAGTTTCTCCGTTATTAATCCAAGATTAATAAAGTTCGAATCAAACATCATAGGTGAATCTTCGGAGGAAGCGACCCAAGAGATCTCCGGATATGTTTGCAGTAAATACGGTCGTTGGATAATCCAAACACGTACGTACCTTGTACTACGTTTTTACCGATTTACAAGACAAGGTTGGCTTCTAGCAAAGCGCCATGCCTACCCAATTCTCCAGAAATTCTTACTGGAATATTAGATCTATATCAAGCGTAGTATACCGTAGTATTGCGTACATCGATCCAGTATCGGACGATCACATGTTAGGCCTGGGGCTGGAAATGTGTCTGCCCCGTACGAAACATATATCGGACATCAAGCAACTAGTCTCTTTAAATCGGGCAATACTGACCTAGTCATATTGTCCCGACGGTTGCAACCTTTTATAGAGCACTAGTTCTGTATCCTGCGTGATCATCAACTCTATATGTCTGAAGTGACACTTCCAACTTGACATCACACCCAGTGCACTACGATTCCTGATAAACCCAGAAGAGGTGAACACAGAACCAGTTAAGGTCCCCCAACCACCAAAACCAAAGTTTACCTATTGTCGCAAGTACTAGCGATGCAAGTCTCAGGTTAAGACCATATACACCTACCCTGATGCGGCCTCCCATAGACACGCAGACATACTACCAATGGGATTCCGCGGGGTCTATCCAGAGCGAAGCTGTTTTCCGTACCATCGGTAAAACACAACCTCCTATCGCACTTGCATAAGTATCCTATACTTAAATATATGAGAACTATGTCGTTGTGCCCTCACAACATGCACAAGTGCAATACTAGTCTATTCCACATTATCGATGTCCGATCTCGATAATACTCTGACTAGGGATATTTAATGATTTAAACCTTTATGTATTGATATTGTCTCATATCATCTCAATACGGAATTAATCATATGGACTTTCGCCATTTATATATCAAAGTAAATAAATTACAAAACGGCAAAAGGCAATTTCATTATCACATAGTTAATTTTGTACAATAATACAATATCATTTACAAAACAGTGACGCTATGGGTCATAATGTCTAACAAGTAAAGGTTGAGATTGAAATGTGGTGGTGGTGGGTTTGGGATAGGTTTGGCTTCTAAAGGCTTTAGGAGTCCATGCCTCTTCAATTTCTCAAATACCTGAGACAAAGGTCACCCAAGGTTAGAGAACCTCCAGTTCCGGACAGCAGCCACCTCCGCTGAAACGGGCTTGGTACCCGACATACCTCCAACAAGCCTCCTATTTAGGCCAAAGAACTTCCTGTTTTCTGCTTCCTCCTCTTCAATGTCCATGACAGTCTCCCTCAACTGCCGGAAGTCTACAATCATTGTGGTCATCCTCCTCAACTTACTGTAAATAGAGGGCTTTGTGCCCTTGATGATCATCTTGATTTGGTCTTTCTCAGAGGGCATAGTCTGCATCTTCAGTAGCTGGCTTCTCCAGCGATCTACATACTCCTTGAAGCTCTCATCCGGCTTCTGCTTGATATTTTCCAAGTCACGGAGTGACAAATCAATCTCCAGGTCTGTGACATATTGCTTTAAGAAAGCATCAGCTAGCTCCCTCCAGTCCTCCTTAATCTGCTTGTCAAGGCTATGGTACCATACCACGGGTGCCCCTTCGAGCGACATCCCGAACATCTTTTGTACTTGGCGCTGAGACAGGCCAACTGAACTCATAACAGATACATACTGACGGAGATGCACCCTCGGATCCCCATTCCCATTGAACTTAGCCAAATCCGGCATCTTAAACTGCGCCGGCAACTGCTCCTCAAACGTCATTGTCTCATAATCTAGCAAATCTTCATTCTTACCCCTCATCTTGCGGGTAACGGATTCAACCTGATCCCTGAGTTTCTGTATTTCTGCCTGAGACCCTAATATTCTGCCCGCTGTATATTCTGCCATATCATCCTCAAAAGTGGGGACATCATCCCCCGATCTGACCGGAGGCACTTCCTGCCTTGCATTTTATGAACTTCCCCCAGTACGAGACCCAGCTATTCCAGCCACAGTAGTAGTCAATGCCTGTAACTATTCAGTGATCTTTGCAAGACCGTTCTCTAACTGATCCATTCGGGACACCTCATTATCTGATTCACTCATGCTTCCAACTGTTCTTTTAGTGAGTCTGGTTCCTTCCATAACCCAAACGGTATCTATGGTGTCTTTTTAAGACACAGAGGGTGTTAACAAGGTATATGTATGCATGATGTGCATAAGAAGTATATAACATATACTAAATCAAATAAAATTCTCAAACAAATCGGCCTATTATCATTTTAGAAGCTTTTGGGACAACTGTCATAAGAGTGAACCCGTCCTAGTTTAAATGGCCCAATGAGTTCATGTCTTATGGCAAAGAGCCCAACTAAATCCAAATGATAATATTCCGAACACAATCATAAAATGGCCCATTGTTATTTAGAAGCCTTTTGGCCCAATCGTCATAAGATATGTTCTTGTCCCAGTTTAAATGGCCCAATAAGCCCATATCTCATGACAAAAGACCCAGATGGATTCAAATAGCAATGTTCCCAAACATAAGCATACAAGGAAGATATTATAAACATAAAATAATAGCTTCTACCGTGTGGCCCACCATCATTTCAGAAGCTTTGGGCCTAATTGTCATAAGGTACGAACCTGCCCCAGTTTAAATGGCCCAGCAAGTTCGCATTTTTGACAAAGAGTCCAATTCATCCAAATGATAATGGTCCTAAAGCACAAAGAAATATTTGTTATAGGCTATACAACCCGGTCTACACATGGGTTCATGGGAGTATGGACAAAGGCTCTCATCGGCGAAGGATGGCCCACAACTAGGTCTCCCCAATCAAGGGTTCGAGCAACCAAGTGAGCACACCCTTTTTTTATACACTAAGGTACGTGCCAATGAGCTATGGTGTGTGACTGACTGTCAAATGGATTTCCCGTTGTAGATTCCCCAGAGGGAAGGTGGAGCGAGGCTCACTTAAATACCCAAGCCTCTTAGGCTCTTATCGTTTGGTGTCAGGAATAAACAACGAGTCCTCCAAATTAGTCCATCACAATAGGCTACGAGTAGATGGCTATCTAGGTGCCTTCACAGCTTTTCCTTCTAGAAAGGTAGTGAGTGAAGGAAGACACCAAACCATTACCTAGCCTCAAAATGCCTTTGATCACAACCCTCATTTCACACATTTGTAGACACGGTTAATTAAAGCATAAATCTATACATTACAAGGCATTATTTCGGGGCCGATTTTCTATCCCCAGTGGAGTCGCCAGAATGTGGGAACACATGAGCTGGGGCGACGCATGCTGTTCCAGGCTCGGGGTTGTGTTCACGGCCAAAAGAATGAGAGATGAAGAAAAGATTTTGCTTTGGCCGAGAGGTTGATATCTTCTAGGGTTAAGGTCTTGTGATTTGCGTGTGAATGAGGGAATATGTTGATGTCTTGGGCGTGTATTAGAGAGAGTGGAGAGATGGGGTGGCTAGGTTAGTTCATGTTTATATAGAAGAGAGCTAGGGTTTGCCCTTGTCTCACAAGGAAGAGATCTAGTTTCCAAATTAGGAGTCCTAAGAATGGTATACACAAGATTGAGGGGGGACAAAATATTTTAAATTAGGAAGTCAACTATTTTAAATTGGTAGATTTCTTATTAGATTAGGAAGTCAAATATTTGATTGGTTTTAATTGGTTAGGATTGATTTTAATTAGGCATATCTTCTTTTTAATTTTAGTATATGATATATTCAAATTATTTAAATTAGGCATGATTTTAGTTTAAGTTTGGTAAATGTTTTATTTAATTATTTAATTAATTATATTAATATCTTATTTAGTTAATGTTTTAATTAATATTTATTTATTTAATTTGGGGGTATTTTAAGGGTGATGGGCGTGTGGGCCTTGGTGGGTGGGAGTGGGCTTGGCTAGGTGCATGTTATTTAGTTAAGTGTTTGGGCTAAGTTTGTGTGGGCTAGGTGGGGTGTGTAGGTTAAGTTCATGCGGACTAGGTGTGCGTGGGCCGGTTTAGGTGTCTCGGGCCGAGCATAAATTTAAAACAGAAAACAAACGAGTTACTTGAAGCCAAACTAGTGAACTTAATCCGTCAATGAGTCAATTCTTGACTCTTCCCTTCCGATGTCCGTTTCCCGCGGTTTCCGTAACTTAAAAATTAGTTGTCTCCAAATAAGACTCCTCATCGGGTTTCACATGCAAAAATGCAATGCCTACAGTCATGTTTATCTGATTATAGAGACTAGTTATCAGAGATCCGATATGTGCTTCATACGGGGCAGACACAATTCCAGTCCCAGGCCTAGCACGTGACATCTGATATTGGATCGCAATATGCAATACTACGTATACTACGCCTGATATAGATCATATATTCCTATAAGGATATTTCTGGAGAATTGGGTACGCATGGCGCTTTGCTAGAAGCCAACATTGTCTTGTAAATTGGTACAAACGTAGTACTAGGTACTTACGTGTTCGGATAGTCCGACGACCGTATTTACTACCAACATATCCAGGGATCTCATGGGTCGCTTCCCGAAGATTCACCGATGATGTATGACTCACACTTTATTATTCTGGGATTAATTAGATGAGAGAGAAAATTAATCTGGGATTAATTACGGAGATATTTTATCTGGGATAAAATATTAATTAAGGAGAAATAACGATTAATTTGGAATTAATCGATAAAATAATAAATTTGATATATTATACGAAATTGGATTTCGACGTGGAATTGAAATTATATTTTAATTTGGGCGAAAGAGTTAATTTAGAATTAATTCGTTAGCGACGTGAATAGTGAATTTGCTAGGCATAATTATTTAATTACGTCACAACGGAAAATTCGTTAATTTGGAATTAGCAAACCCGAGCCCGAACGTGTTTGTGAGCGCATTCGCATTTCGAATTCGAGTGCGGCACGAAAGTCACATCAAGCGTCAAATCGCTAGTCACATCAAGCGTCAAATCATTAGTCACTTTGAGTGATGTGACAACTTTTCACTTGATTGATTGATTGATGTAAATAGTGATGTGAGTGGTTGAGGCTTTATTGCCTTTGACTTTTTTTTAATTGAAAAAATGGTAAATGTTTATTTTTTTTCTTGGAAAATCAATTAACAAATACATAAGGCAATTTCTTCTCTCTCTTGCTAATAACACACGGTTTTAGAAACCCTTTCTCCCTCCTCTCATCTCTCTCGGCCTCAAGGTCTTCTTCTTCTTCCTTCTCACTGGTTGGTCCGAAAATGAAGAGGAGAAGCTAAGGAATTTTGTGGCATAATTCCTAAATGCTAGCACACCATTTGAGTACATACAAAGGTGATAGGGGATTGAACACATGAGCATGGAATCACCACTTGGAGCTTGTTGCTTTGAAGACATCCATGGACGATTCTTGGAGGAGCATCGTAGCCCATTGCCGTGCAGTCCACTGTTGAGCCACTGCTACTGCCGAGCTTCACCAAGTGGGAGAAAAGTTTTATTCTTCGTCGCATCCAAACCGATCGTTGTAAGTATGTTTCCGCCATATTTCTTCGTGTATTCACATGTGTTTCTTGCTTGATAATTGATCCTTGGGACCTTAGAGAATTCCAACAATGGTATCTTGAGCCAATATTGAGCATGAAAATGATTTAGGGTTAAAATTGGGTAAAATGTGTTTGAGCATGATTTGATGAATTTGGATGATTAAGTATGCTTAAATGATATGATCAATTTCATAAAATTTGATTGGATCAATTTTTCCCCAATTTTTGAGGCTTGGTCGAAAATATGATGTGCCCTAATGTCTTGGTATTTTTGTTTTTTGATCATTGGATGACTTAAAACAATTAGGTAAAGTTGATTTGAGATTTAATTAGATTGAATTTTGAATTGGACAAATTTTCCCTAAATTAGTGGGCTTGGCCGAAACTAATGAATTATAAAAGTCATGGTGATTTTTTGATTTTGATTCATTGGATGAGTTGAAATCATTTGAGTAATGTTAAATTGGATTTAATTGGATTGAATTTGAATCAGATATAAAAATACACAAAATGTCGAGGCTACAATAGCATGAATGGGTTTGATTTTTGATCAAATGTGTTGGACATGTTTTGTTGTTAATGAGCATGATTAATTAGGCTAATTGGTGTTTTGGAAATATTGATTTGGGTAATTAATTATGAAATACACTTTGCTTAATTAGATTATAAAATTTGGAATTTGGTAATTTAATTAATTGGGTTTAAATTGGAAATTGGGCTTGAAAGATTGTAATTGGGCTTATTGGGCTTAGTTGTACCAAGTTAGGTTTAGGCTAAATTGGTTGGATCCAATTGGGCCCAAAACCGCATCCATAAAGTCCAATTATGACTTAATGGACCTTAACTTTAATTGGACCTAATGGGCCTAAATTGGTTTCTAGGCATATAAGGGTGATTCCTTTAAATGGGCTTTAGTCTTTGGGTTTGACCCAAGTTGACTAAAAGACCATGCCTTATGAAATTAATTAAAAGCCCATTGGACTTTAATTAAATTGACATTGGATGTTAATCGGGCTTTGAGACCCGTAACGATTAATTTGGAAATTAAGTCGTAAAGGTTTATTAATAAAGTGTAATATTTAATTTGGAATTAAATAGTGAATTAGTATTAAATGAAAATTGAATTGGATTTAATTTTGTAGTTTAATATAATTCAAGAATTCGTACTTTGAGTACTTATTCGCAAAACGAGTTTGACTCGCGCAAAATCAAATCGTTGTTTGAACATTGGATGGTCATTAATTATCAGATGAAGTAATTTGATTAGATTGATTGATAACATGTTTGTGTGAATACATAGTTGCGATGCATGAATAATGTATATCGGATGGATATTAGATGGGTGGGGCAATTTTGGAAATTGTTGTAATAAATTTAGAATTTATTAATTGGACCTGCGTGTCCAGCCTATTACCTCATTTCTCATTGTATTTCTCTTCTCACCTATTCCCCTCAAATGAGGTTTCTTTAGAAGTGTAGTGAAACGGGTAGAAGTAAATACTTGTGCTAGCGGGAGAGAGGAAAGGGAGAGATTTGATCTAGGATCAATGTGTAAAGTATCCATCCACATATCATTATTATTTATTTATATGCGCCTCATTATGTGTTTAGAATGCATGTTTAAGGGTGTATGATGATGAGACCTTAACAAAGATAATAAATTGGTTGCCAATTTGCACGCGAAAAACCCTCACAAAATATTAATCGTTTTTCCTTCCATTGAGTGATTCTTACTCAAGATCCAAGACTGGCATTGGCTTGTTGGCCAAAGTCAAGGCCTTTGTCCGTCGAGGATGTGTTTGAATCACTAGAGCTTTGTTCCATATCGGTGTCTTGTCCAAGTTGTGGTTTGTTGGCCAAAGTCAAGACCATTTCTTGTCTATCGACATTGATTACGAAGCTTTCCATGGTCAATGGGTTCCGCTTAACTGGGATCACTAAGTTTGTTGTGTCAAAGCCAAGGCTTAGTTGATTCAGAGGAAAAAGGTTAGGTAATATATTGGATATATTGGCATATATAAGATATATGTTTCGGACTTAGATGTCCCCCTACTGGATCTAGGAATTGGATTGGATCCAATTGATCTTAGAGATCTACCTAGTTAATTATCATACAATTTGTTGGCCAAAGTCAAGATTGTGTGATATTTAACGGGATCCTAGCCCACTAGGAAACACGGTTTCCCAAGTACTCGACAGAGGGTTAGAGGCTCGCCGAAAATTAGTGGGAGGCAAGAATTGAATTTGCAATATTCGTTTAATTACTTGTCATACGCGCTCAAACAAATATCATTCGTCAAAGATAAATTAAATATTAGTTGGACTAATATTTAAACGTTGTTTTAAAACAGTTGGACTGTATTCAAACTATTCATTTATATTTGATTATATAATTGGATTATAATAATCAATATATTTGATTTAATTAATTATAGTTGATTAAATAGTTGGACTATAATAATCATTATAATAAATAGTACCTAAATCATTGATTAAATAGTTGGACTATTAGAATCAAGATAAAATTGAAAGATTAGCATTTAAAACATAATCCTAGGGAAAATGTATTTGAATGGTTTAATTTTTCAAATTGGGAATAAATTTCAGGATGGTCCTGGAAACTAATAAGTTACTTTATTTGATAAAATAACATATTACGCCTAAGCCCGGAGTTAAGCAAATAGTATAGCATAATCTTTGGAAGATTTATGTGATGATAACTTTAGTGCTTAATCCATTAAGCTTGCTAATTAGACTCCTTAATTTCCTAATCAGAACTAAGCATTAAATCCTTAAAGTATGATATTGAAATTGAAGGATCTTCATAAATCTATATTTAGATTTTAGAAGTACAATTGCAATAATAACTCTTGGAGAGTTAATGACTATTCTCAATGAGACAAAGTCAAAGTTTGCAATAAGGCAAGTAGCGCAAAGCGCACCTTACTTCGATATTCTAGAAACCTGAGGCTTGGCCAAAGGTTTCTGGAATATGGAAAAGGGCAAAGGCAAAATCATTATTATCTTCTGGGAAGATAAAAGGACTTATCCCAAAATGTCTGCCTAAATGTGGAAAACGGGATCGCAGAAGCATGACTGCCGTTTGTACAAAGCAGACATGAAGGAATTGAAGACGAGCAAGGCTCTGACTTCAAATATGTTTGTCATAATTATGTTCACTACTAGTATTAAAATTAGATTTTAAATACTTAGTGTGATACATAAATATATACTGGTGTGCAGCATCTGCTATGAGCAGGATACTGACTTCAGATGAGAATTTTCTGTGAATTGAAAACGGGACGAAAGTCACTGTTTTAACCGTAGATACCTAAATTTAGGAACTACCCTCGGGTGTGTACCTAAATTTAGAAACTGTTATAATGTAACTAGTTTCACTAGAAACATTATCTCTTTATTAGTGTATAATCCGTTGCGGATTTACCTTTATATCCTAGAACACTAAAGTGTTTTATTTTATAAAGATGATATTGAGATAAACACATTAGATGTGAATAACATAATTTATATTTTGAATATAAATAAATCTCGAATATACAACATGACAAACAAATAGCTCTAACTAATTTGATCAGATGAAACTTAATTGTGGCATTGTTGTCTGGGTCACAATCAAACAAGACTCGTATATCAGCAATTTTGAAGAGTGGGTACTAGGACTAATTTGATTCCATTCAAATAAAGTCTACGAATCTAGTTTATTGGGCAAAGTGCCTAAAATACTATTTACTTGGTAAAAGTGCAAATGCCACCGATCTGTAAGCCCTAGTTCATAGTGAAGCAAGTGGGCCTATGTCTAGCTAGGCTAGAGGTGGATATGAATATTTCATGACCTTTACGGATGTGGCATCGCGTTATGGTTATGTGTTTGTTTTGAAGAAACACAAATCAGAAACTTTTATAGTTTCGACACGAAATAGACAAACAGATCGGCTAAAGTATAAAATCATCACGGTTAGACCATGATGAAAATACTTAAGCAATAAGTTTCTTATATAATTGAAAGAGTATAGTATTCTTTTAATGAGGACTCCTCACGGAACACGTCATTTTGACGGTGTGTCCGAAAAGAGTAACCGAATTTTGTTGGACATGATAAGGTTAATCATGAGTCGCTCTGAGCTACCATTTCCTTCAACGGATAAGCATTAACAGTGCAAAACTTATTTAGAATAAGGTTCCATAAGAATCTATTTGACAGAATTCATATTAGATATGAACAAGAAAGAAAATGGGTTTCTCATTTCTGAAAATTTGGGTATGTTAGGCATATGTTTGGGTGATACCAAACTAAAACCCAAATTGGATAAGTGCCTAATTGTAGGTTATCCTAGGGATACCAAAGTATAGTACTTATACAACTCACAAAAGAACAATTTAATTGTTGCTCACCATGTGGTTTTCCTAAGAGGAATACCTATATGCAGTGGTAAGTGGGAGGATAGTAAAACTCGATGAAAATCGGAGTAACACTATTCCTGGCACCGATTCCTTAATGGAACATAAATAGTTCATCAAGGATGAAACTATACCATTAATCTTCGAATACACAAGAACCGCGTAAGTCGAAGAGAGTCAGAAAATAACCTGGGGTATGGGTTTCTGATCTCACCTCATAAAGATGTCAATCTTTTGAGGAACACCAACTGACTACATATGAGGAAGTGATACAAGGTATCGACTCGCTATTATGGAAAAGTGCCATGAATCCGAAATGGATTCCATGTATATCAACTACGTTTGGATACTAATTGATGTACAACAAGGCATTGTGCCTATTGGTACTATATAAGTCTTCAAGGAAGACATACATGGATGGCAACATACCAACGTGCAAAAGCTAGGCTTTTAGCGGAAAGGTATCGTTATCAACATTGTGTCGATTATGATTCAACCTCTTACATGTTGCCATGGTAAATCCATTTGGATAATGCTTGCTAATGCTGCATGTTTCATTTATGAAATATGGCAGCTAAATGTCAAAACCGCTTTCCTTAACGGAAACCTTTTAGAGGATGTTTACAACATCCTATCGGTTTTGTCGTACTAAAACTAGCAAACAAGGTTTGCAGGTTATTCGATCCATGTTTGGATTGAAGCAAGCATTAAGTTCTTGGAATTATCGTTTTGATGTAATCATAATGGTTTATGATTTAATTCAAAACGAAATGATTCTTGTGTATATAAGAGGGTTAGTGGGAGCGCACTGACAGTGGCTGTCCTATACAATAATGATAATATATGTCATTTCTTGGAAATGATATTCCCATAATAACAATCGGTGAAAGCTTGGCTTTCGGAAAACTCTTCGAGAATTCGTACATTGAAAAATGTATGTGACCTGATGTCTCATACGGTTTGAGCATATGGATTCACAAACAGGCCAATCCAAGTGATAGTCACTGGATTGATATTAAGAACATCCATTAGTTTCTTAGAGAACTAAGGATGCTGTCTTTTACTATGGAGATGGAAAACTTGAAGTGACTGGGATCACTACTACAAGTTTCCTACACCGATAAATACGACTACAAGTCGCAAACGGTACTATACAGTTTGAATAACGGAACAGTGAGCTGGAAATCTTCCAAGCAAGATACTGTTACTGAATAAACAACAAATGCGGGTTATTGCTACAGCTGAGGCAGCAATAGAAGCCATTTGGGTCGATAAAAAATCTAATTAGATTAGATATAGTTCTGTTAGCAGCTTAGCTAGGCTTCAGCATAGGCTAAAGAATTAACGGTCTCATCAACGATCCAGATATATACTTCGATATTCATCTGATTCGTTCGGATTATACATCGTGGCGATGTAATGATCGAATAAATCGCATCAGACAATAATCATGCAAATCCACTGACGAAAGCCTTTCCTCAGCAATTTGAGCCCACCGTACATAGTTCGGGTGTCAGACACTCGAGTGACTGGCTATAGGCCAAGTGGGAGATTGTTGGACAATTCTGACCCATAGCGTCACTATTTATACAAATCATGGTGTTGTTGTACAAATTAACTATGTGACAAAGGAGATTGCTCTCTTATCATTTGTGATTAGATCACCAAGATGTATAAATGATATGAGGTCCTTATGATTTGTTCCTGGATTGAGAATGATATGAGACAGTATCAGTCAATGAAGGATAAATCATTAAATATCCCTAGTCATAGTATTATCGAGAATGGACATCGATAATGCGTAAAAGACTAGTATTACACTTGTGCACGTTATAAGGGCATAACGGCATAGTTCTCATATATTTGGGTATAGGATACTCATGCAAGTGTAATAGGAGGTTGTGTTTTCGCTCTGGATAGACCCCCTCGGAATTCCATTGGTAGTATGATTATGTGTCTATGGAAGTCTGAAATCAGGGTATGTGTATTTGGTCTTAACCTGAGACTTGCACCGCTAATACTTGCGACAATCAATATACTTTGGTTTTGGTCGTCCAGGGCTTTAACAGGTTCTGTGTACGCCTCTTCTGGGTATATTGAGAATCGAAGTGTATTGGGTGTGATGTCGAGATGGAAGTATCACTCCAGTCATAGTGGAGATGATGGTCACGTAGGATACGGAACTCGTTCTCTTATATGCTCGAGCTATCGGGATATTATGACTAGGTCATGTTTATTCGATTATAGAGACTAGTTACCAGAGATCCGATATGTGCTTCGTATGGGGCAGACATAATTCCAGCCCCAGGCCTAGCACGTGACATCTGATACTGGATCGCAATACGCAATACCACGTATACTACGCTTGATATAGATCACATATTCCTATAAGGATATTTCTGGAGAATTGGGTAGGCATGGCGCTTTGCTAGAAGCCAACCTTGTCTTGTAAATCGGTACAAACGTAGTACTAGGTACTTACGTGTTCGGATAGTCCGACGACCGTATTTACTACCAACATATCCGGGGATCTCATAGGTCGCTTCCCGAAGATTCACCGATGATGTATGACTCGCACTTTATTAATCTAGGATTAATTAGATGAGAGAGAAAATTGATCTGGGATTAATTACAGAGATATTTTATCTGGGATAAAATATTAATTAAAGAGAGAGAACGATTAATTTGGAATTAATCGATAAAATAATATATTGGTTATATTATACGAAATTGGATTTCGACGCGGAATTGGAATTGGATTTTAATTTGGGCAAACGAGTTAATTTAGAATTAATTCGTTAGCGACGTGAATAGTGAATTTGCTAGGCATAATTATTTAATTACGTCGCAACGGAAAATTCATTAATTTAGAATTAGCGAACCCGAGCCCGAGCGTGTTTGCGAGCGCATTCGCATTTCGAATTCGAGTGCGGCATGCAAGTCACATCAAGCGTCAAATCGCTAGTCACATCAAGCGTCAAATCATTAGTCACTTTGAGTGATGTGACAACTTGTCACTTGATTGATTGATTGATGTAAATAGTGATGTCAGTGGTTGAGGCTTTATTGCCTTTGACTTTTTTGTAATTGAAAAATGGTAAATGTTTAATTGTTTTTCTTGGAAAAGCAATTAACAAATACATAAAGCAATTTCTTCTCTCTCTTGCTAATAACACACGGTTTTAGAAACCCTCTCTCCCTCCTCTCATCTCTCTCGGCCTCAAGGTCATCTTCTTCTTCCTTCTCACTGGTTGGACCGAAAATGAAGAGGACAAGCTAAGGAATTTTGTGGCATAATTCCTAAGTGCTAGCACACCATTGGAGTACATACAAAGGTGATAGGGGACTGAACACATGAGCATGGAATCACTACTTGGAGCTTGGATCTTTGAAGACAACCATGGCCGATTCTTGGAGGAGCATCACAGCCCACTGCCGTGCAATCCACTGCTGAGCCGCTGCTACTGCCGAGCTTCACCAAGTTGGAGAAAAGTTTTGTTCTTCGTCGCATCCAAACCGATCGTTGTAAGTATTTTTCCGCCATATTTCTTCGTGTATTCACATGTGTTTCTTGCTTGATAATTGATCCTTAGGACCTTAGGGAATTCCAACACGGATGACATGAAATATGTGCGTCTCTCAAGCGGTACGTGGCATTGTATTCCGAGTGCATACCGCACTACCGTCCATTCAGATTCGGCTACGGAATTTACATACAGGTTTCCATCCGATATACCACAAGAGATAACACATATTTCATTCATCCCATGGCCAAAACTTACATGAAACTATAATACGCATGCGAAGAAATAATAATAACTAACGGAAAGAAAGTGCGGGAATAAATAAAAAGGTACCCTCAGGTCTAACCTCTTAAGTCATCTATTGGAAGTGCGTTACATGGTTGTCGGAAGGGTTGATGCTCCGTAACTTTTCCGATTTACTGGTTCGTTGTTTTCCTTCGTTGCCTCGCTATTTTAAGCTGTTGTTTCCTCTATTTTACTGCTGTTTTTCTGGTCACTATTTTTGCAGTGTTTGGGCTGTGTTTCAAGGCTATTTTTATGGTGAAGAAGAGTTGGTATATGGGCAGTGCAGTTTCGGTAATTAGGCAGTTTACTTCACTGTTTGGCTGATTTGGTTTAGTGGCTTTTTTAATGTCGTGGCTTGTATTGATTCGGTTTAGTGGCTTTGTTTCTTTGCTGCAGGTATTTAGTGCGTGAAGCTGGGCAGTTTGGTCGGTTGAGGTGGAGGGTTGCTGGCAAGGTGTTTCTTTATTTGGTCGATGTGGGATAATTACTTTGGCTGAGAAAAGAGACGTGTTTGTTTAAGGTTTTAAGGGCGTGTTGTGCGTGGAATGTTCAATCGGTGGAAGGGCTCTAGGTTTTATTATGGTTTTGTTGATGAGGCGTGAGGTGGCAGTTTAGAGGTTGTGTTTGTGAAGAGAGTGGTTGTTGCGTTGTTGTTTATTGAGGGGGGCAGGTTGACGAGAGAGAAAAGGGGGTTGTGAGGGTTTGTGTTTTACGTCAAGGATGAAAGATGGGAGCCAGTGGTGTTTTGTGTGGTGCGCTAGCTAGGGTTTTGGTGTGAAAGTTTATTGCTGTGTGTGTTGGTGTAGAGAGAGATGAAGAGAGAGATGGGCGAGATGGGTGTTTTATTTCATGGCTTTTTTAGCTATTAGGGTTTATTTGTTTTGTTAGCTTTGAGAGAGAGAGGAGAGATGGAGGCGAGAGAGAGAGGGAGAGTTTTTCTTTGTTGGGCGTGAATGCTTTAGCTAGATGACTTTAGGGCACAAAGTGTTAAAACACCTATATAGACTTAATTGCTCGAGTTAGAGAGGCTACGGAATCAAACTTATTCACATATTTTTTATTTTATTTTTCACAAACTCAAGCTCTACCGTTTTACGCGAACAATCATTGTTGGCTGAGACAAGATGTCCGGTTACTAAGTAAAAGCATGGTTATTTTTTTCCTGGATAAAAACATAAATTCTATTGCCTTTAGGTGCTATCTCTAACAAACTAGAGAACTGAATATTGCAAAATTTTCACTTACAATCCTTGATCATATGTTACCGTGTATGTTGATAATATCTGTCAAATGAGCATATGGAGATAAAATTTAATCAATATTATGGAGAATTCATAAATTTAAATGATTAAAAAAGAAGCGAACAAAAATAACTTGTTACGAACATTGAGATGTGTCTCAGGAGCAAAAACTCCTTACAGTGTCATCTCTAAACAACAATTCAACTTGGTTAGTCAAAAATTTATTGTTGGTTTGTGTGTAGTTTTTTTTGAAAAACACAAAACAAAATGAAAATAATTTTTTTTTTTACACAAAAAATAACAATTAAGTAAAAACAACATAATATTTTTTATTTTTTTTACATAAAACAACAACACAAAAATGAAAATATTTTTTTGAAAGAAAAACACAATAATGGAACATAAAATAAAAACTATCTAGTCAACTATCCCCCCAACCAAATTGAGACATTGTCCCCAATGTCTTAATAAGAAGAAATAGAGTTTAGAAGACATCACCTGGTTAGTGTGTAATTGAAAATTGAATCTATGACTATTTAAAAGAAAAATTACAGATTAAGATCAAGGTCCACTCTATGCTTTTTGCCACGATCGTTATCAGACAAGTTCAACTTGGAAAGAATGGGGTCAATTTTTGGTTCATAAGCTAAGAGTTGGTCAATTAATTCATCATCTTTTCTTGCAATTAGGACGATATCTTTTATCGATTTCGAAATAAACCCAACTATTTTGTCATCCTCAAGAAACACTAGAAGAAAATTGAAAAAATTGTCAACATTAAGTATTCAATGGGTTTTTGATGAATATTCAAGTTCGTCCATGATGCCACTGTGAATGTTTCTTCCAGCGTGCCCAGTCCACTTGATAAAGCAATAAAAAAATTCAACATGATTAATCATTTCAGTAAGCCTTTTAGACAAACCTGAGACAATGTATTATTCTCCATTTGATTTTTCGATGAGGTTTTCGTCTGCCAAAGGTTTTGGAATGATCCCCAAAACTTGACTGCCACCTTCTTATACGACCTTTGAAGCACATCCCATCAATCCAAGATTACCACCACCATATACTAAGTGCATGTTTCTTTCCGCCATAACTCTACACAATTTTTTTACAACCTCAATAAATTATGGTTTAGTTCCAGAACCAGTTCCAAAAAACACACAGATATTAGTGGCTTGTCGTCTTAAAGTTTTCTCCATTTTTGCTCTCTCTCTTATCTGGATGTGTCGATGAGAGAAAGGACGAGTTGTATTTATGGATCTTAAAAAATGGTGAGTAATAAAAGCACTAGTATCTGTAAAGTAACAATTTTCAGATGAACAATAAAATAGATAGTGAAAGTCAAAAAGTTTAGATACTGTCGGCAAAATTAAAGTAACGAAATTTAAAATAGTAAGTTAAAGTAAATCAAAATAATAATTTAAAGGAAATGAAATCAAAGCAATAAATTTAAATAATTTTTACTGGTAGTTGTGATTATGGCTCACATCTTCTTCTGGTTTTATGTCCAGTAACGGCTTGAACGCCCTCTATGGGTCGGTGATATGCTTCCCATCCAATTTTCTTATAAATTTGCAACCATGATCTTTTACAGTCAAATTCCCGAGACTGTATAGTTTTTTTTTTGAAATTATGTATGCAAATTGTGAATCACTTGATGAGCATGTCCACTAGGATGCGTCTCAACAGTCAATGATATATCATCTAAAGACTCCTTACTCAAGCCATCTTTAATGAATTGAATTTTATCTTCATGATTTTCAGACACCATTCCTAAAGAACAATAACGAGTGTTGCATATGCAGCATGCACATTTATAACAAACACATAATTGTTTAGCTCTTCATTTCTTGGCATAGGTATTTTTTCCTAAACCAGACATGTAAGAAATGAAGGAGTCAGATGACTCACCTGCCAAGCAAACTCTTGCTTCAATTACCCAACGAATAATACTATGAATACCATGGATCATAAGAAGCCATATTCTTTCGGTGCGTGCTTTGTAAATTTTCATCAAAGCATTTTGGGGTAGAGAAGGAAAATGATTATAGAGTTTCTTCCATGCCTTGATTGTAGGGTATCAGTAATATTAAGAAACTGAAAAAAATTGACTTAGAGTCACGAAGTACCGTTATCCACTGTTTAATCGGGGTGTAAGATTCTGACAAAAAGAGAAAAGAAAACAATTCTCCAAGAACTCAAGAAAAAAAATGAAAATTAGACAAATACAAAATAAAAGAAAATAAAAACATCAATCACAATACACTGGGTTTGAAAGGAAAAAAGATTCTTGAAAATTTGAACACTCCAAAAATGGTTTCAGACGTTGTCCATTCACTTTAAATTCATCACTATCCCTAGGATTCTCAATGTCAATAGCTCTATATGGGTAAACATCCTTCACAATAAATGGGCCACTCTATTTGGATTTCAACTTTCCAAGATATAAATGAAGACGAGAATTATAAAGTAAAACTTTTTGACCAATTTCAAATATTTTTCGTGAAATTCGACTATTATGAAAAGCCTTAGTTTTAGCTTTAAGAATTTTCGCATTCTCATATGAATCATTCTTTAACTCTTCAAGTTTATTTAGTTGCAGTTTATGTTCATGACTGACATTTTCAAGGTTTGAATTGAATGTTTTAATAACCCAATGTGCCTTATGCTCAAGTTCTATAGCAAATGATAAGGTTTTCCATAAACTAGACGATAGGGAGATATTCCCAAATATGTTTTAAAAGCTGTTCGTTATGCCCAAAGTGCATATGTTAGTCGAAGAGACCAATTTTTGCGATTTGGGTTGACCGTTTTTTCCAAAATTTGTTTGATTTCCCTATTTGCTAGTTCAACTTGACCATTTATCTGAGGGTGATAGAAGGTGGAAACTTTATGTGTAACTCTATACTTTTTCATTAAAGACTCAAAAGGCCTGTTACAAAAGTGTTTACCTCCATCACTTATAATGGCCCAAGGGATTCCAAATCGACTTAAAATATTTTCTTTTAAAAATTTAATCACAGTTTTGTGATCATTGTTTCGACAAAGAATCGCCTCAATCCATTTTGAGACATAATCGACTGCAACTAAAATATATAAAAATCCAAATGACGGTGGAAATGGACCCATGAAATCTATTCCCCAACAATCAAAGATTTCGTTGACAATGATCAGATTTAAAGGCATCATGTTTCTTTTTGAAATGGATCCCAACTTTTGATAATTTTTACAAGTTTTATAGAAAGTGTGTGTATCTTTAAAAATGGTGGGCCAATAAAATCCACACTGTAATATTTTTGCAGCGGTTTTCTTAGATGAGAAGTGACCTCCATATGCTTCTGAATGATAAAACTAAAATAACACCACTTATCTCATTGTCCGGTATACATCGTCGAAAAATCTGATCAGGGCAATACTTGAACAAATATGGATCGTCTCAGTAGAATATTTTGACTTCGGTCAAAAAATTCTTCTTGTTTTGGTGGCTTCAATCTGGAGATATTTTTCATGTTGCATGAAAATTGACAATATTAACATACCAAGACATTGTATTTATAGAAAATAAAAAAATATCAGAAAAAGAGTCATTGATAGGAGTTGTGTCAATTGATGAATCATTTGTGAGTCTCGATAAATGATCTGCAACCACATTCTCTGCTCATTTCTTGTCATTGATTGTGAGATTGAATTCTTGAAGTAATAAAATCCACCATAGTAATTTTGGCTTTGCATCCTGTTTAGAAATCAAATATCTAACAGCAGCATGATCAGAATAAACAACGGTTGAGAAACCAATTAAATATGATCGAAATTTGTCCAATGCAAATATTACAACAACTAGTTCTTTTTCCGTAGTAGTGTAATTCATTTGTACATTATTTAAAGTTCTAATTGCATTATAAATTACATACAAATTACCTTCCTTTCTTTGTCCTAATATCGTGCCAACTGCATAATCACTAGCATCACACATTAGCTCAAAGGAAAAGACCAATAAGGGGATTGCATGATAGGAGCAAAAGTCAAAATACTGATAATCTTTTCGAATGATTTTTGACATTCTTCTATCCATTCAAATGTTACATCTTTTAATAGGAGGTTACACAAGGGTCTGTATATCGTACTAAAGTTTTTTATGAACCTCATATAAAACCCTGCAAGTCTTAAGGAAAAATGAATTTCCCTGACTATTTTTGGTGGTGGCAATTTAGAGATTACCTCTAATTTTGCCTTGTCAACCACAATACATTTAAATGACACAACGTGACCCAAAATAATTCCTAAAATAGTCATGAAATGACATTTTTCCCAGTTTAACACAAGTCTTTTTTCTTCACATCTTTTCAAAATATTTTCAAAATTATTCAAGCTATTAGTCAAAAGAGTCCCCAAAAATAGTTATATCATCCATAAAGACCTCTAAACAATATTTAACCATGTCACTAAATATGCTTAACATGCATCGTTGGAATATTACTGGTGCATTACAAAGTCCAAAAGGCATTTTCCTAAATGTAAATGTTCTAAAGGGATATATGAATGTGGTCTTTTCTTGGTCTTCTAATGCAATGAGAATTTGATAATAACCTGAGTAACCATCAAGAAAGAATAGTAGGGATGTCCTGCTACTTTTTCCAAAATTTGGTCAAGAAATGGTAAAGGAAAATGATATTTTCTTATGACATTATTTAATTTTCTATAGTCAATGCACATACGCCAACTAGATGGGATTCGGGTTGGAATTGATACTCCTTTATCATTCTTTACGACCGTTATTCCAAACTTTTTAGGCACAACTTGTGTAGGACTTACCCACTTGTTATCGGAGATATGGTAGTAATGCCTACATCAAGAAGTTTAAGGACTTCTGTTTTTACCACTTCTTTCATGTGAGGGTTCAATCTTCTTTAGGGTTGATGATATGTCCTAGCATTATCTTCTAAATGTATTTTGTGTGTGCAGATCAAAGGATTAATACCATTTATATCTCTTAAAGTCCATCCAATTGCCAGTTTTTATTCTCTTAACAACTTACCTTCTTGATTGCTTGTGAGGGAAGAAGAAATTACCATAAGGTAAGTTTGTTCATCTCCAAGGAATACATACTTCAATCTTTCTGGCATAGTTTTTAACTCCAATTTAGGTTTTTTCTCATGTTTTTCTTTTTCCAGCGCTCATAGTTCCTCAAACTTTTGTTTCTCGCCATCGTCTTGCAGTACCTGTGTAGAATCATGTAAAAAATCATTAGAAATATCCGAATATAATTGCGTATTTGATTCAAGAAAATTAGCACTATAAATTTCCATGGGATCAGATAAATTCCCTTGAATATGTTAATCCAAAATTGGTTCAATTAGTTATATGTTCTCATTTTCACTGTCATAATCATATGGTTGTTTGCACAAGTTAAAAAAAATTAAGCTCCAACGTCATATTGCCAAAAGAAAAATTCATGATTCCATTTCTACAATTAATTAAAGCATTAGCTGTTGCTAAAAATGGGCGACCAAGTATTATAGGAATTTGCTTATAACTGTCTGCTATAGGGTGTGTTTCCAAGATAATAAAATCCACAAGATATATGAATTTATCAACTTGTAATAACATGTCTTCAAAAATTCCTTTCGGTACCTTGACTGATCTATCGGCTAGTAAAAGAGTAGTTGAGGTTGGTTTTAACTCTCCAATATTAAGTTGTTGGTAAATTGAAAATGGAAGCAAATTGACACTGGCTCCAAGATCAAGCAAATCATGTTCATTTTTTGACTTCCAATAATACATGAAATAGTTGGACAATCAGGATCTTTGTATTTTAATGTATTATTGGTTGAGAGAATAAAACTTACCTATTCAGCTAGAAAAACTTTCTTTCTTACCTCATGTTTTCTTTTAACGGTGCACAAGTCATTCAGAAATGTGGCATAAGATGGTATCTATTGGATGACATCTAACAAATGAATATTGACCTTTACCTGTTTGAATATTTCATATATCTCTAGGGAATGGTTCAATTCTTTGTTTTTAATGTTTGAGGAAATTGAAGTGCATGAGAAAAATTATTATCATCAACGATAGGTAATGGTTCATCAATCCCTTCCTTACCCTCTGAATCTGATTTATTTTCATCTTCGCAAGGTTCAAGAATATGTATGTGGATGACCTTACCACTGCGAAGAGTAATAACATACTTGACTTGGTCTATGTGTTGACTACCAGAACTACCTTCGTGAGGGTTTTGATGACTCTTAGGGTTTGGTTGTGGTTATGCAGGAAACTTAATGGTCAATGCAAATGTGATTTTGGAGAAAACATCTTTTAGATTAATCAATGTTTCACATTTTGATTATTAATGGCTTTTTATTTCTCAATGAATGCATGCAAGGTATCCTCAAAAGGTTTTCCTAGGCGGTGGGACATATGATACATAATTCTGGGAGTTTTGGAAATTATGGTGTTCAATGAATGCTTGCAAGGTATCCTCAAAGGTTTTCCTAGGCGGTGGGACATATGGTACATAATTCTGGGAGTTTTGGAAATTATGGTGTACCTGGGGAGGTTGTTGCGATGGTTGTACTTGATTATCATTCCTCCAATTAAAGTTTGGATGGTTTCTCCAACCAGAATTGTAAGTTTGGGAGTATGGGTTTGGATTTGGTCTCTTGAAGGTATTTATGGAACTGACTTGGTCATGGAGACATTCATGTAGGGCTGGTAAGGTTGGGAAAACTTGTGTGACATGTTTATTTGAATTACAGAATTGACATGTGACTTCTTGAATTTACTTGACATGATGACTCTTCCTCATTTCTAATGCCTCGACTTTTTTAGCTAGAGATGCATATTTAACAGAAATGTCATGGTCTTCCCTAAGGTTAATCATACTTCTACTAGATGGTTGTGGTTTTACAAACGACTCATAAGTGCCAACTGAGTCTCATTGTTGTGCATTCTCTGCCATGTGATCTGTGTAATCTAGTGCATCTTCGAGATTTTTATCCCTAAACTCACCATTACACATCTTTTCCACTACTTCTCTATCTTGGGGTGTTAAACCCTCGTAGAAGTAGGAAACCAGCCTCCATGTTTAAAACCCGCGATATGGAAAAAAATTCAACATCTCTTTAAATCTCTTCCAATATTGGTAAAGTGCTTACCCTGAATCTTGTGTAAAAGTTGTGATTCTCCTCTTAAAGGAGTTTGTCCTGTGAGGGGGAAATATTTTTTTCAGAAACTGCTCTTGTAAATCATCCCATGTTCTGATGGATCATGACCAAAGGTTCTGCAGCTAAATTTTAGCTTTATCCTTTAAAGAAAAGGGAAAAACTTTAATCAAATTATATTAATGCTGCAATTTTGGTATGTGCAAGTGTTACATACATCTTCAAATTCCCTTAAGTGCTGATAAGGAGTTTTTGATTCTAGATCGTGGAATGTGGTTAAAGGTTGGATGACACCTAGTTTAAAATTGAAACGTGATGCATCTGGGGGAAAACAATGGAAGATGGTAATCATGTCCTAATAGGATTCATGAATTTTCTGAGTGTCCTATGATGATTAAGATCGCCATGCTGAGACTCGTTTTCTTCTTGATCAACTAGATTTTCATTTCGGACAGGTGGGTTTTCATTTCGGATCTCGGCCATTTTGATTGACGATGAAGGTGATGAGGACTCTCTATTTAATCTACCGCTAAATGATCAAGATCGATATCTCATGCAATCTAAATGCTGATTATATGCTGAAATTTAAATATGTAAACACAATACTAAAAAATAATAAACAAGTGAAAGAAGAAAAATAAATAAATAAATAAAAATAAAAATAAATGACAAAAGAGAGAAAAATGTAATGATTAGATCTTAAAAATGTCATCTGATTCTTGTCAATTCAGATCTCAATTGAATTTCTCATTCAGCTGTCTCAATTTCTTGAATTAGGTTCTCACAAAAAATTATCAAGAATCTCTAGATGGAGATGATTCAAGAAATTCTTTGGCAAATGCAAGCTCCATTTTAATTGAGATTTCTATCTTCTGTAACTTTGAAGAATTAAGTACAGGGTTTGTCTATATATGGGATGTCTGGTTTCATGATTTATTTAGGATAAATCATGACATCTTGGATCTGCACAAATACAAAGAAAAAAATGAGATGCATAAAATATAAAAATATAAAAAATAAAGAAAAAAATTATTATTCTATCTACTTAATTATATTCCCAGACAACGGCGCCAAAAACTTGACACACTCAAAAAGTAGTTCTTTACTCCAAAGTATAAGAGTGTCGAAGTAATAAAATAACCCGATAAGTTCGGGGTCGATCCACGATGAGGTTTGTTTGAAGTGATGGAAAAATACGAGTGAAATAAAAATGTTGGATTTTTTTGAAGTGATGGAAAAATTTTAAATAAACTGCAACAATAAATTAAAATATTGGGGCTAGGAGATCCACTCTTAATATTTCAAATATAGAGAAATATTACTTTTTATAATATACAAATTGTCATTATTACCCTGTTAATTTACTTCAGGAATTAATTATGCCAAAATATATAAAACCAACCATAAAGACGGTGATGACATTTTTCTATAACAAGTCCAGTTAGGTACTCAATTATGCCAAATAAATAAAACCAACCATAAAGGCGGTAACAAAGTTTATCAATAATTAATTCAGATTTAAATTACTTATTCAAATTACAATTTATATATTATATTATAAATAATATTAATCTATATTCTCATATTAAGAGCTTCGCTCTTTACCCCAGCATGATGAAATTAGCTACTCATGATTTGAAGAAAACATGCATAATTTTATTACCGAAAGAAAAAGAAATTACAAGAAAGATTAAAAATTAAAACACACAAGACTCACTCTCTCAAATTCTAAAGAGAACTTTGAAAGAAAGCATGAAGAAAAATGAGAGGTGAGCACCTCTATTTATTGTAGAAGTGCTCATTTCTCAATTATTAATTATAACTTTCTAAATCAAATACAAATGAAAAAATTTTACTAATTTATTTTTTTCTTTTTCTTTTTTGACATTTTTTGAATTTTTTGTTGATAATTTTACAAACATGATCACAATCCACCTAAAGTGATTATGACATTTCAACTTTTATTTTTTATTTTTTACTTTATTTTCTAATTATTAAAATTACATGCAACACACATTGATGTCTTCACCAATTTCGACCTTGAAAACCTCAGAATTAGAAATTCTTGTAAACAGCAGAGTTGTAGATATTTGAGTCTTCTTTCATCTAAAACTACAATCGCCTCAATCTGATATAGGAGTAAAAAGTTATGGACAAATTACGAAAGTTGCACAAAATTGGAATTTCTAAGATTCTATACTGTTAGAACGCCATTTCAAGTTTCCGGCCTCCAAAATCCAAATGTCACGTCCATTTTTCTAGTTATGCATCCAAGGTATTATTTCACCTACATAAGAAATAAAAATCACAATAAAATATATAAAATATAAATTTTCCTATTATTTTACAAATGTGTTAAATTAAGGGGATTAATAAAATTATAAGTATAAAATGATTAATTTATCTTTTATTAAGTGTACATATTTTAATGTTCATCACTATTTTCGGCCATGGTGGGGAAGTATAAAAGGTTTATTTTTCCCATTTGCAAAATTAGGTTAAGTTTTTCAAGAATACAAAAGTTAGAGAGTTGAGAGAAAAACCAAAAGGCTAAAGGAAAATTTCAAAGAAAACTTGAAATCAAATGTAATTTCTTCTTTTCTTTAAATTGGAAATTGTTCCTATGATTCCTTAGTTTAACATATGATGTAATTTTTTTTTTCACTCTCTTGATTTTGTGTTGAGATTCTTGAAAGCTTGATAAAAGGATATATGCATGTATGATAATTAAAGTAATCTTGTTAATGGTTAAGAAACATACTTTTGGTCATTTGATGTAACATCCCCAATCCGGGAGATGCTACCGGCAAGGAATAGGCCGTACTTGTTAGACAATTATGACCCATAGCATCACTATTTGTACAGAACATGGTGTTGTTGTACAAATTAACTATGTGACAAAGGAAATTGCTCTTTTATCATTTGTAATTAGATTACTGGGATATAAAAATGATAAAAGTCCATATGATTAGTTCCAGATTGATAAGATATGAGACAATATCAGTCCATGAAGGTTTAATCATTAAAATATCCTTAGTCGGAGTATTATCGAGATTGGACATCGATAATGCAGAATAGACTAGTTTTGCACTTGTGCGCGTTTTGGGAGCATAACGGCATAGTTCTCATATATTTAAGTATTGGATACTTATGCAAGTGTGATAAGAGGTTGTGTTTACTGATGGTACCGAAATAGCTTCGCTCTGGATAGACCCCTCAGAATTCCATTGGTAGTATGACTATGTGTCTATGGAAGTCTGAATCAGGGTAGGTGTATTTGGTCTTAACTTGAGACTTGCACCGCTAATACTTGCGACAATCAATATACTTTGGTTTTGGTCGTCCAGGGCTTTAACCGGTTCTATGTACGCCTCTTCTGGGTATATTGAGAATCGTAGTGTATTGGGTGTGATGTCGAGATGGAAGTATCACTCCAGTCATAGTAGAGATGATGATCACGTAGGATACGGAACTGGTCCTCTTATATGCTACAGCTATCGGGATATTATGACTAGGTCATGTTTATTCGATTATATAGACTAGTTACCAGAGATCTGATATGTGCTTCGTACGGGGCAGACACAATTCCAGCCCCAGGCCTAGCATGTGACATCCGATACTGGATCGCAATACGAAATACTACGTATACTACGCCTGATATAAATTACATATTCCTTTAAGAATATTTCTGGAGAGTTGGGTAGGCACGGTGCTTTGCTAGAAGCCAACTATGTCTTGTAAATCGGTAAAAGCATCGTACTAGGTACGTACGTGTTCGGATAGTCCGATGACCGGATTTACTGCCAACATATCCGGGGATCTCATGGGTCACTTCCCGAAGATTCACCGATGACGTATGACTCACAAATAATTAATCTAGGATTAATTAGTAGAGAGAGAAAATTAATCTAGGATTAATTACAGAGATATTTTATCTGGGATAAAATATTATTTAAAGAGAGAGAACGATTAATTTGGAATTAATCGATAAAATAATATATTTGATATATTATACGAAATTAGATTTCGACGCGGAATTAAAATTAGATTTTAATTTGGGCGAACGAGTTAATTTAGAATAATTCGCTAGCGACGTTAATAGTAATTTTGCTAGGCATAATTATTTAATTAAATTTGATTTAATTACGTCGCAATGGAAAATTCATTAATTCGGAATTAGCGAACCCGAGCCTGGGAGTGTTTGCAGGCCCACTCGCATTTCGAATCAAGTGGGGCCCACAAGTCACATCACGCGTCATATCATGCGTCACTTTAGTGATGGATGTCAAGTCACCTTTTAGTGATTGACAACCAGTCACTATTCATGAGTGATGTGAGTTGTTGGAAGGCTTAATTGCCTTGTACCTTTTTTGAAAAGAGTAAATTGGTATTTGTTTTTTGAAAATCAAATACCATATACACATTACAACCAACTAACACTCTTCTCTCCTCTCCCTCATCATTCGGCCTTGGGCCAAATTTCTCTCTCAAATTTTTCTCTCAAAGCCGTGAGCAAGGAGAAGCTTAAGGGAAATTTTGTGGCAAAATTTCCTAGTGCTAGCACACCAAAGGGGTTTTACGAAGGTGATAGGGAAACCTATTCATGAGCATGGAATCCATTGACAAAGCTTGGAGCTTGAAGATCATACATGGAGCACAAAGAGGAGCCAAACCCGTGAGCTTCAAGGAATAAGCAAATTGTTTTGTGTTCATCGCATCAAAATCCGATCATTGTAAGTATGATTCTGCCATACTTCTTTATTGTATTCACATTGATTTTCATTGCTTGAATGATCTTGGGA
This sequence comes from Zanthoxylum bungeanum, assembly GCA_019454045.1. Classification (NCBI taxonomy): domain Eukaryota; kingdom Viridiplantae; phylum Streptophyta; class Magnoliopsida; order Sapindales; family Rutaceae; genus Zanthoxylum; species Zanthoxylum bungeanum. The sequence continues at coordinate 96,258 of SKCR01021036.1, read as the reverse complement.
CTATAGTAGAAACCCAACAATGGTATCAAGAGCCTTATTTAAGCATGAAATTTGATTTAGGGTAAAATTGGGTAAAATTGATTTGAGCATGTTTGGATGAAATTGATTGTTTGAATATGCTTGAATAATGATAACATAGTGTTATGCATGATCAATTTGGCTTGGAAATTGAATTGGATAATTTTTTCCCCAAAATTATGCTTGAAAATTGAATTGTATAATTTTTTCCCCAAAATTTGGCTTGGCCGAATGTCATTGGTGCCTTAAATGTCATGGTGATTTTGTTTTTTGAATCATTGGATGAGTTTTAAAGACATGGGAAATGTTGATTTAGGATTTAATTGGATTGAATTCGGAATCGGACAATAAAACCCTAATTGCCGTGAGTTGAAGCATGGAAAATGAATTGATTTTTTGATTCAATTGTGTTGGACATGTGTTGATGATAATAAGCATGATTAATTATATAAATTGGTATTTTGGAAATGTTAATTTTTTTAATTAATCATGGCTATACACTTTGATTAATTTAATTGTGAAATTTGGAATATTGTAATTAAATTAATTGGGCTAAATTTGGAATTGGGCTTATAAAGTTGAATTTGGGCTTAATCGGCTTGGTTGGGCCAAGTTTGGTTTAGGTTAATTGGTTGGATCCAATTGGGCCCAAAACCATATCCATAAAGTCCAAATATAATTAAATGGACCTTTAAAATTTTAATTGGGCCTAATGGGCCTAAATTGGTTTCTTGGCAAATAAGGGTGATTCCTTAAATGGGCTTTGGTATTTGGGTTTGACCCATATTGACCAAAGCTCATGCCTTAAGAAATTAATTGAAAGCCCATTGGACTTTAATTAAATTGACATTGGATGTTAATTGGGCTTTGAGACCCGTTAAGATTAGATTTAGAATCTAAGTCGCCAAAGGCACATTAATAAAGTGTAATTATTTAATTTGGAATTAAACATAGAATTAGTATTAAATACAAATTAAATTGGATTTAATGTTGTATTTTAATCTAATTCGAGAATTCGTACTTTGAGTGCTTATTCTTAAAACAAATCGGACTCGCGCAAAATCAAATCGTTGTTTGAACATTGGATGGTCATTAATTTCAGATTAATTAATTGGATTAGATTGATTGATAATATGCTTTGTGTTAATACATGGATGTGATGTATGAATAATGTATATCAGATGGATATTTGATGGGTGAGGGCAATTTTGGAAATTGTTGTAATAAATTTAGAATTTATTAAATTGGACTTGGGTGTCCAGCCTATTACCTATTGACTCTTTGTATTTCTCTTCTCACTTATTCCCCTCAATGTAAATGAGGTTTCTTTAGAAGTGTTTGTAATTTGGTAGAAGTAAGATTTGTGCTAGCGGGAGAGAGGAAAGAGAGAGATTTGTTCTAGGGACAAAGTGTGTTAAATATCCATCCGCATATCATTATTAATTTATTTACGCGCCTTATTATGCTTTTAGAATGCATGTTTAAGGGTGTATGATGAGACCTTAACAAAGATAATTAATTGGTTTCCAATTAGCGAAAAACCCTCAACAAATATTAAGCGTTTTTCCTTCCATTGAATGATTCATTCTCAAGATCCAAGATTGGCACTGGTTTGTTGGCCAAAGTCAAGGCATTTGTCCATCGCGGATGTGTTTGAATCATGAAGGCTTTGTTCCATATCGCATGTCTTGTCCAAGTTGTGATTTTTTGGCCAAAGTCAAGATCTCTTCTTGTCCATCGACATCGATTACGAAGCTTTCCAAGGTCAATGGGTCCCGCTTAACTGGAATCACTAAGTTTGTTGTGCCAAAGCCAAGGCTTAGTTGATTCAGAGGAAAAAGGTTAGGGAATATATTGGATATATTGGCATATATAAGATATATGTTTCGAACTTAGATGTCCACCTACTGGATCTAGGAATTGGATGAGATCCAATTGATCTTAGAGATCTACCTAGTTAAATATCATACAATTTGTTGGCCAAAGTCAAGGTTGTGTGTTATTTAACGGGATCCTAGCCCACTAGGAAATAAGGTTTCTCGAGTACTCAACAGAGGGTTAGAGGCTCACCGAAAAATAGTGGGAGGCAAGTATTAAATTTGCAATTTCATTTAGATACTTGCCAATACGCTCTCATTTCAATTTTTCGTCATTACTTGAATATATATTAGTTGGACTAATATCGTTGTTTTAATTAAACAGTTGGACTGTATTCAAACTACTTCAAATTATAGTTGATTATATAATTAGATTATAGTCATCAATATATTTGAATTTAACCAATCAAATTATAGTTGATTATATAGTTAGACTATAGTAATCATTATATTTAATAGTACCTTAAATCATTGATTGGATAGTTGAACTATAGCTATCAAGATAACTGAAAGATTAGCGTTTAAAACATAAACCTGGGTAAAAATGTCTTTAAGCGGCTTTAATTTTCAGATTTGGAATAAAACCTCAGGGTATAATCTGTTGCGGATATACTTTTATATTCTAGAACACTAAAGTGTTTTATTTTATAAAGATGATATTGAGATAAACACATTAGATGTAAATAACAGTATTTATATTTTGAATATAAATGAATCTCAAACGTATGACATGACAAACAAATAGCTCAAACTAATTTAATCAGATGAGACTTATTTGTGGCATTATTGTCTGGGACACATTTAACAAGACTCGTATATCCACACTTTTGAAGAGTGGATACTATGACGGTTTTGATTCTATTCAAATGATGTCTACGAATCTAGTTTATTAGGCAAAGTGCCTAAAACACGTTTTTACTTGGTAAAAGTGCAAATGCCACCGATCTCTTAGCCCTCGTTCATAGTGACGTAAGTGGGCCCATATCTAGCTAGGCTAGAGGTAGATATGAACACTTCGTAACCTTTACGGATGTGGCATCACGTTATGGTTTTGTGTTTCTTTTGAAACACGAATCAGAAACTTTTGATAAATTCAAAAAGTTTCGACACGAAGTAGACAGACAAATCGGCTAAAGTATTAAACCGTCACGATTAGACCATGGTGGAAAATACTTAAGCAATAAGTTTCTTGAATATCTGAAAGAGTATAGTATTCTTTCAATGTGGACTCCTCCCGGAACACCTCAATTTGACGGTGTATCCGAACTGAGAAATCGAATTTTGTTGGACATGATAAGGTTAATCATGAGTCGCTTTGAGCTACCATTTTCCTTCAAGGGATAAGTATTAAACAGTGCAATACTTATTTCGAATAAGGTTCCATGAAAATATGTTAGACACACTTCATATTAGATATGAACAGGAAAGAAACTGGGTTTTCTCATTCCTGATGATTTGGGTATGATGGGCATATGTTTGGATGATACCAAACTAGAACCCAAATCGGATAAGTGCCTAAATTGTAGGTTATCCTAGGGAAACCAAAGTATAGTACTTATACAACTCACTAGAGAACAATGTAATTGTTGCTCGCCATGCGGTTTTCCTAAGAGGAATACCTATATGCAGTGGTAAGTGGGAGGAAAGTAAAACTCGATGAAAATCGGAGTAATACTGTTCAAGGCACCGATTCCTTAACGAAACACAAACATTTCATCAAGGATGAAATTGTACCATAATCTTCGAATACACAAGAACCGCGTAAGTCGGAGAGAGTCAGAAAACAACCTGGGAGGTATGGGTTTCTGATCTCACCTCATGAAGATGTCAATCTTATTGAGGAACACGAACTGACTACGTATGAGGAAGTGATACAAGGTATCGACTCCCTATTATGGCAAAGTGCCATGATGTCCGAAATGGATTCCATGTATACCAACTAAGTTTGGACACTAGTTGATGTACCGGAAGGCATTGTGCCTATTGGTACTATATAAGTCTTCAAGGAAGATATACATGGATGGCAACATATAAACGTACTAAGCTAGGCTTGTAGCGAAAAGGTATCGTTATCAACATTGTGTCGATTACGACGAAACCTTTTAACCGTTGCCATGGTTAAATCCATTCGAATAATGCTTGCTGATGTTGCATGTTTCATTTATGTAATATGGTAGCTGAACGTCAAAATCGCTTTCCTTAAACGGAAACATTTTGGAGGATGTTTACAACATCATGACGGTTTTGTTGTACCAAAACAAGCAAACTAGGTTTGAAAGTTAATTCGATCCATTTATGGATTGAAGCAAGCATTGCGTTCTTGGAACTATCGTTTTGATGTAATCATAATGGTATATGATTTAATTCAAAACGAAAATGATTCTTGTGTATATAATGAGGTTATTGGGAGCGCACTGACAATGATTGTCCTATAAAATGATGACATGTCATTTCTTGGAAATGACATTCCCATAATAAAATCGGTGAAAGCTTGGCTTTCAAGAAAATTCTTCGTAGACTACTTGGGAGAGACAACCTTTATTCTAGGAATAAGGATCTACTGGGATAGATCTAAAAGTTGTTGGCACTCTCCGAGAACTCGTACATTGAAATAAATGTACGCGGCCTGGTGTCTCATATGCTTTGAGCATATGGAGTCACAATCAGGCCAATCCAAGTGATAGTCAGTGGATTGATGTTAAGAACATCCTTGAGTATCTTAGAGGAACTAAGGATGCTTTCTTATACTATGGAGAAAGAGAACTTGAAGTGACTGGATTCACTGTTGCAAGTTTTCTAACCGATAAAAATGATTATAAGTCGTAATAGGGGTACTATATAGTTTGAATAAATGGAACAGTGAGCTGGAAATCTTCCATGCAAGATACTGTTACCAAATAAACAACACAAGCAGATATTGCTGCAGCTGAGGCAGCAATATAAGCCTTTTGGATCTTTAATAATCCTAATCGTATTAGGTGTAGTTATGTTAGCAGCTAAGCTAGGCTACAACACGGCCTAAAGAATTAATGGTCTCATCAACGATCCAGATATATACTTCAATATTTCATCTAATTCGTCGGATCATACATCATGGCGATGTGATGATCGAATAAATTGCATCAGATGATATCTTTGCAAATCTGCTGACGAAAGCCTTTTCTAAGCAGAAATTTGAGCGACCCGTACAGAGTTCAGCCATAGGACACCTGAGTGATTGGCTATAGGCCAAGAGGGAGATTGTTGGACAATTATGACCTATAGCATCACTATTTGTACAAAACATGGTGTTGCTGTACAAATTAACTATGTCACAAATGAAATTGCTCTTTTATCATTTGTAATTAGATTACCGGGATATATAAATGATAAAAGTCCATATGATTAGTTCCGGATTGATAAGATAAGAGACAGTATCAATCCATGAAGGTTTAATCATTAAAACATCCCTAGTCGTAGTATTATCGAGATTGGACATCGATAATGCGGAAAAAACTAGTATTGCACTTGTGCGCGTTGTGGGAGCATAACGGCATAGTTCTCATATATTTAAGTATTGGATACTTATGCAAGTGTAATAGGAGGTTGTGTTTACCGATGGTACGGAAACAGCTTCGCTCTGGATAGACCCCTCGAAATTCCATTGGTAGTATGACTATGTGTCTATGGAAGTCCGAATCAGGGTAGGTGTATTTGGTCTTAACCTGAGACTTGCACCACTAATACTTGCGACAATCAATATACTTTGGTTTTGGTCATCCAGGGCTTTAACCGGTTCTGTGTACGCCTCTTCTGGGTATATTAAGAATCGTAGTGTATTGGGTGTGATGTCGAGATGGAAGTATCACTCCAGCCATAGTGGAGATGATGATCACGTAGGATACAGAACTGGTACTCTTATATGCTGTAACTATCGGGATATTATGACTAGGTCATGTTTATCCGATTATAGAGACTAGTTACCAGATATTCGATATATGCTTCGTACGGGGCAGACACAATTCCAGCCCCAGGCCTAGCATATGGCATCCGATACTGGATCGTAATATGAAATACTACGTATACTACGCCTGATATAGATTACATATTCCTTTAAGAATATTTCTAGAGAATTGGGTAGGCACGGTGCTTTGCTAGAAGCCAACCATGTCTTGTAAATCGGTAAAAACGTAGTACTAGGTACGTACGTGTTAGGATAGTCCGACGACCGGATTTACTGCCAACATATCTGGGGATCTCATGAGTCGCTTCCCGAAGATTCACCGATGACGTATGACTCGCACATAATTAATCTAGGATTAATTAGTAGAGAGAGAATTAATCTAGGATTAATTACGGAAATATTTTATCTGGGATAAAATATTATTTAAAGGGAGAGAACGATTAATTTGGAATTAATCGATAAAATAATATATTTGATATATTATACGAAATTAGATTTTAATTCGGGCGAACGAGTTAATTTAGAATTAATTCGCTAGCGATGTGAAAAGTAATTTTGTTATGCATAATTATTTAATTAAATTTGATTTAATTACGTCGTAACAGAAAATTCGTTAATTCGGAATTAGCGAACCCGAGCCCGGGATTGTTTGCGGGCCCACTCGCATTTCGAATCAAGTGGGGCCCACAAGTCACATCGCGCGTCACATCATGCGTCACTTTAGTGATGGATGTCAAGTCACCTTTTAGTGATTGACAACCAATCACTAGTCATGAGTGATGTGAGTTATTGAAAGGCTTAATTGCCTTGTACCTTTTTTGAAAAGAGTAAATTGGTATTTGTTTTTTGAAAATCAAATACCATATACACATTACAACCAACTAACACTCTTCTCTCCTCTCCCTCATCATTCGGCCTTGGGCCAAATTTCTCTCTCAAATTTTTCTCTCAAAGCCGTGAGCAAGGAGAAGCTTAAGGGAAATTTTGTGGCAAAATTTCCTAGTACTAGCACACCAAAGGGGTCTTACGAAAGTGATAGGGAAACCTATTCATGAGCATGGAATCCATTGACAAAGCTTGGAGCTTGAAGATCATCCATGGAGCACAAAAAGGAGCCAAAGCCGTGAGTTTCAAGGAATGAGCAAATTATTTTGTGTTCATCGCATCAAAATCCGATCATTGTAAGTATGATTCTGCCATACTTCTTTATTGTATTCACATTGATTTTCATTGCTTGAATGATCTTGGGACTATAGTAGAAACCCAACAGTATTATCCCCCTAAGCCTCTGACTTTCTAATAATATTGAACTCGTCTTATATAAGAACTCATGCATGGGACCAATGCCCAACTCAACATCAAGAATTCATAATGTTTTACAAATTAAATACTTTAAATTCACTTCATAACTCAACTTTAGAAATAATGTTGAGTTTCAATCAAGTCCCAAGAATCATCAATCATGCATAAAAACGAGTTGAATACAACCAAGGAGTAAGGCGGAATACATACTCACATTGATGGGTTTGATGCTAGGAAGAACAAGATGTGTTTTCCTCCTTGTTGGTGCTCGGTTTGGCCTCCAAAACAGCAGGGGCTGCTCGGTTTTGGTCCTCTTTGCGTCTCCAAAAATCGGCCATGGGTGGTCTCCATGGAAGTTCCAAGCTTCAAGCTCCAAAATTGATTCCAAGCTCATGAATTCGTTTCCCTATCACCTATGTATAACCCAAGGTGTGCTAGCACTTCTTCATCTTCCTTGCTTCTCCTTTTAATTCGGTCATAACCAGAAATTTTAGGGAAGAAACGGTTCAAAACCGTGAAGGAGAAGAGGAGGGAAAGAGATGGAGAGAAAAATGCGTAAAAGGAGAGAGATAGAAAGAAAAGTGTAATTAGGTTTATATATTTTAATTTCCAAAATAATAATAATAATACCTTTTACCACTTTTTATTTCTATTAAAACAATTCCTTTTACTTTTCAAAAAGCAAAAGTCAAAAAGCAAAAAATGCTTTTCAATCATCTATCACACTATTCACATCAAGTCACTTTAATAAAGTGACAACATGTGATATCACATCACTCTCAAAGTGACAAGTGATTTGACGATTGATGCGAGTAGTGATTTGACGCTTGATGTGATTTGCGTGCCGCGTTCGAATTCGAAATACGAATGCGCTCGCAATCACTCTCGGGCTCGGGTTCGCTAATTCCAAATTAATGAATTTTCGGTCGCGTCGTAATTAAATGATTACGCCTAGCGAAATCACTATTTACGTCGCTAACGAATTAATTCTAAATTAATTCGTTCGCCCGAATTAAAATCTAATTTTAATTCCGCGTCGAAATCCAATTTCGATTAATATATCGAATATATTAATTTTACCGATTAATTCCAAATTAATCGTTCTCTCTCTTTAACGATATTTTATCCGAGATAAAATATCTCCGTAATTAATCCCAGATTAATTTTCTCTCTCTTACAATTAATCCCAGATTAATTAAAGTGCGAGTCATACGTCATCGGTGAATCTTCAGGAAGCGAACCATGAGATCTCCGGATATGTTGGCAGTAAATACGGTCGTCGGACTATCCGAACACGTAAGTATCGCGTACTACGTTTATACCGATTTACAAGACAAGGTTGGCTTCTAGCAAAGCGCCATGCCTACCCAATTCTCCAGAAATATTCTTACAGTAATATATAGATATGTATCAAGCGTAGTATACCGTAGTATTGTTTATATCGGCCCAGTATCAGATAGTCACGTGCTAGGCCTGGGTCTGGATTTGTGTCTGCCCCGTACGAAGCACATGTCGGATGTCTGGTAACTAGTCTCTATAATCGGATATACATGACCTTGTCATAATATCCCGATGGCTGCGCAGCATTTAAGAGCACTAATACCGTATCCTGCGTGACATCATCTCCAATATGACTGAAGTGATACTTCCATCTTGACATCACACCCAATACACTACGACTCTCTGATAAACCCAGAAGTGGTGTACGCAGAACCGGTTAAAGCCCTGTACCACCAAGACCAAAGTCTATCGATTATCGTAAGTATTAGCGATGTAAGTCTCAGGTTAAGACCATACACACCTACCCTGATTTCGGCCTCCCATAGACACATAGTCATAATACCAATGGGATTCCGAGGGGTCTATCCAGAGCGAAGCTGTTTCCCGTACCATCGGTGAAACACAACCTCCTATCGCACTTGCATAAGTATTCAATACTTAAATATATGAGAACTATGCCGTCGTGCCCTCACAACGCGCACAAGTGCAATACTAGCCTATTCCGCATTATCGATGTCCTGTCTCGATAATACTCCGGCTAGGGATATTTAATGATTAATCCTTGGTGGACTGATATTGTCTCATATCATCTCAATCCAGGAACTAATCATATGGACCTCTCTTCATTTATATATCTATGGTGATTTAATCACAAATGATGAGAGTGCAATTTCCTTGTCACATAGTTAATTTGTACAACAACACCGTGATCTGTACAAATAGTGACGCTATGGGTCATATTATCCAACAATCTCCCACTTGGCACATAGCCAGTCACTCGAGTGTCTAACACCCGAACTATGTACGGTTCGCTCAAATTGCTGAGAAAAGATTTTCGTCAGCGGATTTGCGTAATTATCTTCTGACGCGATTTATACGATCATCACATCGCCACGATGTATGATCCGAACGAATCAGATGATATAGAAGTATATATCTGGATCGTCGATGAGACCTTTAATTCCTTAGCCTGTGCTGACGCCTAGTTCAGCTGCTAAAAGAACTATATCTAATCTAATTAGATTTATTTTCGATCCAAATGGCTTCTATTGCTGCCTCAGCTGCAGCAATAATCTGCATTTGTTGTTTATTCGGCAACGGTTATATTGCTCGAAAGATTTCCAGCTCACTGTCCCGTTATTCAAACTTTATAGTACCGTAGTAGTTAATTGTTTGGAAACTTGCAGCGGTGATCCCAGTCACTTCAAGTTGTCCATCTCCATAGTTTAAGACAACATCTTTAGTTCTCTCAGATACTAACAGATGTTCTTAATCTTCAATCCAGTGACTATCACTTGGACTGACCTGATCGTGACTCCATATGCTCGAAGCGTATGAGACACCAATACAAGTACATTTTAAATGTACAATTTCCAGAGAGTGTTAACAACTCCAAATCTATCCAGTAGATCTTTATTCCTCGAATAAAGGTTGTTACTCCCCAGAATTCTACGGAGAATTTCTATTAAAGAATATCTATGAAAGCCAAGCTTTCATCAATTGCTTTATGGGAATTTCATTGTCAGTGCCCTCTCCCACTAACCTCTTATATACACAAGAATTATTTCGTTTTGAGTCAAATCATAAACTATTATGATTATTTCAAAACGACAGTTCCAAGAACCTTATGCTTGCATTAATCCAAACATGGATCGAATAACCCGCAAACCTCGTTTGTTGGTTATACAAAATCGTCAGAATGTTATAAACATTCTCCAAAAGGTTTCCTTTTCAGGAAAGTGATTTTGATCTATAACTTACACATTTCATAAATGAAATACGCAGTTATCAACAAGCATCTTCAAAATGGATTTACCATGGCAACAGGTAAAAGTTGAACCGTTATTAACACAATGTTGATAACGATACCTTTCCGTCAAAAGCCCAGCTTTGTACGTTTGTATGTTGCCTTCCATGTATGTCTTCATTGAAGACGTTTAATGTACCAATAGGCACAATGCCTTGTGGTACAATAACTAGTATCCAAAATAGTTGTTATACATGGAATCCATTTCGGATTCATGACACTTTGTCATAATAGGGAGTCGATACCTTGTATCACTACCTCATACGTAATCAGTTGGTGTACCTTAAAAGATTAACATCTTTATGAGGTGAGATCAGAAACCCATACCCCAGGTTGTTTTCTGACTCTCTCTGATCTACGCGGTTTCTTGTGTATTTGAAGATTAATGGTATAGATTCATCATAGATGAACTATTTGTGTTCCATTAGGAATAGGTGCCTTGAATAGTATTACTCCGATTTTCATCGAGTTTTACTATCCTCCCACTTACCACTGCATGTTTGTATTCCTCTCAGGAAAACTGCATGGTGAGCAACAATCTAATTGTTCTCAGGTGAGATGTATAAATACAATACTTATGGTATCCATAGGATAGCCTATATTGGCACTTATCCAATTTAGGTCCTTAGTTTGGTATCATCCAAACGTTATGCCTGGCATACCCAAATTATCAGGAATGAGAAACCCGATTTCTTTCCCGTTCATATCTAATATGTAATATGTCAAACAGATTATTATGGAACCTTATTCTAAATAAGTTATTGCACTGTTAAAACTTATCCGTTGAAGGAAATGGTAGCTCAGAGTGACTCATGATTAGCCTTATCATGTCTAACATGATTCGGTTAATCCGTTCGGACACACCGTCACTTTGACGTGTTCCGGGAGGAGTCCTCATTTGAAAGAATACTATACTCTTTCAAGTATATAAGAAACTTATTGCTTAAGTATTTTCCATTACGGTCTTACCGTGACGGTATAATACTATAGACGATCTGTTTGTCTATTTCGTGTCGAAACTCTAAAAGTTTCCGATTTGTGTTCTTCAAAAGAAACACATAACCATAACGTGATGCCACATCCGTTTAAGGTCATGAAATATTCATGTTCACATCTAGCCTAGCTAGATATGGGCCCACTTACTTCACCATGAATAGGGCTAACAGGTCGGTGGCCCTTATACTATTACCAAGTAAATAGTATTTTAGGTACTTTACCTAATAAACTAGATTCGTAGACTTTATTTGAATAGTCAAATCAGTCCTAGTACCCACTCTTCAAAAGTGTGGATATACGAGTCTTGTATAATTGTGTCCCAGACAACAATGCCACAAATAAGTCTCTATTGATCAAATCAATTTGAGCTATTTATTTGTCATTTTATATGTTTGAGATTTTAATTATATTCAAAATATAAATTCTGTTATTCACATCTAATGTGTTTATTTCAGTATCATCTTTATATAATGAAACACTGAGTGTTCTAGAATATAAAGGTTTATCCACAATGGATTAAACACTGATATAGAGATAATGTCTCTAGTCAAACTAGTTACATTATAACAGTTCCTAATTTAAGTACACACCCGAAGGGTAGTTCCTAAACTTAGGTATCTACGGTCGAAACAGCGACTTTCGTCCCGTTTCCGATTCGCAGAGCAATCTCAGCTTGATGTCAGTATCCTGCTCAAAGCAGATTCTGAACATCAATACATATATTTTATGTACCACACTAAGTATTTAAAATCTAATTTCAATACTAGTTGTGAACATAACTAAGACAAACATTTTCAAAGTAAGAGCCTTGCCCTTTCTTTAATTCCTTCGTGTCGCCATATCTAAATGGTAGTCACTTTGGGATACGTCAATTATCCTTTTCAATATTTCAAAACCTTAGGCCAAGCCTTGGGTTTTTAGAATCTCGAAACGATGTGCACCTCGTGCTACATGCCCAATTGCAAACTTTGACTTTATCTCCTCTAGAATAGTCAATTAATTCTCCAAGAATTATAAATTGTAATTTTAATACTTCTTAAATCTAAAATTAGAATTTATGACAAGTTATATAAATTAAGCATTAAAGTCATCATCACATAAATCTTCCAAAGATTTTATGCTCTACTTATTTCGCTTAATTTTGGGCTTAAAGTATAATAAGTTATTTTATCAAATAGTAACCTATTATTTATTCCCAATTTGAAAATTAAATCATTTAAAATATTTTAATCCCAGATTATATTTTAAATATCCAACTTTTCAATTTTATCTTGATTACAATAGTCCAACTATTTAATCAACGATTAGTGGTACTATATATATTATAATAATTATAATAGTCCAACTATATAATCAAATATAATCCAAATTATTAACCTCATTACATTGATTACTATAATCCAATTATAAAATCAACTGTAAATGAAATTAATTAATTCAAATATATTGATTAATATAATCCAATTATATATAATCAAGTATAATACAGTCCAACTGTTTATTAAAACAACAATTTAAATATTAGTCCAACTAACATTTAATCTAATGACGAAATAATTTAAATGAGCGCATATGGCGAGTAATTGAACGAGTATTGCAAATTCAATTCTTATCTCCCACTATTTTTCGTCGAGCCTCTAACCCTCTGTCGAGTACTCGGAAACCGTGTTTCCTAGTGGGCTAGGATCCCGTTAAATATCACACAATCTTGACTTTGGCCAACAAATTGTATGATAATTAACTAGGTAGATCTCTAAGATCAATTGGATCTCATCCAACTCCTAGATCCAGTAGGTGGACATCCAAGTCCCAACATATATCTTATATATGCCTATACATCAAATGTATACCCTAACCTTTTTCCTCTGAATCAACTAGGCCTTGGCTTTGGCACAACAAACCTAGTGATCCCAGTCAAGCGCGGACCCATTGACATGGAAGCTTCGTAATCAATGTCAATGGACAAGAAGTGGTCTTGACTTTGGCCAACAAACCACAACTTGGACACGACATCGATATGGAACAAAGCCTCGTGATTCAACACATCTTCGACGGACAAGGGCTTGACTTTGGCCAACAACCCATGCCAATCTAGGATCTTGAGCAAGAATCACTCAATGGAAGGAAAAGACGCATGATATTTGACGAGGGTTTTTAGCGTGCAAATTGGCTACCAATTTTATTATCTTTGTTAAGGTCTCATCATCATACACCCTTAAACATGCATTCTAAACACATAATAAAGCGCATATGTAAAATAATAATGATATGCGGATGGATATTTTACACATTGATCCTAGATCAAATCTCTCACTTCTCTCTCTCCCGCTAGCACAAATATTTCTTCTACCCGTTACACTACACTTCTAAAGAAACCTCATTTACATTGAGGGGAATAGGTGAGAATAGAATACAAAGAATTGATAAGGCTGGACTCGCAGGTCCAATTAATAAATCAAATTTATTACAACAATTTCTAAAATCGCCCCACCCGGCTAATATCCATCCGATATACATTATTCAAACATCACAACCATGTATTCATACAAGCATGTTATCAATCAATCTAATCAAATTAATTAATTGATAATCAGTGATCATCCAATGTTCAAACAAAGATTTGATTTTGTTCGAGTCAAACTCGTATTGCGAACACGTACTCAAAGTACGAATTCCACGAATTAAATTAAATTACATATATTAAATCCAATTTAATACGCATTTAATTCTAATTCATTATTTAATTCCAAATTAAATATTACACTTTATAAAATAAACCTTTACGACTTAAATTCCAAATTTAATCGTTACGGGTCTCAAAGCCCGATTAATATCCAATATTAATTTAATTAAAGTCCAATGGGCTTTTAATTAATTTCTTGAGGCGTGACTTTTGGTCAACTCGGGTCAAACCCGCAACCAAAGTCCAATCCGGGAGTTACCCCATAAGCCCATAAATTAATTTAGGCCCATTAGGCCCAATTAAACGTTAAAGATTCATTAGTCGCATTTGGGCCTTTTGGAAGCGGTTTTGGGCCTAATTGGATCCAACCAATTTTGGCCTAAACCAACTTTGTACAACAAAGTCCAATAAACCCAATAACAACTTTGAAAGCCCAAATCCAATTTTAAGGCCCATTTTAATTAAATTACAAAATCCAATTTTACAATTCAATTAAACAAAGTGCATAGCATTATTAATTACCCAAATCAAATTTTCAAAAACATCAATTTGTCCAATTAATCATGCTTAACATCAATGAATCATGTCCAACATGATTTGATCAAAATCAAATCCAATTTCATGCTTCAAGTGTCTCGGCCAAAGAGGGAAATTATGCCCAAATCAAATTCAATCCAATTGAACCAAATTAAACATAAATTCAACATCCCCAAATGATTTGCAAGTCATCCAATGAACAAAAAATCAAAAATCCAAGACAATTTTAGGGATCATATTTTCGGCCATCACAAGCAAATTGGGGAAAATTGTTCCAAACACTTTTTCATCAAATTGATCTAATCAATCATCAATTAAACAACATTCAAGCATTCTAAATCATCCAATTTCATTAAACATGCTCAAAATCAAGTTTACCCAAATTTGTCATGCCCAAAATTTGGGGAAAAATGGATCCAACCAAATTTCATGAAATTGATTATGCACAACATCAATTCAACCTCATTCAAGCATACTATACTAAAAATTTTAATCATTTGATGCTCAAATTGAGTTTACCCAAATTAAAGTTTTGGCCAACAATAAGTAAATTGGGGAAAATCAATCCAATCAATTTTTCTTCAAATTGATTACATATAACTCTAAGTTATTCATATACAAACATTCTTAAACAAACAATTTGTTAAAATCATGCTTAAATCAAAAAGCCCCAAATTTTGCTCAAGAACCCTAAATTCGTTTTATGAAACCAATAGCTCAAGATACCATTGTTGAGTTTCAATCAAGTCCCAAGAATCATCAATCATGCATAAAAACGAGTTGAATACAACCAAGGAGTAAGGCGGAATACATACTCACATTGATGGGTTTGATGCTAGGAAGAACAAGATGCGTTTTCCTCCTTGTTGGTGCTCGGTTTGGCCTCCAAAACAGCAGGGGCTGCTCGGTTTTGGTCCTCTTTGCGTCTCCAAAAATCGGCCATGGGTGGTCTCCATGGAAGCTCCAAGCTTCAAGCTCCAAAATTGATTCCAAGCTCATGAATTCGTTTCCCTATCACCTATGTATAACCCAAGGTGTGCTAGCACTTCTTCATCTTCCTTGCTTCTCCTTTTAATTCGGTCATAACCAGAAATTTTAGGGAAGAAACGGTTCAAAACCGTGAAGGAGAAGAGGAGGGAAAGAGATGGAGAGAAAAATGCGTAAAAGGAGAGAGATAGAAAGAAAAAGTGTAATTAGGTTTATATATTTTAATTTCCAAAATTAATAATAATAATACCTTTTACCACTTTTTATTTCTATTAAAACAATTCCTTTTACTTTTCAAAAAGCAAAAGTCAAAAAGCAAAAAAGTGCTTTTCAATCATCTATCACTATTCACATCAAGTCACTTTAATAAAGTGACAACATGTCATATCACATCACTCAAAGTGACAAGTGATTTGACGATTGATGCGAGTAGTGATTTGACGCTTGATGTGATTTGCGTGCCGCGTTCGAATTCGAAATACGAATGCGCTCGCAATCACTCTCGGGCTCGGGTTCGCTAATTCCAAATTAACGAATTTTCGGTCGCGTCGTAATTAAATGATTACGCCTAGCGAAATCACTATTTACGTCGCTAACGAATTAATTCTAAATTAATTCGTTCGCCCGAATTAAAATCTAATTTTAATTCCGCGTCGAAATCCAATTTCGATTAATATATCGAATATATTAATTTTACCGATTAATTCCAAATTAATCGTTCTCTCTCTTTAACGATATTTTATCCGAGATAAAATATCTCCGTAATTAATCCCAGATTAATTTTCTCTCTCTTACAATTAATCCCAGATTAATTAAAGTGCGAGTCATACGTCATCGGTGAATCTTCAGGAAGCGAACCATGAGATCTCCGGATATGTTGGCAGTAAATACGGTCGTCGGACTATCCGAACACGTAAGTATCGCGTACTACGTTTATACCGATTTACAAGACAAGGTTGGCTTCTAGCAAAGCGCCATGCCTACCCAATTCTCCAGAAATATTCTTACAGGAATATATAGATCTGTATCAAGCGTAGTATACCGTAGTATTGTGTATATCGGCCCAGTATCGGATAGTCACGTGCTAGGCTTGGGGCTGGATTTGTGTCTGCCCCGTACGAAGCACATGTCGGATGTCTGGTAACTAGTCTCTATAATCGGATATACATGACCTTGTCATAATATCCCGATGGCCGCGCAGCACTTAAGAGCACTAATACCGTATCCTGCGTGACATCATCTCCAATATGACTGAAGTGATACTTCCATCTTGACATCACACCCTGTTGACGGTGGATTTTGGTCTTAGGGTAATACGGGAATATCACCTCCAAGGGAATCCTCCTTCAACGGTGAATTTGTTTGGTTATGGGGGACCAAAAGCAAATTTAGCGAGAGACAGATAAACACACCAATCAACAAGGAGATTTAACGTGGTTCGGTGGATTTTGGATCCGACCTACGTCCACGGACGAGAACTGGATGGTACTTTTTATTACTTCAATACGCTTCTCAGGTCTCTTCTTTTTTCTTACAAATCAGAGCTTGATGATTCTGATCACTAATTTGTTGATGCCTTCAACTTCTCCTTCTACACTCACTCTACCCTCCTATTTATAATAGTGAAGAAGCCAGATTCCTATTTGTACAAGAATTCCCAATTGGAGATGGTCTCCTTTTCCTATCAGGATTCCTAGTCAAAATCTATTCCCTTTTCCCATAAGGATTCCTAATCAAAACTATATTTACTTCCTTTATCCTATTAGGATATTAAGTTATTACTTTACCCCATTATAGTAGGACAACTTATCCATTTTCCGCAAGAATATGATGATTTATCTTCCTGAGCACGCCTCGTCATGTGCTCGGTCTGCATGAGGTCGGTCATGATAGCCATTTGAACTGAGAATGTTGTTGTCGATCTGATAATGCCCGGTCATCTGATCTTAAGTGGTCGGTCACCTATCATCAAGTGCTCGGTCTCTACCTGTTGTGGTAGGGTCGGCATTAATGATTTTCGACCGAGAAGGGAATTACCCTTTTTACCCCTGCCGTACTCTTTAAATAACATAGGTCCTGAAAACACCATCAACATCTGTCCCCTAGTTCTCGGTAACAACGAGTTTGTGAGTTGATAATAAAAAGCAACTCGCGTGATAAGACAAATGGCGGAAGACGGAGATCACCAACCAGGAGGTCCGGCAATGGACTGGATGAAAAGAATGGAAGATAGCATGAGGACTATGATGGATCGACTAGAAAGAATGGAAGGAGTGGACAACGAGAAACCTGAAACCGGGGCCGGCCAGAAGAGGAAAGAAAGGGAAAAAGGGAAAAGAGTAGCAGATGTAAGCGAAGACGAGGAACCCAGAGAGAGAGAGGCCCTTATGGGATAAGATCTGAAGTGGTAGGAAGAGAGCCGCGATCAGAAGACACATGGGAAGAAAAAGAGGAACAATCACCCGACCCCTCATCCGACAGTTTTTACAACTCCAAGAGGGAAGATAGAAAGTACAACGAAGACGTGCAGGAGACCTCCGGGCTTATGGAACGCCACACCCGGAACGACAGGCGAACGGAAGGCGCAGAAGGCGACACTGGGGCACAGCCCGTGAAATAAAGTCTTGGTTGAGAAAAGAGATGACCAGATGGGGAGAAGGCCTCAAGATCGGCGCGGGAGACACCCGAGGCGAAGAAGAAGGGTCTCCCCTTACGGAAGAAATAAGGTCAGCACAGTTCCCGAAGCGGTTTAACATGCCGACCATGGCACCATACAAAGGCCACTCCGACCCAAAATCCCACATCGAGAACTTTGTCCTATTAATGGAGGTCCAAGGAGTAGTAGGGGATGCCGTTTGCAAAGTTTTCCCTCTAACCTTGGGAGGATCTGCCATTCTGTGGTTCAGAAGTCTAGCCTCAGGGAGCATCGGAAGCTTCGCACAACTCAGGAAGTCATTTGTTCGGCACTTCAAAGGCGCATGCGTCCCAAAGAAAATGGTGGGAGAATTGAGACTGATGAAGCAGGGGGATGACGAGCCCCTGAGGAATTTTATTGAAAGGTACAACAATTTGGTGCTCGAGGTCGGAGCGTACGAGTCATCCGAAGCACTAGAAAGTCTCAAGGGAGGTCTGAAGGTCGGGAAGTTGTGGACTCACCTGAGGATTCAAGACGTATCGGATTATGCTACTGCCTTGGAATTGGCCAGGAAGTTTATCTTAATAGATGAGGAGAAAAAGATTGCCCGTGGAATAGACACCCGAAAGGCTAAGATACTCAGGTCAGACAATCAGTGGGATTCAATCAGAAATTTGAGGAGACCAATCCCGGAGCAGAAGAAACTCAGACTGACACCTCCGAGTAGTCATGCTCAAGAGATAAAGTCATCTGTCCAAGTCAACCGTGTCGCGGGGAGGACATTATACACCCCCCTGAACAAACCTATGGCCCATATAGTTCGGGAAATCCAGAATAAAGGTCTGTTGGCCGAGCCTAATTTGAGGAGGTTCCCTATTGAGGAGGAAATAGTATGGCTTACTGTATCTACCATAACGTAAAGGGACACACCACGAATGGGTGCAGAGACCTGCGTGAGCAGGTGGAAGACTTGGTGAAAGAAGGCTATCTCAGTGAGTACATAGACCATTCGGTTTTTGAGGACGACCAAGTTGATAGCGAAAGTCATCCGGTCGGATGAGTGGAATGCTGAGATACAGAGAGGACGTATTAAGAAGAGCCTTACTTGTAGTGACCCTTGTAGAGTTGCAAGAAAGATAACGGATCCCAAAAATGTGAGTAAAACTTCTTCTGTCTTAGGCTGACATTTATTTATGCTTGTTTGTTGTGGCCTACACAATGATTTTGATATTTATTTTACGGCTCGGGTCTGCTCTTGTACTGCCGAGTCCGTTTTATTGATATTTGTTTTACGGCTCGGGTCTGCTCTTGTACCGCCGAGTCCGTTTTATTGATATTTGTTTTACAGCTCGGGTCTGCTCTTGTACCGCCGAGTCCGTTTTGTTGATATTTGTTTTACGGCTTGGGTCTGCTCTTGTACCGCCGAGTCCGTTTTGTTGATATTTGTTTTACGGCTCGGGTCTGCTCTTGTACCGCCGAGACTGATGTTTCTTTCCGACTCGGGTCTGCTCTTGTACTGCCGAGACCGATGTTTCTTTCTGGCTCGGGTCTGCTCTTGTACTGCCGAGACCGATGTTTCCTTCCGGCTCGGGTCTGCTCTTGTACCGCCGAGACCGACATTTCCATCCGACTCGGGTCTGCTCTTGTACCGCCGAGATCGATGTTTCTTCCCGGCTCGGGTCTGCTCTTGTACCGCCGAGACCGATGTTTCTTTCCGACTCGGGTCTGCTCTTGTACCGCCGAGATCGATGTTTATTCGGCTCGGGGCTGGATTTCGTTCCGCCGAGGCCACTTGATTATTCGGCTCGGGGCTGGATTTCGTTCCGCCGAGGCCGCTTGGTTATTCGGCTCGGGGCTGGATTTTGTTCCGCCGAGGCCGCTTGGTTATTCGGCTCGGGGCTGGATTTCGTTCCGCCGAGGCCGCTTGGTTATTCAGCTCGGGGTCGGGTTACGTCCCACCGAGTCGGTCTTCTTTGGACCGGGGACGTAACATTCCCCCAGGTCCAAGTGCCTTTCTCAGCTCGGGGTCGGGGTACGTCCCACCGAGTCAGCCCTTCGGACTGGGGACGTAACATTCCCCCAGGTCCAAGTGCCTCTCTTCACTCGGGGTCGGGTTACGTCCCACCGAGTCGACTTCTTTGGACTGGGGAAGCAACATTCCCCCAGGTCCAAGTGCCTTTCTCAGCTCGGGATCGGGGTACGTCCCACCGGGTCAGCCCTTCAGACTGGGGACGTAACATTCCCCCAGATCCAAATGCCTCTCTTCATTCGGGGTCGGGTTACGTCCCACCGAATCAGCCCTTCGGACTAGGGACGTATCATTCCCTCAGGTCCGAGAATCTTTCACAGCTCGAGACAGGATCACATGCCACCGAGCACATCATCGTTAGCTCAAAGGAAAAATTTTCTCCTCACAATCGAGCTTGGATCAGTCAGGGGTCAGGACCTCCAAATCTCTGGTATAGATATTACAGAGGAGGAGTCATTTTTAGTTTGGACAACAAGAGGAACTTCATCTCCTGATGGGACGAACCAAGTAAGCAATTTGCTTTGAGGTGGAGAATCGTTCTGAGTAGGGTCAGCATCTCCAATAACCGAGGATATGAAGATAGAAACAGAAGACTTTATTAATGGCGAAGGCAATTTTTCTGTGATTTCTGGAGCGACCACCAGCAAGGCGATCATCCCACCATCTTTATATAGTTCCCGGCACCAACTCGCAAACTCGTTGGAACCGTGAACTAGGGGACAGATGTTGATGGTGTTTTCAGGACCTATGTTATTTAAGCAGCACGCCAGGGGTAGAAGGGTAATTCCCTTCTTAAGCATTAATGCCGACCCGACCACGTCAAGACCGACCATATTCAAACCGACCACATGCAAACCGAGCATAACACATACGGGAAAACAAAGCATTCTACCCTACAAGATAAGATGATAAGTAATCCTATTTTCATGGGGTAAACTGATAAGTCAACATCCTAATGTGATAAAGGAAGTAAATGTAGTTATGATTAGGAATCCTTGTGGGAAAAGGAAATTGTTTCAACTAGGAAGTTCTTGTACAAATAGGAATATGATTTCTACACTATTATAAATAGGAGGGTAGAGTGAGTGTAGAAGGAGAAGTGGAAGGCATCTAAAAAAAATCATCACCAAAGTTAGTGATCAGAATCATCGAGCTCTGATTTGTAAAAGAAAAAAGAAGAGACCCGAGGAAGTGTATTTGAGTAATAAAATGTACCACCCTGTTCTTGTCCGTGGACGTAGGTCGGATCCCAAAATCCACCGAACCACTTAGTGATCAGAATCATCAAGCTCTGACTTGTAAACATAAGAAAGAGCTGAGAAGCGTATTTGAGCAATAAAAAGGGGCACCATCCTATTCCTGTCCGTGGACGTAGGTCGGATCTAAAATCCACCGAACCACGTTAAATCACCTTGTCTGATTGGCGTATTTTTTGCTTTCCGCTAAGTTTGCTTTTGGTTTCCCTCATAACCAAACAAATTCACAGTTGAAGGAGGATTCCCTCGGAGGTGATATTCCCGTATTACCCTGAGACTAAAATCCACCGTCAACACACCCAATACACTACGACTCTCTGATAAACCCAGAAGTGGTGTACGCAGAACCGGTTAAAGCCATGTACCACCAAGACCAAAGTCTATCGATTATCGTAAGTATTAGCGATGTAAGTCTCAGGTTAAGACCATACACACCTACCCTGATTTCGGCCTCCCATAGACACATAGTCATAATACCAATAGGATTCCGAGGGGTCTATCCAGAGCGAAGCTGTTTCCCGTACCATCGGTGAAACACAACCTCCTATCGCACTTGCATAAGTATCCAATACTTAAATATATGAGAACTATGCCGTCGTGCCCTCACAACGCGCACAAGTGCAATACTAGCCTATTCTGCATTATCGATGTCTTGTCTCGATAATACTCCGGCTAGGGATATTTAATGATTAATCCTTGGTGGACTGATATTGTCTCATATCATCTCAATCCAGGAACTAATCATATGGACCTCTCTTCATTTATATATCTATGGTGATTTAATCACAAATGATGAGAGTGCAATTTCCTTGTCACATAGTTAATTTGTACAACAACACCGTGATCTGTACAAATAGTGACGCTATGGGTCATATTATCCAACAAATAACTCTTATAACTCTTTACATTAACATTCTTTACTAACAACAATATGATGCATGACCTTTATTAACACTGACTTGACTGAACTCTGACTCAACCTGATGGACTCAACACCCTGGTGACTGCCTTCAGTATCCATCCTCTAGAGCTCGTCCTCCGGTATTCCGACAAAACAAAGAAACTGGGACTGGGGGGTTGAGTCATTGTACGATCTAAGTGAGTGGATGATAAAAACTGAGATACAGTTCTAAAAACATTTGGTTCTACAACAAAAATCCAGAGATAACTTTGTATGAAAACTCTTTTCTTGTCTAAGAATTCTGAACTCTTTTCTGAAAGTCTCATCTGAAAATCTTTCTGTAAAACTTATCTTTTCTGAATTTTTTTTTATAAAACTATTACTTTCTGAAAACTTTATTTTCTAAAATTTTTCTCTAAAAACTTCATATGAAAACTATTGCTATAAACTGTATCTGTCTCTGAAAACCTGACGTATGGGGGTGTTACGTATCGTCGTCCCCCATACACCTAACTAGATCCAGGAGTGCAAATCCATGACTTTGGGGTGTTACATATCGCCGTCCCCCAAAGCATGTTACTAATGTCACTGAAACTAGTGGTCTTGGGGTGTTACGTATCGTCGTCCCCCAAGCCATTGAACTAGAACTGGGGGTGCGGATCTATGCTACCCTCCAAGCTCTGAAACTATGATCTAGGAGCATCTGTCATCCCTAGTCCTGAACTAGGATCTGGGGGCGTTACTTATTGCCGTCCCCCCAGTCCTCTACATGTGCACATGTGTTGTCCGTCAATTTCATGTCTGTACAAGTTACATACTGAGGTGGGTTTTTCCCCATACCTCGAAAATATAAAAAGTCACGCTAAAGATTTTTAAAAATGTATAAAACATTACGTTTAATATGTAACTGAAATCCAGTATGGCTAACACCCTATGTGCTTGAAATAGTAATTCTCAATTCATTAATAATAAATAAATGAACCAATAATTAAATAATAAAAAATCAACTTGAAAAAAAAAGTGTCCACTCACTGTTTTGGAATCTGGCTAGCACTGGATCCCTTCATCGAAGAAAATTACGGCTCATGTGGATAATCTATGATCAGAAATGTTATTAGCATATACGTTGTAAAATGAGCTTCGGAAGTTAACTAAGCTTACTATTGTATCAATATGTTTTAGATACAAGGCTTATCATGCTTGTGACTTGATGGAAGGTATGAATACGAACTGATACGAACTGGGATGGTTTAAAATTGATTTGGGAATGATTTTGTTCCACGCGTCGTGACGTAAGTCCTTGTCGTCGAGACGTGCAACATATAGAAACGTGCTGCCATTTTTCCCTTACGCATTGTGACGCACAACCCTTTAGCATCGCGACGCGAATCTATTTTCCAGGATTCTGTTCTTTCTTCTTCAAATCTAACTCACCCAAATGTAATCCCTAACATTCCCGTACTAAAAACCAACACACAAAACATCATCCTACATTAACTTCACATATTTTAATTCAAGTTAACATCCTCAAACACTTCATTAATCACATCATTCTCACTCTTAGCTTCAACCCCTAGAATTTATCAAACTTGGGTACTTATTCTCATATCTTAGTTGCTTAACTCTCTATATTCTCCTTGCCAAGCTTCAACTGCTTATGGTACCACCTAGGGCTTCTTAGCTTACTGATATTGTTTACCGATGACGCTTGTACTAAAAATGTTGCTTCTGGGTAATTTTCTGGTAGTCCTCCTTAATTGCTACAGATTCAAGCTTAATTGTATGCATCTTGGTGCTTAAACCGCATTCCATGTTATTAACATCAAGGCTATCGATTTAGTCCTGGAAAAAGTTCATACTCTTTTGTACTTTGCTTTCATTGTTACTATAAATCTGGTTACAGTGTTCCATACTAACTTATTTTCCATAGCCTAGTGCTGTCAAGGGTTGTTACTCAAATACATTCCATTTTGCCGTACCTTGAGGATTCACCTGCTATACTAATTGCAACATTACAGTAATTTATCTCCTCGATTCCGTACTATGCTACAAATCTACTAAACCACCCATACCCATGGCTTAGGCTGATACTAAGAAACCTTTGTTGTTACATTCTTCTCTTTTTGCTTACTTAGTATTTTCTCATATCATCTCGACGGATTCATTTCCAACTGTTTACTTGTTTGACCTTTTTATCTTCTCTCTTGCTCTGTTATACTCCTAGGACTCATCTGGCATATGTCTCTGCTTCCTTATTAGAAGGATATCATTTCTTACATTCCATTAGCCACGTCTATCACTGCTCCTTTATATCTCAATCATTATTTGATCACTATTTCATCTCTGTACCGCTCCATTTGAGCAAATTCTTCCTTAACTCCTTCACTCAGAACTATCACTTACTTTGATTATATTCTTAAGCTATGCTTGAAGATCTTATGTTCCGGTCTTCTTTCACTATTCTTTCACTTATTCCTAGGAGTAGCTTAAGGCAACCTTCAAGGTCTATTGCTGCTACTATTGTCTAACAGGGGGTTGGGAGGGTTGGGATTGTCCTGGAGTCTTTCGGTGGTGGTGTTCTTACTAGCTACACGTGCTGTAGTTTCTTATACTGCTTATCTATAATCCTATGACTCTTTTGTTTACATGTCTGGTGTTGGCTCCCCCCACTAGGGTACTACTAGGGACTATCTGAATATCATGTTTCAATTTTACTACTAATTCATTTTCCAATTATCGATGATACCACCTCTTATTGTGAACCTCCGCAAGGTTCATACTCTCTCAAACTCCTACCATACTCCATCTGTTATTCTTCCTTACTAAGTTTGTTTTGTTACTTGTCTTTCATTCTCATCATAGTTCCTTAAACTTTTTATTCCCCTAGAAACTCCATCAAATTCAATTGCTTTGGACATCTCTTATAAATTCTTGATTCGGGTGTTATTCTCATCTGGTTCTCCTTCCTCAATACAATGAGATTCTTATAAGTCATATACTATACTCTTGAGAGTCGCTCTCTCTGGTTACTTTGCTCATTTGAGTCTTTACTTCCTCAAGGGATTCCAGTTAAACTATGCCTTCTAGATTTGACTTGATTTACTATGACTTCAACTATTCTATCTTATATAGAATTTTTCCACCTCATGATTTTTTTACCTATGTTTTGTTGTACTTATTGGTTCAACCTTCTAGGCGCCTCATAATCCATCTATTTTGTCAAGTACTCTTCTTTACTTGTTCTTCCTCTTACTGGGTTCTAAGTTGGGAATAGATACATACTTACATGTCTGGTTAGGTGTCTAAATACTTACCATAGTCGGGCGCTATTAAAAGGAAAAATTTCTATTCATACTGGTGGGAACTGAATTATCTAATCCATGCCTTAGGATTCCTTACTTTTATCACTCATTCCGAGGTTTTCACTTACATTGTTGTCTCCAAGCTACACTACCTATATTACTATACGTACTGAATTCTCTAATCACTTCCTGTTTCCACTTCATGTTTCCTGCTTACTGTTTTCATATCATGTTTCTTTGCTTTACGCCATGCTACTGGGCTAATGGTGGCTAATTCTTCTGACCACTTCCTAACTCTCTGCTTTCTGCTCTTGCTATAAATCACAACTATGACACTCTGTTCTACTGTCCATACTGGTACTCTTGTCACTCCTAAATATCTCCAACCTCACGGGTCTATCCTTTTATACTTCTATATTTTTCTACTGGCTTTAAGCTAATCTGTAGGACCTACTATGTTTGATCTATTCTGCCGACTTCTACTAGCCTTGTAAGCCTCATGCTGATTTGCCTTGATTCTTGGGTTATACTGGTTTCTCTCATTTACATCCACAAAAACTTCCTTACTCCTCTCCTAGGTGATCTACCTTCCAAGGTTTTCTGTTTCTGAGGATGAACTCTCGTCGGGCTTCTTACGATAGCCTATACCTATTCTAGTAGGAACTATTTTATGTCTCATCGGTTCTTCTCTTTATGTATCGATGGCTTTCGATATCCTTATTCTGGTACTTTGTGTCCTGGTACGGTCTATTTCTCATGTAAGGTAGGTATGAGGTAGGCTCTATCAGGACGGCTTTCTTAAATGGTATAACTAAGCGATTAAAAACTAGATAGCTTAAGGTCTTGTCTCCATTAGATTGCTTGAGATAAGATAACTAATCATTTTATGTTCATAACCTTTATTTGCTTGCTTTCTAATAATATTGAACTCGTCATATATAAGAACTCATGCATGGGACCGATGCCCAACTCAACATCAAGATTTCATAATGCTTTACAGACTAAACACTCCAAATTCACTTCATAACTCAACTTTAGAAATAACTCTTATAAGTCTTTACATGAACATTCTTTACTAACAACAATATGATGCATGACCATTATTGACACTGACTTGACTGAACTCTGACTCAACCTGGTGGACTCAACACCCCGATGACTGCCTTCAGTATCCATCCTCTCGATCTCGTCCTCCGGTATTCCTGCAAAACAATGAAACTGGGAGTGGGGGGTTAGACCGTTGTACGATCTAAGTGAGTGGACAATAAAAAATGAAATATTGTACTAAAAATATTTGGTTCTACAACAATAATCCAGAGATAACTTTGTATGAAAACTCTTTTCTTATCTAAGAAATCTGAACTCTTTTTTGAAAGTCTCATCTGAAATTCTTTCTGTAAAATTTATCTTTTCTGAATATTTTATTTATAAAACTATTTCTTTCTGAAAACTTTCTCTGAAAACTGCATCTGAAACCTATTGCTGTAAAATGTATCTGTCTTTGAAAACTTGATGTATGAGAGTGTTACGTATCGTCGTCCCCCCATACGTCTAACTAGAGCCAGGAGTGCAAATCCATGACTTTGGGGCGTTATGTATCACTGTCCCCCAAAGCATGCCACTCTTGTCCCTGAAACTAGTGGTCTTGAAGCGTTACGTATCATCGTTCCCCAAGCCACTGAACTAGAACTGGGGGTGCGGATCTACGCTACCCTCAAAGCTCTGAAACTATGATCTATGGGCATCTGTCATCCCTAGTCCTGAACTAGGATCTGGGGGCATTATATATCACCGTCCCCCCAGTCCTCTACATGTGCACATGTGATGTCCGTCAATTCCATGTTTGTACAAGTTACATATTGAGGTTGGTTTTTCCCCCATGCCTCGAAAACATAAAAATTCATGCTAAAGATTTTTAAAACTGTATAAAAAATTATGTTTAATATGTAAATGAAATCCAGTATGGCTAACGCCCTATGTGCTTGAAATAATAAGCATCAATTCATCAAAAATAAATAAATGAATCAATAATTAAATAAAAAAATCAACTTGAAAAGAAAAGTGTCCACTCCATATTTTGGAATCTGGTTGGCACTACATCACTTCATCGAAGAAAATTACGGTTCATGTGGATAATCTATGATCGGAAACTTGAATAGCATATACGTTGTAAAATGAGCTTCGGAACTTAACTAAGCTTACTATTATATCAATATATTTTAGCTACAAGGATTATCATGCTTGTGACTTGATGGAAGGTATGAATACGAACTGATACGAGACCTATAAGGCGGCCTCTAACATGCTAGGATAGAACTGGGATGGTTTGAAATTGATTTGGGAATGATTTTATGCCACGCATCGGGACGCAAGTCCTTGCCCGTCGCGACGCGCTACATCCTGAAACGTGCTGCCATTTTTCCCTTGCGCGTCGCGACGCACAACCCTTTAACGTCGCGACACGAATCAATTTTCCAGGATTTTATTTTTCTTCTTCAAATCTAACTCACCCATAATCCCTAACATTCTCATACTAAAAACCAACACATAAAACATCATCATACATTAACTTCACACAATTAATTCAAGTTAACATCCTCAAACACTTCATTAATCACATCATTCTCACTCTTAGCTTAAACCCCTAGAATTTATCAAACTTGGGTATTTATGCTACAACCAATTTCTTTACTTATTAATCAACAATAAACAACCCTTACCATGCCAACATCTCTATTTTATCATCAAACTTCCAAAATCCAACAAATTAAATTTTTGGTCAAGTTGCTCTCTTCCCTTGTGAATTCCCTCATCTTTCAAGGATTCCATGCTCAACTTTTGATAAGCGGTAAATATATCAATATTTATCGTCCCTCTTACTTAATATTTTGTATAGTTTCTTGAGTTTTGTGAATATTTTGATGTGTTTTGTGTTATTTTGTAGATAAATAAAATAACAGGACTCTCTGGAATTAAATCAGGGCTTAAACGGCGAAAATCGGATGAAAAATGGCAAAATTGGAATTCTGCATCGCCATGCACAATACTTCTGCGTCACGACCTCTAAAATACACCCGCCACATGTCAACATCATAGCAAACTTGCTAACGTGCGCCGGTCACGTGTCATCATCCCATGTTGCCGACAATACACGTCATTGCTTACATCCGCATTGCGATGCGCACAACTTCATGTATCACGACGCCAAGCCAATTATTTTACCGACAGCCACGTGTCAAGATGTTGTTGAATCATCGACGCGTCACGACGCGCAAGGCAAAATTTTGCCTATAAATTGAAGCTGAAATCAGAAGGAAAATTCATACCTTTTTCTGGGGAATTCCTTAAGAATACTAAGAAGATTGTATCTTGTTTGTTTATTTATAGCTTTCTGTATTTAATTTTTTATTTTACGAAATAATTCTTTCTTTATTTTACTTTTTAGTCTTTATTTTTACTTTTCAGTATGAAGAGGTAACTCCCCTCTGCTGGGGTCAAAGGTTAAGCTTTTAATACTAATATTTAGATTAATCTCCCTTAATTATAATATATAAACTATTTTAAACCTCACTTAATGGGATATCGCCTTTATGGTCGATTGGACTTAATTAAATTGATTTTAACCTGACTAAACTGGATAACGCCTTTATGGTTGGTTGGAATTAATCATAAATCTGACTTAATTAGGATACCGTCTATATGGTCGGTTGGTAATGTCATGCAAAGTTAATATATTATAATAAGGGAGATATCTAAAATAGAAGTAATAAAAGTGGATCATCTAACCCAGCATTTTCTTTTATTGTTTATTTATCTTTTTAATTTCCAACTTTTACTAGTCCTAGATATGTGTGGTAACTAAATACCATATTTGGGGTTGTGATGAATTCCAATATCACTGGTTTATAAGGGGTTATTTTATGTCTTGGGTAATACAAAGGTTTATTTATTGAGTCTTAAGCTTAATGCTTCTTGTTAACTGACCATTAATAAGATTGATTTGGTAAACTTAAAATGAACTTGGAAAAGAGATTTTAGGTTTCAGCCTTAGACTCAATAGCTCCTGATCTCCCTTAAGGATATATAACCCTTAATAGATTTCCTTACAGGATAAGAATATACCTGTCAGGCGGGGGTAGCCATAATTGGAACTTAATTTTAATGAATTCAGGTAACTTGGTTAACATATGAATATGATTAATTGGGTTATATTGGGTATTTGCATCTGACCATCGGAAAAGGCTTTTGCATAAATTCGTGTTCCAAGTTAATAAACCAATATATTGCACAAACATGAGATAACCACTTCATCTTTAAAAGATATTGGAAGGAATCACAACCCTAGATAGTTTAATAATATTTAATTTTCCTTTCATTTACTTCGCACTGTTTTATTTACTTGTTTTAAGTTTAAATTCACCATCCAATCAAACAACCAATCTATTAGATACTCGTAAACATTTGGCTTCACAAATTAATAGCTTAGGTATTAAGTCCTCGTGGGATCGATACATTTTATACTACTTGAGCGATACGTGCGCTTGCGTAACGTGAGTGATTTCACCGATCAAGTTTTTGGCGTCGTTGTTGGGGACTTATTTATCTTTCACTATTAATTTTGAGGTTAGATACATTACCTCTGTCTATTTTCTTTTTACTTATTGTTTTTGTTTTCTTTTGTTTCAGGTTCTCAAATACTACATGACAAGAACCAGAAGCTTAGAAATTCGTCCGCTTGACCCAGAAATTGAAAGAATAATCAAACAGTTGAGAAAGGAAAGACGAGAAGGCCTAGAAGCACTGATCAACATGGAACCTGAACCTTTGGAAGTTGCACCACCAATTTCTATTCGAGACAGAACTATTCCGGTGGTTGACGACTTCATTTCATGTATCGTACTTCCTCCCTTACCAGCAAATGCGTGTGACATCAAAACATGCATTCAGATGACACAACAGTCAGTTCAGTTTCAGGGGAATGCAACTGAAGATTATAATGCCCACATCAGAAACTTCCTGGAAGTTTGCGGCACATTCAATTACAACCGAGCGGCAGAATAAGCAATGAGACTGCGTGTATTACCATATTCCTTGAAAGACAGAGCTAAGGCTTGGCTACATTCACTACCAGCAGATTCCATCACAACTTGGAACATTCTAGCCACCAAGTTCCTTGCAAAGTACTTTCCACCAGCCAGAACTGAAAAGCTGAGGAATGACATCACATCCTTTATACAACATGACTCATAATCCTTCTGCGAAGCTTGGGAAAGATACAAGGAATTGCTCCAGAAATATCCTGACCATGAGATTGCAAAGTGGCTACCAGTCCAAACCTTCTATAATGGACTTTATGGACTAATGAGAACCATAATTGATGTTGCTGCTGGAGGAGCTTTAATGGCAAAAGGAGAAGATCAGACATGTGACTTAATTGAAGAAGTGCCCAACAACAATTCTTTGTGTCCAATAAAAAGAAACATGATTCAATGAATAACAGGAATCCACGAAGTCAGAGCCAACACAGTAATGAATGACAAGCTGGAGTAGATGTGCAAATGTCTGGAAACACTTAGCACGCAAGTTGTAAACATCGTCGGTGTCATAATTTCACCATATGGAGGAGCACCAGAGGAAAACCAACTTGATGAGACGGTGAATTATGTCAACATTTTCAACAGCTAGGAGAACAATCGATATTCCAACACCTACAACCCATGGTGGAGGAATCATTCTATTTTCACATAGAGCAACAATTCAGGGCAAAAGAGCAATCCACCACCTGGATTCCAACAGCAAAACAAAATCCATGAGTATGAAAAAGAACCAGAAATAAGATAAATGCTTGCAGAGATGTTCAAAAAGAAAGAAGCCAAGTACGATGCTATTTTTCAAGCCCAAACAACATTCAATCAAAGCCAATCAGCATCTATAAAGGCACTAGAAAATCAAATAGGACAACTGGCTAATGCTCAGAGTTACAGACCGTAAGGTACCCTTCCTAGCAACACAGAACCAAATCCAAGGAATAGAGGGAATGAGCAATGTCAAGCCATTTTTTTAAAAAGCGGTACTGAAATCAACAAAGATATTGGAATCAAGGGGTCCACTGAGGAAGTTCCAAAAGAAAGTAGCGAAGTAGAACCACAGATGAAGGAAAAAGAAGTAAAAGAAAACCAGCATTTTCTTTTATTGTTTATTTATCTTTTTAATTTCCAACTTTTACTAGTCCTAGATATGTATGGTAACTAAATACCATATTTGGGGTTGTGATGAATTCCAATATCACTGGTTTATAAGGGGTTATTTTATGTCTTGGGTAATACAAAGGTTTATTTATTGAGTCTTAAGCTTAATGCTTCTTGTTAACTGACCATTAATAAAATTGATTTGGTAAACTTAAAATGAACTTGGAAAAGAGATTTTAGGTTTCAGCCTTAGACTCAATAGCTTCTGATCTCCCTTAAGGATATATAACCCTTAATAGATTTCCTTACAGGATAAGAATATACCTGTCAGGTGGGGGTAGCCATAATTGGAACTTAATTTTAATGAATTCAGGTAACTTGGTTAACATATGAATATGATTAATTGGGTTATATTGGGTATTTGCATCTGACCATCGAAAAGGCTTTTGCATAAATTCGTGTTCCAAGTTAATAAACCAATATATTGCACAAACATGAGATAACCACTTCATCTTTAAAAGATATTGGAAGGAATCACAACCCTAGATAGTTTAATAATATTTAATTTTCCTTTCATTTACTTCGCACTGTTTTATTTACTTGTTTTAAGTTTAAATTCACCATCCAATCAAACAACCAATCTATTAGATACTCGTAAACATTTGGCTTCACAAATTAATAGCTTAGGTATTAAGTCCTCGTGGGATCGATACATTTTATACTACTTGAGCGATACGTGCGCTTGCGTAACGTGAGTGATTTCACCGATCAAGTTTTTGGCGTCGTTGTTGGGGACTTATTTATCTTTCACTATTAATTTTGAGGTTAGATACATTTACCTCTGTCTATTTTCTTTTTACTTATTGTTTTTGTTTTCTTTTGTTTCAGGTTCTCAAATACTACATGACAAGAACCAGAAGCTTAGAAATTCGTCCGCTTGACCCAGAAATTGAAAGAATAATCAAACAGTTGAGAAAGGAAAGACGAGAAGGCCTAGAAGCACTGATCAACATGGAACCTGAACCTTTGGAAGTTGCACCACCAATTTCTATTCGAGACAGAACTATTCCGGTGGTTGACGACTTCATTTCATGTATCGTACTTCCTCCCTTACCAGCAAATGCGTGTGACATCAAAACATGCATTCAGATGACACAACAGTCAGTTCAGTTTCTGGGGAATGCAACTGAAGATCATAATGCCCACATCAGAAACTTCCTGGAAGTTTGCGGCACATTCAATTACTACCGAGCGGCAGAATAAGCAATGAGACTGCGTGTATTACCATATTCCTTGAAAGACAGAGCTAAGGCTTGGCTACATTCACTACCAGCAGATTCCATCACAACTTGGAACATTCTAGCCACCAAGTTCCTTGCAAAGTACTTTCCACCAGCCAGAACTGAAAAGCTGAGGAATGACATCACATCCTTTATACAACATGACTCATAATCCTTCTGCAAAGCTTGGGAAAGATACAAGGAATTGCTCCAGAAATATCCTGACCATGAGATTGCAAAGTGGCTACCAGTCCAAACCTTCTATAATGGACTTTATGGACTAATGAGAACCATAATTGATGTTGCTGCTGGAGGAGCTTTAATGGCAAAAGGAGAAGATCAGACATGTGACTTAATTGAAAAAGTGCCCAACAACAATTCTTTGTGTCCAATAAAAAGAAACATGATTCAATGAATAACAGGAATCCACGAAGTCAGAGCCAACACATTAATGAATGCCAAGCTGGAGTAGATGTGAAAATGTCTGGAAACACTTAGCACGCAAGTTGTAAACATCGTCGGTGTCATAAGTTCACCATATGGAGGAGCACCAGAGGAAAACCAACTTGATGAGACGGTGAATTATGTCAACATTTTCAACAGCTAGGAGAACAATCGATATTCCAACACCTACAACCCATGGTGGAGGAATCATTCTATTTTCACATAGAGCAACAATTCAGGGCAAAAGAGCAATCCACCACCTGGATTCCAACAGCAAAACAAAAGCCATGAGTATGAAAAAGAACCAGAAATAAAATAAATGCTTGCAGAGATGTTCAAAAAGAAAGAAGCCAAGTACGATGCTATTTTTCAAGCCCAAACAACATTCAATCAAAGCCAATCAGCATCTATAAAGGCACTAGAAAATCAAATAGGACAACTGGCTAATGCTCAGAGTTACAGACCGCAAGGTACCCTTCCTAGCAACACAGAACCAAATCCAAGGAATAGAGGGAATGAGCAATGTCAAGCCATTTTTTTAAAAAGCGGTACTGAAATCAACAAAGATGTTGGAATCAAGGGGTCCACTGAGGAAGTTCCAAAAGAAAGTAGCGAAGTAGAACCACAGATGAAGGAAAAAGAAGTAAAAGAAAACGATCAAGATCGATTTACTCCACCTCTACATTTTCCACAGCGTCTCCAGAAAAGTAAACTAGACAAACAATTTGCTCGATTCTTGGAGATCTTCAAAAAGTTGCATATCAACATTCCATTTGCAGAAGTGCTGGAACAATGCCAGCTATGTCAAATTAATAAAAGACATTCTATCACGAAAGTGGAGATTGAGAGATTACAAGAAATTAGTTTTAACAGATAAATGCAGTGCCATCATTCAGAGAAAGCTTCCCCCGAAGTTGAAAGATCCTGGCAGTTTCACCATCCTTTACACCATAAGCGAACATTACTTCGGTAAGGCTTTGTGTGATTTAGGTGCCAGGATTAACTTGATGTATTTGTATATTTACAGGAAACTGCAGATTGGAGAAGCAATGCCCACCTCAGTTACTCTGTAGCTTGCTGACAGATCGCTCACATGTCCGAGAGGTGTAGTGGAAGATCAGGAGATATATTGTCATATGTCCCTCCCCCACTCACTATTTTATAGTTTAAGGTTTCTACTTAAAATATCTAATATTTTAATTCACTAGTGTCCATAAGTTTATGCTAGGCTAAAACATAACTCTACTTAACACTCGTGTATAATTAATTATCTAACTAATTTTAATTCTTAAAATTTTATTCACTAATATTCATTTGTCTCCACTAATATTTTACTTAATTAAACTAATTTAATTAAGTTTGATTTAGTGACCTGATTCATTTTAACACTTAAAATATTAGTTCACTAACAGGTTTAAAATTTATAATTCAACAAATAGATAAATTTTAATTAAATTATTTAATTAATGTAAGCGTGTTATAAATTCCAATGGTACATGGAATTGTATCCCGAGTGCAGACCACACTACTATCCATTTGGAACCGGCTATGAAATTTACGTCCGGGTTTCCATCCGATATACCAATGGAAATATTATGCACTTATAAAGTCAATGTGTATTAATTTTTTTAATTTCCAATTTTAAACCATTAAACCAATTAATCTTATTAATTTATTTCCATCCATATCATGTACCAATTTAACTCTTCAATTTCATAAAATCACATTTTATGACTAGAATATTCATGCATTTAATGACATAGCCTGTCATGTAGGAGTTCGTAGTACACTCAGGATTTAGATCAATCCATATATGACAATCTAGCAAATTGAAATAAATTTCTTTATTTAACGGATATTATAAGAAACTCATTTCTATCTAGGTCCAGTCCTATATGATCACATCATACAAGGTGCCTTAATTCTCTTGTCACCACATGGACGATCCCGCAGCTATAGATAAATCACAAACAAAGTACTCGCTTTGTTTGCTCTCTATTGACTATTTTAGATTATTAACTTCTAACTTAAATCCTCTTGTGTATGACACTCATACACTAAGTCTGAAGGCACATGAGTAATCAATGGTAAACAAGATAATTTACAATATGCAATTTAAAACAAATATTTTGATAATTGAATAATTCCTCTTTTATTTCATAACAAATAATTTCATTTACATTTCATGAAGCTCTAGGGCATTGTAGGAGCGAAGCGGGGTTTACCGCTATGCCTATGATGCTCGGCGACCACGACACTATTGGGCTCGCAGCCCGTAGAGAGTACGGATTAGCCCGCATGGGACTAAATCAGAGAATAAAGGAGTCGCCACCCACCGTGAACTGGGAAATATTTAAGGCCGCACTCACCCCTCATAAGGGAAGACCTCAAACCGTTGGGTTCAGAATGGTCTTTTACTTATGCCAGTATAATAGGCGGGTTCACACAATGGTATAGCCAATTCTTAATGCAATTCATGCATAAAAAACGAATAAAAATGTAATAACATACCCAACCAAAATAATAATCACAATAACGTAGTTCCAAAAGCACATTAAATTAAAAAATACGAGATGTGATAATGAAAATTATAATAAACAATCAAAAGCAGGAAAAGAGTCAATAAATAAATAGCAAATAAAAAGGGGGTTAATCACACATATAGGAGTATTTCCCGAGCGGCACGTGGAGTTGTATCCCAAGTACATACCGTACTACCATCCATTCGGATTCGGCTACGGAATTTACGTCTGAGTTTCCATCCGATATACTGCAAGGGATAACAACATACATAATCATCAATGCAATGTAAACAGAGAAAAAATTGACATGAAAACATATAACAATGAATATACGTATAATCATCAACATGAACAAAAAATAAACAAAATAAAGGGGAAATAATAAAACAACAATAAAAGTGAATAAGTAGATAAAAAGGATAAATAATGAAATACCAAAGAAAGAAAAAAATGTGACCAGAAATTTGGCCGTCTTTGATGTATGACTTCGCATACCCAGCTGGACATATTTCACGTCCAGCCAAGCATGCAGCGTCCAGAACTATAAAAATAAATATGGTAAGGGTGCCCTCAGATCTTACCTTTTAAGTTGCTATTTCGGAAGTGCGTTAGGCTGTCGCCGGAAGGATCGCTGGTTCGATGGTTTGCTATTTCTGGTTGCTGGTTTACTGTTTTCTGGTTGCTGTTTTGTAATTTTCTGGTTGCGTTTTGTAGTTTATGCTTCTTCTATTTGCGCTACTCCTGCTGTTTCGGTTTCTGGTTTGCTGTTTCACGGTTTTTTCTTCTGCTGTTTTGGTTTCTAGTTGTTTTTTGGTTTTTTTTGGGCTGATTATTTTTGATGATTTTGGCTGGTTGTTTTCGGTGATTCTGGTTGGTTGTTTTTGGTGATTCTGGTTGGTTGTTTTTAGGTGGTTGGCTGATTGTTTGGGTCTCGATTTTCTTGTTGTTTTTTAGTAATTTTTCTGGTTGTTTGGGTCTCGGTTTTCTTGTTGTTTTTTGGTAATTTTTCTGGTTGTTTGGGTCTCAGTTTTCTTGTTGTTTTCTCTTCTTTTTCGTTCGGTCTCCTAGGGTTTTTTCTCTCTATCTTTCAGCCAAAGAAGAAAATAGCTTCTTTTTATAATGATTTGAAGGGATCTCCAAATAGGGAAACAAATCATGGAAATTCGGAAGATATATTATCAAATTACTTTGGGAATAAAATCTCATGAATTGGGTGATAAGGAGATCTCAAATCTTGTTAAATTTGTAAGGATGGAATCCCAAAATCTCATTAAATTGGAAAGTGTTGATGATGGGATTTGGGCGTGTGGATTGCATGGGGTTTTGGGCATGTGGAAGGATTGCATGGGCCATGTGGATGGGCTGCATTGGGAGGTCTGAAGCTAATGAGGTGCTAATTTTGGAGGTTTTCCTTCCTTCCGGCATTCATTTTTTGCAACTTCCGTAACTTTTTAGGTAGTGCCTCCATACGAGGCTCATCATCGGCTCATGTAAAAATATAGTGCCTACAGTCGCCCCCACTCTAGACACTGCATTTTTTCATAAAGCCCAATGATGAGCCTCGTATGGGGGCACTACTCGATAAGTCACGGAAGTCGCGGGAAACGAATGCCATAAGGGAAAATTCAAAAATAATAATAATAATAATTAATAACTTTTTCAAATTTAAACTCGCTAGTTAGTTGCGGGTTCGCTTAGTCGATTCCTATTTTAAACATTAATTTTGGCCCAAAACCCCCGCACTCATCCAATTCCCATACGCACCCATCCAAAGCCCACATGCACCACTCTAACCCTAAAACACCACTATATAAAGAATATTAAACAAAACCCTAAGGCCCTTTTTCACGCCCTCTCTCTCACACACGGCCCCAAAACCCTAATAGCCTCTTTTCCCTCTTCTCTCCCCAATGATTCACGATCAAAAACACAAACAAAAACCCTAGCTCACGTCTTCTCTCTTCCTTCATCGGCCTCTCTTATTCCTCACACAAAAAGAAAACCTAAGCCTCATCATCCCTCAACTCTCGACCCTCACACACTCCATTGACGGCAATCAAAAATAAGAATGAACCATAGCCCTCAACCACACTCTCTCATTCACGGCTCACTCTCTCATTAAAAAACACAGCCACCCTATCTCCATTTCGACAACTCATCAACCCTAAACACTCACACACAGCCGCAAATAAGACTAACAGCAGCCCCTAAACCCTTAAGAATGAGCAGCCCTCCATCGTCACAAAGAACTGAACAGCTTCACAAGTAACCGTGAACCACCAAGCAATGAAGAAAAACACACAAACCGACACAAACGCAGCCCCTTCCTCTGACTCCACTCACGTCTTCTTTAACACTCCACACTCCACCCTCCCCTCTCAATCTTCACAACAACAAAAACAAGCAGCAACCTTCAGGTTATCATCACTCAAACCCTAAACAAACATGTTGACTGCTCTCTCTTCCCTCATAAAATACCTCATCAAACAACTGAAACAGACAAACAAAATAGCCATAACAAAGCGTAAACCACCACCAAACGCAAACCAACAAAGCCTTACCCTCACAAAAAAAAACAGCAAACCAAGCCCAAAATCCTAGCCCTCCACCGACAAAACAACAATAAAATATAGCCTCAAATAGCAACCATCCACCGACAAAACAACAATAAAATATAGCCTCAAACAGAAGACCCCAAACCGAGCCAACAAACTGAACCCAGAATAACCATAAACAGTCCTAAAACCAGTCCAGAAAATAACCCAAAACAACCCGCCAAAATATTGAATAAATCACCCAAAAACAGTCCCCTAAACCAGCAGTAAAAATAACCCAATACAGCCCATGTAAAGCCCTAAAAATAATAGTTAGAAAACAGAAAAATAGCAACGAAAATAGTGAAACAACGAAGGAAAATACCGAACCAGAAAACCATAGAAGTTACGGAGCATTAACCCTTCCAGCGACGACGTAACGCACTTCCGAGAAGCAACTTAAAAGGTAAAACCTGAGGGCCCCTTTTTTATCATTTATCTTTTCAGTTATTCTTTGTCGATCACTCGCATGCATCGTTATGTTTTACGTATAGTTTCATTTGTGTTGAGTTGATGATTGCGTGATATCTCTTGTGGTATATCGGATGGAAACCCAGACGTAAATTCTGTAGCCAAATCTGAATGGACGGCAGTGCGGTCTGTACTTGGGATACAACTCCACATACCGCTTGAGAAACTTTCAAGCATGTGTTACATTTTGGTATTTAATTTTGTGTTTATTATTCCGCTATTTATTTTCTATGTATTGTTTCTTTGTTTATGCCTTGTTAATCTTGATGCGCATGGGCTAATCATGTGGGGGTAAAGGTCCTCTATTCGAGGGAAATGCCTAAAGGCTACCTTTACCATGATGTTTTACCGCGCCGGACGAAGTATACTTGATTGAATGCGAAATACATTCAATCGGGCTTACGAGGTCCCATATAGATGTCGGCCTTGGTCGTATCTCTTTTATTATTTCGTTATTTACTTTCCGCATTTCATTGCTTTATTTACTTATGCATTGCAATCTAGCGCTCATGGGCTAATCATATTGGATTAAAGGTCCTCTATTTGAGGGAAAAGCCAAAAGGCTACCTTTACCACGATGTTTTGCCACACCGGACGAAGTATACTTGATTGAATGTGAAATACGTTCAATCGGGCATACGAGGTCCTATATAGATGTCGGCCTTGGTCGTATCTCTTTTATGATTTCGTTATTTACTTTTCGCATGTCATTTCTTTATTTACTTATGCATTGCAAACTAGTGCGTATGGGCTAATCATATTGGATTAAAGGTCCTCTATTTGAGGGAAAAGCCAAAAGGCTACATTTACCACGATGTTTTACCGCGCCGGACGAAATATACTTGATTGAATGTGAAATACGTTCAATCGGGCATACGAGGTCCCATATAGATATCGGCATTGGTCGTATCTCTTTTATTATTTCGTTATTTACTTTCCGCATGTTATTGCTTTATTTACTTATGCATTGCAATCTAGTGCGCATGGGCTAATCATATTGGATTAAAGGTCCTTATTTGAGGGAAATGCCCAAGGCTACCTTTACCATAGTTTTGTCGCGCCCTTCTTCTGAGGGCCCCCTTTTTATCATTTATCTTTTCAGTTATTCTTTGTCGATCACTCGCATGCATCGTTATATTTTACGCATAGTTTCATTTATGTTGAGTTGATGATTGCGTGCTATCTCTTGCGATATATCGGATGGAAACCCAGACGTAAATTCCGTAGCCGAATCTGAATGGACGATAGTGTGGTCTGTACTTGGGATACAACTCTACATACCGCTTGAAAAACATTCACGCACATGTTTATGTCATTTTAGATACCACTTTGGTAATCTCGTTCGAACACGTTCTCAAACGCTATACGAACGCATGTATTTTGTTTAACATTCGAACGCGTTCCCGAACACTACACGAACGCACATACAGTGAACAGACCTTTTTTCATTATATTTTATGCATGTTTGCCTCCTTGGTCTGTCCTTTTTACATTACGTACTTAATCATTTCTCTTTATTATTAACAATTTTACTGTTATTTATTTATATTTTCGCACTTCTTTGTTTAATATGTTTATGGGATCATGCGTTTGTTTTCATTTTATTTACGTTTATGGGTATGTAAACTTGGATGTTGATTAAATTATCTTGCATGTGTTTCATAAGACTTGGTTATACTATTGCATAAATCCTTTCATTACCATTGGTGTAAGTAAGGGACCATTCTGAACCCAATGGTTTGAGGTCTTCCCTTGCGAGGGGTGAGTGCGGCCTTAAATCATTTCCCAGTTCACACTCGGTGGCGACTCCATTTACTCTCCGGTTTAGTCCTTCACGGGCTACTTCGTACTCCCGATCGGGCCGCGAACTCGGACAGCGTCGCCCACCTCTATACCATGTCTACACCCACTTTGATGGGGCTTTGCAGTGTGTGATAGTGAACCCTATCAAAGTCATGCACTCATTTTTACTTACTTGGTCTGTCGGCCATTGTTAGACTTACCTATTGTTTCGCTACATTTGTGAGGTGCTTCGACCTCTGGGATTCATTCCCGAACACAGTTGTGTTGATGGCGAGGTGCTTCGACCCCTGGGATTCATTCTCGAACTGTGCTGGGTGTGAGATGCTTCGATCTCTGGAATTCATTCCCGAACTGTTTTGAGTTGATGGCGAGGTGCTTCGACCCATGGGATTCATTCCTGAACCATGCTGGGTGTGAGATGCTTCGATCTCTGGGATTCATTCCCAAACTGTTTTGAGTTGATGGCGAGGTGTTTTGACCTCTGGGATTCATTCCCGAACCATGCAAGGTGTGAGATGCTTCGATCTTTGGGATTCATTCCCGAACTGAGTTGAGTTTATGGCGATGTGCATCGACCCCTTGGATTCATTCCCGAACTATACTGGGTGTGAGATGCTTCGATCTCTGGGATTCATTCCCGAACTGAGTTGAGTTGATGGCAAGGTGTTCGACCCTTGGGATTCATTCCCGAACCATGCTAGGTGTGAGATGCTTCGATCTATGGGATTCATTCCCGAACTGTGTTGAGTTGATGGCAAGGTTCTTCGACCCCTGGATTCATTCCCGAACCATGCTGGGTGTGAGATGCTTCGATCTCTGGGATTCATTCCTGAACAATCTTGAGGTGATGGCGAGGTGTTTCGACCCCTGGGATTCACTCTTGAACCATGTTGGGTGTGAGATGTTTCGATCTCTAAGATTCATTCCCAAACTGTGTTGAGTTGATGGCGAGGTGCTTCGACCCCTAAGATTCATTCCCGAACCATGCTGGGTGTGAGATGCTTCGATCTTTGGGATTCATTCCGGAACTGAGTTGAGTTGATGGCGAGGTACTTCGACCAATGGGATTCAAACCCGAACTATGCTAGGTGTGAGATGCTTCGATCTCTGTGATTCATTCCTGAATTGAGTTGAGTTGATGGCGAGGTGATTCGACCTGTGGGATTCATTCCCGATGTTGGTTACTATAATTAGTCCCAATGAAAGATTAAGCTTATGAAATACAACAAAATGAATATATATAATAAACTTGAAGCATGGCGGAATCATACTTACAAAGCTTTTTGTGATGAAAAGATGAACAAAGGTTGAAGCTCCAAGAACCTTGAAGTTTCGGCCAAGAGGAGAAAAGAGTTGAAAGCTCCAAGCTTTGTGTATTCCAAGCTCCAAGGTGGTTTCCCTATCACCTCCTTTGATTCCTTGCTTGTGCTAGCAAAAATGGAGAATGAGAAAACAATTTTCTGCCTTGTTGGTGCAGCTCACGGCGTGAGCAAGAGAGGAAGAGATGAGAGTGTTTCACTTTTGATTTTCTTTCCTTTGCATGCCAAAAAACGTGAATTACCAAGGAAAATGAAAAGTGAAGTGATATCTAATACCAAAAGAATTTTTTAATGCAAAAAATCCTTCCAAAACAGTG
Source organism: Zanthoxylum bungeanum (assembly GCA_019454045.1). Classification (NCBI taxonomy): domain Eukaryota; kingdom Viridiplantae; phylum Streptophyta; class Magnoliopsida; order Sapindales; family Rutaceae; genus Zanthoxylum; species Zanthoxylum bungeanum. The sequence goes on along the minus strand of SKCR01021036.1, from coordinate 53,547 downwards.
CATGGCTTTCCCTCCAAAATGAATCCATCATTTGCTATCATTACCATACTTTGAGATTAGAGACAATGCATCATCCCTTAAAGGTGACTAGATACATTCACTATCTATTCGTATTAATTAATGAGATATCGCGATGTGATTTGCGGATATCACTCGATTCAAATATGAATGTGTCCGCAAGAACTTTCGGGCTCGGTTTCGTTAATTCCAATTAACGAATTTCCGTCGCGACGTGAATTAAATAATTACGCTTGCGAATTACTATTCAGTTCGCTAATGAATTGATTCTAAATTAATTCGTTTGCCCGAATTAAAATCCGATTTTAATTCCGCGTCGAAATCTAATTTCGTTTAATAATATATCGAATATATTATTTTATCGATTAATTCCAAGATAAAGTTTCTCCGTTATTAATCCAAGATTAATAAAGTTCGAATCAAACATCATAGGTGAATCTTCAGGAAGCGACCCAAGAGATCTCCGGATATGTTGGCAGTAAATACGGTCGTTGGATAATCCAAACACGTACGTACCTCGTACTACGTTTTTACCGATTTACAAGACAAGGTTGGCTTCTAGCAAAGCGCCATGCCTACCCAATTCTCCAGAAATATTCTTACTGGAATATTAGATCTATATCAAGCGTAGTATACCGTAGTATTGCGTACATCGATCCAGTATCGGACGATCACATGTTAGGCCTGGGGCTGGAAATGTGTCTGCCCTGTACGAAACATATATCGGACATCAAGCAACTAGTCTCTTTAAATCGGGCAATACTGACCTAGTCATATTGTCCCGACGGTTGCAACCTTTTATAGAGCACTAGTTCTGTATCCTGCGTGATCATCAACTCCATATGTCTGAAGTGACACTTCCATCTTGACATCACACCCAGTGCACTACGATTCTTGATAAACCCAGAAGAGGTGAACACAGAACCAGTTAAGGTCCCCCAACCACCAAAACCAAAGTTTACCTATTGTCGCAAGTACTAGCGATGCAAGTCTCAGGTTAAGACCATATACACCTACCCTGATGCGGCCTCCCATAGACACGCAGACATACTACCAATGGGATTCCGCGGGGTCTATCCAGAGCGAAGCTGTTTTCCGTACCATCGGTAAAACACAACCTCCTATCGCACTTGCATAAGTATCTTATACTTAAATATATGAGAACTATGCCGTTGTGCCCTCACAACATGCACAAGTGCAATACTAGTCTATTCCGCATTATCGATGTCTGATCTCGATAATACTCCGACTATGGATATTTAATGATTTAAACCTTTATGTATTGATACTGTCTCATATCATCTCAATACGGAATTAATCATATGGACTTTCGCCATTTATATATCAAAGTAAATAAATTACAAAACGGCAAAAGGCAATTTCATTATCACATAGTTAATTTTGTACAATAATACAATATCATTTACAAAACAGTGACGCTACGGGTCATAATGTCTAACAATCTCCCACTTGGCCTATAGCCAGTCACTCAAGCATCTAATACCTGAACTATGTATATGTCGTTCAAACACTTGCGGATAAACAGCTTTCGTCAGCGGATCTGCAATGTTGTTATCTGATGCGTCCTTCTCGACTTTTACATCGCCACGATGTATAATCTCCCGAATCAGATGGTAACGCCGAAGAACATGCTTGGATCGTTGATGAGACATTGGTTCCTTAGCTTGTGCTATAGCCCCGTTATTGTCACAATACAATGGAACGGGCTCAGCTGCTAACGGAACTACTCCTAATCTAATTAGGAACTTTCGGATCCAAACTGCCTCCTTTGCTGCTTCCGATGCAGCAATATACTCCGCTTCTGTCGTTGAATCGGCAACAGTATCTTGCTTGGAAGATTTCCAGCTCACTGCTCCGTTATTCAAACAAAAAATGTACCCGGATTGCGACTTGAAGTCGTCCTTGTCGGTTTGGAAACTTGCATCGGCATACCCAGATACCACAAGTTCTCCTTCTCCGTAAATTAAGAAAGCATCCTTAGTTCGTCTAAGATACTTAAGGATATTCTTAACTGCCATCCAGTGACCTTCACCTGGATCGGCCTGATAGCGACTGCACATGCTCAAAGCATATGACACATCAGGTCGTGTACATATCATGGCATACATGATCGATCCGACTGCCGAGGCGAACGGTATCCGACTCATGTTATCTCTCTCTTCTTGAGTCTTAGGACACATGTCCTTAGACAGAGAGTACCACGTAACATCATTGGCATCAATCCCTTCTTGATTGATCCATGCTGAATCGCTTCAACACTTTGTCAATATATGTACTCTGGGAGAGTCCAAGCAGCTTTCTAGATCTATCCCGGTAGATCTTTATTCCCAGAATAAAGGCTGCTTATCCCAGATTTTTCATGGAGAATTTTAATGAAAGCCAAGCTTTCACCGACGTTAGCATGGGAATGTCATTGCCTATAAGCAATACATCGTCGACATAAAGGACAATAAAAGTCAGTGCTCTCCCACTAACCTTCTTGTATACACAAGGGTCATCTTCGTTTTGCACGAAATTATATTCTTTTATGATTTCATCAAAACGCTGATTCCATGACCGTGATGCTTGCTTCAATCCATAAATGGATCGATTTAACTTACAAACCTTGTTTGCAAGTCTAGGTACGATAAAACCGCCAGGCTGTTGCTTATAACATCCTCCAAAAGGTTTCCGTTAAGGAAAGCGGTTTTAACGTCCATCTGTCATATCTCGTAATCGAAATATGGCAGCTATTGCAAGCATTATCCGAATGGATTTAATCATGGCAACGGGTGAGAAGGTTTCGTCATAATCAACACCATATTGTTGACGATACCCCTTTGCTACAAGCCTAGCTTTGTATGTTTGCACGTTTCCATCCATGTCGGTCTTCTTCTTGAAGATCCATCTGCATCCAATAGGTTTTACACCTTCTGGTGCATCAACCAGTGTCCAAACTTGGTTGGCATACATGGAATCCATCTCAGACTTCATGGCTTCTTGCCATAAAGCGGAATCAATATCTTGTATTGCTTCCTCATACGTAGATGGTTCATTATCCTCAATAAGATTAATATCTACATGAGGCGAGATCAGGTACCCATACCTCTCAGGTACTGTCCTGACTCTCTCCGACCTACGCGGTCCTTGTGTATTGAAGGTTGTGGTACAGACTCATCCCGGATGGTCTGTTCATGTTCCGTCGTTGATTCATTGCCAGGAACAGTATCACCACGATTTTCATCGAGCTCCACTTTCCTCCCACTTACCACTGCATCTAAGAATTCCTTTTCAAGGAAAAATGCATGTAGAGCAACAAAAACTTTGTTCTCTTGCGGGTGATAGAAGTAATATCCTTTGGTTTCCTTAGGATATCCTACGAAAAGGCATTTATCTGATTTGGGTTCTAATTTGGTACCTTTCAAACGTTTAACATATGCCCAGCAACCCCAAATCTTCAGGAAAGAGAAACCCGGTTTCCTTCCTGTCCATATCTCGTATGGAGTCTGTTCAACAGACTTTGACGGAACCTTATTCAAAATAAGTATTGCACTGCTTAATGCGTATCCCCAGAAGGATATTGGTAGCTCAGTGTGACTCATCATTGACCTTACCATGTCTAACAAGGTACGGTTTCTCCGTTCAGACACACCGTTTAATTGCGGTGTTCCAGGAGGAGTCCACTGTGAAAGAATACCATGTTCTTTCAAGTAATCTTGAAACTCATAACTTAAGTATTCGCCACCACGGTCCGACCGTAATGTCTTAATACTCTTGCCTGTTTGTTTTTCAACTTCGTGTCGAAACTCTTTGAATTTCTCAAAGGTTTCCGACTTGTGCATCATTAGATACACATAACCGTAACGTGATGCATCATCCGTAAAGGTTACGAAGTATCGATATCCACCTCTAGCCTGGCTAGACATGGGCCCACATACGTTACTATGAACGAGGGCTAACAGTTCTGTGGCACGTTCACCTTTACCGCTAAAAGGTGATTTAGGCATTTTGCCTAAAAGACAAGATTCGCAGACATCATATGAATTAGGATCAAATCCGTCCAAGTACCCACTCTTCGAAAGTGTGGATATGCGAGTCTTGTTAATGTGTCCTAGACGACAATGCCACATGTAAGCTTCATCTTTTAGATTACTCCTTTTGAGCCTTTTGTTTGTCATTTTGTGTTTAGGAGATTCATTTACATTCAAAATATAAAGACCATTATTTGCAACAACAGTGCAAATTTCTGCATCATTTTTATATAAATAACACCCAGTGTTTCTAAATACAAAAGTGTACCCATGCTGGGTTAACAAAGATACAGATATATAGTTAAACTATTCATAACAAAACAGAATAAAAAATTTTAAGTACATGCCCTGAGGGCAGTTCCAAAACAAAAGTCCCTACAGCCAAAACAGCAACTGGTGTTCCGTTTCCGACTCGTAGGTCAATCTCCCCTGAAGCCAGCATCCTGCTATTCTGCAGATCCTGCAAATCAGTACAAATATGAGTAGCACAACCAGAATCAAAAATCCAATTTTTAAGACTAGAAGTAGTCATATTTATTTCAATAACAAACATACCAGAGGCTGGTGCCTTGCCTGCCTTGATATCCTCCTTGTGTCCCTTGCCCATTCGGCAGTCACGTTTCCAGTGACCCTTCTTGCCACAGTTGAGGCAGACATCTTGAGATTTGTTCCTTGGCTTCCCAGAAGCTTTTGTCGACTTGCCTTTACCCTTGTTCTTATGTTTCTCTTCCTCACCCCTCCAGTTGCCTTAAGCCCAACCTTTGGCCCCTGAGAGGTCGATGCATAGTGCGCCTCGCGCTTGCCCCCTTTTAGGAGTTCTTTTTCAGACTCCTTTAAGATGGATAACAACTCTCCAAGAGTGTCATCTGTATCCATCAACTTGTAGTTGATTATGATTTGTTTCCAAGTATCAGGAAGTGACTGCAAGATCATATCTATAGTCAGCTCAGCCTCCAAGACTATTCCCATATTGGCCAACTCATCAATATCGGCGATCATTTGAGCCCTGTGGGCCTCAACTAATGCGCCTTCAGTCATTCGGGCGCGGAAGAGTTTCTTCACCAATTCATACCTTTCCATCCGCTTGTTGGAGCGGTGGAGATCTCGAAGTCTAGCCATCATATTATAAGGATCCAAGTCCCTATTCTGGCGACGAAAGTGTTGAGTCATAGAAGCTAACATAATAGCCTGAGCTGTTTCACAATCATTGCTGTGAGTTTTCCATAACTCCAGCTCAAGTGGGTCAGTGGGCTTAGGCGGGAGAGGTGTTTGTATAGTATACAGCATCCTCTCAGCCCCAAGGACTATCCTCAGGTTCATTTCCTAATCAGCGAAGTTTGTCCCCTTAAAGACATTGTCACCCATGATGATGTCTCGGACATTTACCTTGCTAGCCATCTCAACTACGATAGTCCAACTATCTAGTTAACGATAAAATGGGTACAGTCAAACTGTTACAAAAAATAACAATGTATTAGTCCAACTAATTATAATAAATAGACGAAATAATTTTGAAGAACGCGTAAGGCAAAGTATCTGAATGAAATTGCAAATTCACATACTAGCCTCCCACTATTTTCATCAAGTCTCTAACCCTCTGTTGAGAACTCGGGAAATCCTATTTCCTAGTGGGCTAGGATCCCGTTAAATAACACACAACCTTGACTTTGGCCAACAAGCTGTATGCTATTTAACTAGGTAGATCTCACAGATCAATTGGATCCAATCCAATTCCTAGATCCGGTTAGGTGGACATCCAAGTCCTAAACATATTGCGTATGCCAATGTATCTAATACATTTTCTAACCATATCCTCCGAATCATCTAGGCCTTGGCTTTGGCACAACAAACCTAATGATTCCAGTTAAGCGGGACCCATTGACAAGGATAGTTTCGTAATCAATGTCGTTGGACAAGAAGTGATCTTGACTTTGGCCAACAAATCACAACTTGGACAAGACACCGATGTGGAACAAAACTCTCATGATTCAAGTACATCCTAATTGACAAGGTCTTGACTTTGGCCAACAAACCAATGCCAATCGGATCTTGAACAAGAATCATTCAATGGAAGGATAATCGCTTAATATAGATTGAGGGATTTTTGCGTAATTGGCAACCAATTATTATCTTTGTTAGGTCTCATCAACATACACCCTTAAGCATGCTTCTAAAACATCATAAAGCGGTAAAGTAAATTAATAGTAATATACGGATGGATATATAACACAACTTGTTCCTAGAACAATCACTCCCTTTCATCTCCCCGCTAGCACTATTCTACTACTACCCAATTACATAATACAATAAGAGAAACCTCATTTGCATTGAGGGGAATTAGGTGAGAAGAGAATACAAAGAGATAAAAGAGATAAGGCTGGACACGCAGGTCCAATTTATAAATTCTAAATTACAATAATTTCTAAAATTACCCTTTCCCTTCTAATATCCATCCGATATACACTATTCATTCATCACATACATATATATTCAAACAAGACATGCTTTTACAACCAATCTAATCCAATTAATTAGTCTTTGTTTAAATGATCATCCAATGTTCAAACAACGGTTTTGATTTTGCGCGAGTCCAACTCGTTGAGAATAAGTACATAAGGTACGAATTTACGAATTATATCGAACTACTTATTAAATCTAATTTAATTCGTATTCAATACTAATTCAATTATTTAATTCCAAATTAAATGTTTACACTTTTAATGTGCTTTAAAGACTTAGATTCTAAATCTAATCTAATTGGGTCTCAAAGCCCAACTAACATCCAATGTTTGTTTAATTAAAGTCCGATGGGCTTTCAATTGATTTATTAAGGCTTGGGCTTTGGTCAATGTGGGTCAAACCCAATTACCAAGCCCAATAAGGAATCACCCTTAAATGCCACAAAACCAATTTCAAGCCCATAAGGCCCAATTAAACTTTAAAGCCCATTATACTACATTTGGACTTAATGGAGTGATTTAGGCCCAAATTGGATCCAATCCTTTTGGCCCAAATCTACTTGGCCCAACCAAGCCCATTATGCCCAAATATAATATTACAAGCCCAATTTAACAATTAAGCCCATTAATTTAAATTTCAATATTCCAAATTTTAAAATTCAATTAATTAAAGTGTAAAACCAAGATTAATACATTAAACCAAATATTTCAAAATACCAATTTAATTTATTAATCATCTATTGTTCAAAACATATGTCCAACATTAATTTGAACAAAAATCAAGTCCATTTTCATGTCCATTAGTGTTCGGCCAAGTGAGATTTTTGTGTCGATTTGTTTTTCAATCCGATTGAATCACTAATCTACGTCCCGTATACGTTTTAAGTCATCCAATGATCTTGTACACAAAAAATTCCAACACATCCAATGTTCATACCCATTCGGCCAAGGTTACATTTTTTGGGAAAAATCATCCAATGCATTTTTCTCAAAATTGATTCCATATAATATCATTATATATACATGTAAGCATACTCATTCATCAAATTTCACAAGAACATGCTTCAATCAATTTTACCCAAATTTTAACCTAATATATTTCATGCTTAAACATAGCTCTGATACCATTGTTGGTTACTATAATTAGTCCCAATGAAAGATTAAGCTTATGAAATACAACAAAATGAATATATATAATAAACTTGAAGCATGGCGGAATCATACTTACAAAGCTTTTTGTGATGAAAAGATGAACAAAGGTTGAAGCTCCAAGAACCTTGAAGTTTCGGCCAAGAGGAGAAAAGAGTTGAAAGCTCCAAGCTTTGTGTATTCCAAGCTCCAAGGTGGTTTCCCTATCACCTCCTTTGATTCCTTGCTTGTGCTAGCAAAAATGGAGAATGAGAGAAAACAATTTTCTGCCTTGTTGGTGCAGCTCACGGCGTGAGCAAGAGAGGAAGAGAGGAGAGTGTTTCACTTTTGATTTTTTTTCCTTTGCATGCCAAAAACGTGAATTACCAGGAAAATGAAAAGTGAAGTGATATCTAATACCAAAAGAATTTTTTAATGCAAAAAATCCTTCCAAAACCGTGCATGGCTTTCCCTCCAAAATGAATCCATCATTTGCTATCATTACCATACTTTGAGATTAGAGACAATGCATCATCCCTTAAGGTGACTAGATACATTCACTATCTATTCGTATTAAGTAATGAGATATCGCGATGTGATTTGCGGATATCACTCGATTCAAAATACGAATGTGTCCGCAAGCACTTTCGGGCTCGGTTTCGTTAATTCCAAATTAACGAATTTCCGTCGCGACGTGAATTAAATAATTACGCCTTGCGAATTACTATTCAGTTCGCTAATGAATTGATTCTAAATTAATTCGTTTGCCCGAATTAAAATCTGATTTTAATTCCGCGTCGAAATCTAATTTCGTTTAATAATATATCGAATATATTATTTTATCGATTAATTCCAGATTAATCGATCTCTCTCTCTCTCCTAATAAGGCATTTTATCCAAGATAAAGTTTCTCCGTTATTAATCCAAGATTAATAAAGTTCGAATCAAACATCATAGGTGAATCTTCAGGAAGCGACCCAAGAGATCTCCGGATATGTTGGCAGTAAATACGGTCGTTGGATAATCCAAACACGTACGTACCTCGTACTACGTTTTTACCGATTTACAAGACAAGGTTGGCTTCTAGCAAAGCGCCATGCCTACCCAATTCTCCAGAAATATTCTTACTGGAATATAGATCTATATCAAGCGTAGTATACCGTAGTATTGCGTACATCGATCCAGTATCGGACGATCACATGTTAGGCCTGGGGCTGGAAATGTGTCTGCCCTGTACGAAACATATATCGGACATCAAGCAACTAGTCTCTTTAAATCGGGCAATACTGACCTAGTCATATTGTCCCGACGGTTGCAACCTTTTATAGAGCACTAGTTCTGTATCCTGCGTGATCATCAACTCCATATGTCTGAAGTGACACTTCCATCTTGACATCACACCCAGTGCACTACGATTCTGATAAACCCAGAAGAGGTGAACACAGAACCAGTTAAGGTCCCCCAACCACCAAAACCAAAGTTTACCTATTGTCGCAAGTACTAGCGATGCAAGTCTCAGGTTAAGACCATATACATCTACCCTGATGCGGCCTCCCATAGACACGCAGACATACTACCAATGGGATTCCGCGGGGTCTATCCAGAGCGAAGCTGTTTTCCGTACCATCGGTAAAACACAACCTCCTATCGCACTTGCATAAGTATCCTATACTTAAATATATGAGAACTATGCCGTTGTGCCCTCACAACATGCACAAGTGCAATACTAGTCTATTCCGCATTATCGATGTCCGATCTCGATAATACTCCGACTAGGGATATTTAATGATTTAAACCTTTATGTATTGATACTGTCTCATATCATCTCAATACGGAATTAATCATATGGACTTTCGCCATTTATATATCAAAGTAAATAAATTACAAAACGGCAAAAGGCAATTTCATTATCACATATAGTTAATTTTGTACAATAATACAATATCATTTACAAAACAGTGACGCTATGGGTCATAATGTCTAACACCCGAACCATATTGGGTGTTAGAATCTTCGATCTCTGGGATTCATTCCCGAACTATGTTGAGTTGATGGCGAGGTACTTCAACCCATGGGATTCGTTCCCGAACCATGTTGGGTGTGTGATGCTTCGATCTCTAGGATTCATTCCCGAACTGTGTTGAGTTGATGGTGAGGTGCTTTGACCCCTGTGATTCATTCCCGAACCATATTGGGTGTGAGATGCTTCGATCTCTGGTATGTCCTCATTCTCGAGGCTCTTTGGTCGTCCTCATTCCCGAGGTTGTTCCTCTCCATTCTTGGAGTTGCTTGTCCTCAATCCCAAGGTTTTTCCTCTCCATTCCCGGAGTTTCTCGTCCTCATTCCCGAGGTTGCTTTATGCCTCTCCATGCGGAGTTCCTCTCCATTCCCAGAGTTCTTCGTCCTCATTCCCGAGGTTGCTCTGTTCCATTCTCTAAGTTGCTTGCCCCCTTTCCTGAGGTTCCTCTCCATTCTTGGAGCTGCTCATCCTTATTCCCGAGGTTGTTCTCTATTCTCGGAGTTTCTTGTCCTCGCCACTTTTTCTTTTTCTTCAAAGCTTGCGAACACAAAACAAAAATTTTGTGTATGCGACGTATATGCATGTATGCATGGATGCATTCCCCATTCTGATGGGGGTTTCTTTGTCCTATTGGCTTGATGTCATCCTTGGTTAGGCCTTCCTTGCGCAAGAGGGTTTTCTTCACCCCTTTAGGAATCCTCTTGGCCATTGGTGCCCCTTTGCCTACAAAAAGCTTTGGTTGCCCCATTGGTCTGCTTAGAGTTTCCTTCTGCCAATTCTCCTTCGGTGATTGCTCAGTTCTCTTTGGTCTCATGGCTCAAGATCCCATTGTGTCCCTTATTTGCAGGGTGGTAGACTGGTCATCCCAAACTTGGCTCAGCTTTCTGCTCTCCTCTACCTACACGGGTCAATGTGGATTACGCCTTTTTGAAAGCGACCTCATCCTTTTGGGATACTGAAAATCATGTCTTTCGATTCCCAGATTTCGAAATATGCCCTCTCCATGAGGAGTTTGCTGCCATTCTCGGCTTACATTTGTCTCGTACTACTCTTCTCGGATACTGAAAATCATGTCTTTCGATTCCTGACGCTTTCTTTTGCTGTCCTGAGGATGCAGAAAATATTGCCTTGTGCTTCATCCATTGAGTTACAAGTCTTTTTACGTGTATCTTTCAGGATGGAGGTAGGGTCCCGTCCCCGGAGGAGTGTAGTCTTATTCTCTATCTTGGCTCAATACCTCTTGGTGGGTTGTGATAGTACAAGAGGCGACTATCGTTACATGATAAAGCACCATTCTGCTAGCCGGTTTCTTGGGAGTCCCTTTGTCTTGCAGGTTCTTCCTATCTTTTGCCTAAGATGTCCTTTCAGATTTTCAACTTAGCGGATTGCTCTATATCTTGCTTGAGTCGCCTTTTCAGGTTTTCAACTCAGCGAGCTAAATTTTTTTTTTTTTTTTTTCAGATATGTCCTCATTCTCGAGGCTCTTTGCTCGTCCTCGTTCCCGAGGTTGTTCTCCATTCTTGGAGTTGCTCATCCTCATTCCCGAGGTTCCTCTCCATTCTTGGAGTTCTTCTCCTAGATTTTCTGACCTTGGTCCAGCATCTAAGAAACAAAATACGTGATTTATAATTACTTGACTCTAATCTTTCCCGGTTAGATGGGATTTATGCAATCTATGAACATCTTGAACATTCGTTTCAATAAATGCGTTTGCATTACTTTCTAGTACATATGTAGGAAATAATGAACTGCATTGCAAGGATACCTCTGTCGCTAACTGTTCCGCACTGATTTTACAATTAACCATTTTTCTTGCTTACTCATGCTCTATATTTTGCTTGGGCTGTCCTTTGCGGATTTTCAACCCAACGAGCCTCTTTTTTTATGAAAATATTATTTCAGCCTGTCCACGTTGATGGGCTCGGTGAACTTGTTCCCTTCCAAATCTGACAGTCTCACTGCCCCATTCCCCATCACCATTTTGACTAGGTAAGGCCCATCCCAATTCGGCCTGAACTTTTCCCTTGGGTCCACTATCATTGGCTTTGACTGCTTGAGCACTAGATCACCTTCCCTGATCTGGGTAGGATGCACCTTCTTGTTGAACGCCCTGGCCAACCTTTTCTGGTATAGCTGCATGTGGTGCAAGGCCTTTATCATTTTCTCATCCAGTAATGCTAGTTGTATCTCTATTTCCATTAGTAACACTGCATGTTCTACTCCTGTCTCATCTGCCTGTACCATCATCACCCCCAGCTCTTCGGGTTCTATGGCCAAATACAACACCAACGGTTTGCCCAGTCTTGGGGGTTTCAAGACGGGCGATTTAACCACGTATTCTTTGACTTTGTCAAAAGCATCTTGACATTGCCTATTACACTCCACAGGCTGGTCCTTCCGCAATAGCTTAAAGATGGCTCACATAATAATGTTAGTTTGGCAATGAATCAACTGATATACTGGATTTTCCCGAGAAAAGCTCTAACTTCTTTTTCTATCTTCGGTGCGGGCATCTCGGTAATTGCCTTGATCTTTTCAGGGTCCACTTCTATCCCTCCCATTCCTACTGTATGCCCCAATAACTTCCCAGATGTTACCACGAACACACACTTCTTGGGATTGAGTCGGAGGTTGTACTTATCGACTCTTTGAAGGAATTTCTCCAGCGTTTCTATATATCCGGCCCTCGTCTCTGATTTAACCATCATTTCATCCATGTATACCACAATCTTCTTATGCATCAAGTCGTGGAATAATGTAGTGGCCATTCGTTGATAAGTGGCTCCCGCATTCTTAAGTCCAAAAGGCATCACCTTGTAACAATATGTACCCCACTCAGTGTCGAAGGCAGTCTTATGCTTGTCTTCCTCGGCCATGAAGACTTGGTTATATCCTGAGAATCCATCCGCGAATGAGTACATAGCAGATAAAGTCGCGCTATCAACCAACTCGTCTATATAGGGTAAGGGAAAATCATCTTTTGGGCAAGCTTTGTTGAGGTCCCTATAATCCACGCACATTCTGACCTTTCCATCATTCTTCGGTACCGGCACAATATTGGCTAACCACTCGGGGTACTTCACCACCTCTAAGAACCTCACATCTATCTGCTTCTTGACTTCTTCCCTAACCTTTTCGACCCATTCTGGCCTCATTCTCCGGAGCTTCTATTTTACTGGCCTCATGTTCGGATAAGTTGGTATTATGTGTTGGGCAATATTTCTGTCCACTCCTGGCATGTCTTCATATGACCAGACAAATACTTTTGCATATTTTATTAATATTCTCTTTAATTCTGTCTGCTTATCAGAGGTAACCTCACTTGCAATTAAAATTTCCTTGGGGTTTTCACATGTACCAAGATTAAATGCATTTGTCTTTGTTGAGTCAATGTCAAATATGCTCATGTCATGCATGTTATGATATGGACTAACAGGAAAAGAATCAAACAAGTAAGCAAAATCAATGTCTTTATTATTAATAAATGCAGGATTACAATCAAATAAGTCAGGAAAATAAACATCTTCGTCATTTGCAGCCTTGTCTTCTTCCATCTTCTTGCTTTCTTTTAGCGTCAGATTCTCCAAATGCAGTAGTTCTTCTTCTCATTTATCTTCCTCTTTTGCAACTTCCTCTACCTGGGGTTCTTTACCCACCACATCCTTGAAGATCTCGAATCCTGGTACTATGATCTCATTGACTTCTACGGGTTCAGGCTCTCTTTAATATCTTCTGGCTTTTACAAATGATTCCACCAGCTTCATCCCTTCTTTCTTGGTCTTCGGCTCATTCCCATCGGATTCATACCTCAATCCTCTCTTAGTGGTCTGCCTCTTGAAATCTAGCAGTGTTCTTATTCCCTGGCCTCTAGCACTCAGACCTGTGCCTGGTTCATATTTCATTATTTCCATGACTCTAGCCACTTTAGGGTCCACCCATTCTTTGAAGTTTGCTGCCACTTGGAACCTTGTGAAAGGTTGTATGTCTAAAGTAGCCACAGAGTTGTCTACTTCAGCCCTGATGGTGATGATTTCCTCTCCATATGGGAACTTAATAACCTAGTACAAAGTGGATGGCACGCTCCCAAGTCTATGAAACCATGGCTTCCCCAATAACAGAGAAAACGTAGTTGGGATATCAAGCACTGTGAACTCCACCTCGTCTTTTATCGGGCCCACTTTGACTATTTTGATGAAAGTACCTTCGACTCCCCTTTTGCTATCGTCATATGCTTTGATAGTCATGTTGGAGGGGCTTAAATCTGTTGTCCGCATATCCAACCTTGACAGAATCTTCAAAGGGCACACATTGATAGATGAGCCATCATCCACAATCACAAAAGATGTCTTCTTGCCTCTTACTTCTGCTTTTATGAATAGCGGCTTATTATGATTCCTCCCCTCCATCAGGAGCTCTTCTTCAGAGAATGTTATCATCTGCCTACCCTCTTTCTGAACCGACCCTACGAACATTGTCGGGTTTTCATCTTCAGGTACCATTATCTTGCTCAAAGCTTCTACCATGGCACGCATGTGCTCTTGAGAGGCGCATAATAACTCTCATATGCTCACTTGTGTCTGTGTCTTCTTTAATTGACGCAACATAGTATCCCCCTCGGTGTTATCTGTATTCTCCATCACCTTTTGACCTTCTGTTAGCACTTCTTTGCCTTTCTCTATTACATCACTGTAAAAACATCCACTGCGAGTCATCCCCTTTACCTCATCTTCGTCACTACTCGAGAAGTTTTCCCAGAAATCTCTCCCTTGTTCTATTTCATCTTTACTGTTGCTGTCTCATATCCCCATGCAAGAAGCTTGGTGGTTGAGAGTTTGGAGGATAAAGCTTTTGGGCAGGCCGGATTTGATCATGTAAGTGGGTGGTGGAACGGAGTGGTAGTTGGGTAGAGGGTTTCCGTGTGTGTTGGGTTGTTCTTTTTCTGGGTCGATTATCTTATAGATGTCAATGAGGTCTTGGATCTCATGCCTAAGGAGGGCGTAGTTGTCAGTTTCGTGGCCTTTTGCTGATAGTAGTGACAATATAGGTTTAGGTCGAGGTGGCGTGGCACATAGTTTGGAAGTGGTCTAGGTTCTAAGGGTTTTAGGAGTCCTTGCCTCTTCAGCTTTTCAAACACCTTTGATAAAGGTCTACCAAAATTGGAGAATTGTCTATTTCTGATGGCGGTGACCTCAGCAGGAGCGAGCTTGGTTTCTGAAGGCCCCCCAATGGTCTTTCTATTCTGGCCGTAAAACTTTTTGTTCTCGGCTTTCTCTTCCTCGATATCCATGACATTTTCTCTTAACTGTCGAAAGTCGCTAATCATGGAGGTCATCCTTCTCAGCTTGTTATAAATGGAAGGCTTGGTGCCCTTAATGATCATCTTAATCTGGTCCTTCTCTGAGGGTCGTGTCTGCATCTTCAAGAGCTGGCTTCTCCAGCGATCCACATAATCTTTGAAGGTCTCTTCTAGCTTCTATTTGGTGTTTTCTAGGTCATGAAGCGCCAAGTCTATCTCCATGTCCGTGACATATTGGTTCAGAAAGGCCTCCGCTAATGCCCTCTAGTCATCCCTGACCTTTCTCTCCAGGCCATGATACCATACTACGGGCGCCCCTTCCAGTGACATCCCAAACATCTTCTGCACCTGGCGCTTCGACAAACCCAATGAACTCATCACTGAAACAAATTGTCAGAGATGGACCATAGGATCTCCGTTTACGTTGAACTTGTCAATGTCAGGCATCTTAAACTGGGGAGGCAGCTGTTCTTCGAAATTCATCACATTATAGTCTATTAGATCTTCGTGTTTTCCCTTAATCTTGTGGGTAACTGACTCTACTTGTTCTTTGAGTTTCTATAGCTCTGCCTGAGTCCCGGCTATCCTTCCCACGGCATATTCAGCCATGTCATCATCAAAAACATGGATTTCTTCGCTCACTCTATTCGGGGGCTCCTCACGCCTTCCATCCTCGTTGTTTTATGTTCCCACTGTACGGGGTACTGTCAGATTGGCCACAACATTGGTTAAAGCTTGTAGTTGCTCGGTAATTTTGGTGATGTTGGTCTCCAATTACTTCAGGTATGTTGTATATGATTGAACTATATTTTCAAAACTCTGAACCTTCTACTTTGGTGCTTGACACCGGTTGTGGGACTCACTTGTGTAACAATGTTCAGGGCCTGAGAAACAGTAGGAGACTCCATCATTGGGAGGTTGACTTACGCATGGGTAATGGAGCAAAACTGGCTGCATTGTGCGTGGGGGCTTATTCATTAGTTTTTCCGAATGGTTTAGCTTTAGACTTAGAAGATTGTGTTTACGTACCTCTCTAGTAAAGAACATCATTTCAATTTCTTCTTTATGTAATAAAGGCTTTTCATGCCTAATAAGTTGTAATGAATGTTCTATTTATTTCAATGAAATAAAATATGGAGATGGTATTTTGAATAATGGTATCTATGTCTTACAAACTAACAAAGAATGTTCAACCTCTAATATATACAACGTTAACTCCAATAATCTCAATGAATCACTTCTATGGCACAGTCGCTTAGGTCATATCAATGAAATAAGATTAACTAAGCTACATAAGGATTGGTATTTCAGACCCTTCAAATATGAACCTTATGGAACTTGTGAGTCTTATTTACATGGTAAAATGACCAAATTACCCTTCAAAGGTAAATGACAGCGTGCAGCGAAGACATTAGAACTCATACACTCTGATGTATGCGGACCAATGTCAGTCACCACTAGAGGTGGCCTACTTCATTATCTTTATCGATGATCACTCGCGATATGGGTATATGTACCTTATGCGGTACAAATCTGAAGCCTTTGAGAAATTCAACGTCTTCAAAATTGAAGTAGAAAACCAGCTTAATAAAAGTATTAAGTCACTAAGGTCTGACCGAGGTGGTGAATACTTAAGCGACGAATTTCAAGATTACTTGAGAGAAAATGGCATTGTTTCCCAGTGGACTCCTCCGGGAACTCCACAGCATAATGCGGTCTCCGAAAGGAGAAATCGGACATTATTAGATATGGTCCGATCAATGATGCCAGACACGGATCTACCCATTTCATTTTGGGGTCTTACTTTAGAAACTGCAACACTACTACTAAACCAAGTTCCTTCAAAGACGGTTAGTCAAACACCATATGATTTAGGGTCTAGGAAACGTCCTAGTCTTAGTTATCTAAGAGTTTGGGGAAGTGACGCATATTTCAAGCTCACACAAACTAACAAATTGGATGATAGGGCAGTTAAATGTAAGTTTGTAAGATATGCCTTAAACTCAAGAGCATACGTGTTCTACGTCCTAAATAAACAAAGAACATTTGTCTCACGAAATGCTAAATTTCTAGAGAATGAATTCCTTCTCAAGAAACATAGTGGGAGTAGACTTGACCTCGATGGGGTACGAGAAGAACAAACTAACATAGAACTAAACCCCATGCCCCTCAAAAGGGCAGCGACGGAACAACCACAAGGTTATGAACTTAGAAGGTCTGGTAGGGAAAGACATGAGCCTGAAAGATATGGTTTCTATATTGATGAGGAACATGATCAGGTCTTTGATAATAACGATCCCACCAGTTATGACAAAGCAATGCGTGACATTGATTCAGTCAAGTGGCTTGAGGCCATGAAATCCGAAATAGACTATATGTATCAGAATCAAGTCTGGGACTTAGTGGATGCACCTGAATGGATAAAACCCATAGGCTGCAAGTGGATTTACAAGCGTAAAACTGATGCAAAAGGCAACATCCAAACCTATAAGGCTAGGTTGGTGGAGAAAGGTTATAGACAAATCCAAGGAATTGACTGTGACGAAACCTTCTCGCATGTTGCAATGATAAAGTCCATTCGAATTTTACTGGCACTAGCTGCACACTTTGATTATGAGATTTGGCAGATGGATGTCAAAACAGTTTTCCTTAATGGGAACCTCATAGAGGAAGTCTATATGACACAACCTGAGGGGTTTGCATCTAAGGATGGTCATAATAAAGTATGCAAGCTTAAAGGATCCATTTATGGACTTAAGCAAGCCTTCCGAAGTTGGAATATACGATTTGATGAGACAATCAAAGAATTTGACTTCATCAAAAATGTAGACAAGCCTTGTGTTTACAGGAAAAGTAGTGGGAGTGCTGTTGTATTTCTTGTATTATATGTCGATGACATATTAATCATCGGGAATGATATTCCCATGATGTAAGCCACCAAGCAATGGTTATCTCAGAATTTCTCCATGAAAGATTTGGGAGAAGCAGCCTACATCCTCGACATTAAGATCTATCGTAATAGATCTAAGAGGTTGTTAGGACTTTCTCAATCTACGTACATAGATAAAGTTTTGAAAAGATTCAAAATGGAAGATTCCAAAAGAGGTAATTTACCTACTTGTCATGGAATCAAATTATCTAAGGAGCAATTTCCACATACTCCTTCAGATAGAGAGCGTATGAGTAGAATCCCTTATACTTCAGCAATAAGATCGATCATGTACGCCATGCTATGTACAAGACCTGATGTCTCTTATGCTCTTAGCATAACGAGCATGTATCAGGCAAATCATTGTGAGCAACACTGGGAAGCTGTCAAAACAATCCTCAAGTATATGAGAAGAACTAAGGATGTGTTTTTGACATACGGAGATTGTTCTGAGATGAAAGTTATTGGTTACTGTGATGCGAGCTTTCAGACCGATAGGGATGATAGCAGATCGCAAACAGGATATCTGTTTACTTTGAATGGCGGTGCTGTCAGTTGGAAAAGCTCAAAGCAGTCAACTACAGCGGACTCCACCACTGAAGCCGAGTATATTGCAGCATCTGAGGCAGCTAAAGAAGCAATCTGGATAAAGAAGTTCATCACGGAGCTGGAAGTGCTTCCCGCGATAAAAAATGGCGTCACGATGTACTGTGATAACACGGGCGCCATTGCTCAATCAAAGGAACCAAGGTCCCACCAGAAATCCAAGCATGTACTCAGGTGATTTCATCTCATTAGGGAGATTGTTGAGAGAGAAGAAGTTATTATAGAGAAAATACCCACAGAAGATAATCTTGCAGATTCTCTTACTAAATGGCTGACTCAACAAAAGCATGATAGGCACACCCGGGAGTATGGTGTCCAGATTCATACTAGTTGGCTATAGTGCAAGTGGGAGATTGTTAGGGATATGCCATATACCCAACTTGTGGATGGGCTATATGTACATGTATTTGTAATATTTTCATTAATTAATAAAATGGAAATCTTTATTATACGTGTCTTACATAAATTATATGAATCATCAAACATTGTAATAAAGCCCTTGGAGTAATAAGATGATGGCTTCCACGCCTTATGAGAATCATTACTCTTAAATATTCCTAGTCATAGTTTTGTGAATAATCTGGGCGTTCACAAAGCGGAGAGACTAGCATGATGATATGATCCGCCCTTAAGTGGGGTAGCCGATCTATAGGCTACTAGCAGAGATCCGTCCGCTTGGTGTATCACATGGATGCATGAGTTGCTCATGTCCATCGAACTGACCGCCGAAAGTTTTCATATGGAGCGTTTATCCCATGTGTCTGTGAAAACTTTCATGTATCGATTGTATGACTAGTCATTAGACTTGAGGTCTTTACAATCTTATGTGTGGATCAAATAACTTTGACATTCTCCTTCCCCGGTTCAAAAGATCCGGTCATAAGGGTATGATTGGGTCATTTGTTGAAACACATGAAGTTTGTAATGATACAACAGAGAATCGCCACTCTCTCGGATAATATTTTCTTATAAGAGTAGTATTCTAGTTCGTGGGTTGATATGAGTGATCAGTGCTTGAGACTGTGGCCGCAGCGGAAGAATCATGTGAGATTCTTCGGTTAGCATGATTCATGACACTATCAACATCATACATTTGACTATATGGGTAGACACTTTCCATACCCTAGGTCAAACGGTGGGGATACAGTGAGGCGAGGGACCGTATCATATGTAAATCGCATACAGAATGGGTATATCTTTCCTTCTCATTTGGGGGCTTTGGCATGTTGCTAGATGTCAACCTTGGTCATTGAAATCGAACAACCATCTGATCGGAGATGTTGCTAGATGTGTTTAATTATTGAACAGATCATTTATGAGGTTCCATAGTGGCTTAGGGATTGGTGAATGACGATAGGGGCACTTTGGGAATTGGAATAAATAAATAAATAAATAAAAATGTGAATAGTAACTTGAATAGTAATATGAATAGTAATTTTTTTTATTTGTTATTTGTTTTGAATTCCAATTCAGCCCAAACTCTTATTAGTAAATAGTAACGTGAATAATAATCATATGGTTAGTAGAGCTTAACCTACAGGTCTAGGGTTCACTATGTCATCATCTCTACCTAATGACTAACCCTAAAAAGCTCTAAGCGCCCTAATGGTGGCAAAACATTAAATTTCCAGAACACAACCAGGGCAAAACACATCAGAAAACCCAAAAACACAAGCTTTCTACCTCTAAACACAAACCCAGAAAAGTACCCAAATACACACATACCTAACAGGATCACATACACACCCAAATACACGCATACCTAACAAGATCACATACACACCAAATAAACACCCTAGACCGCCATTTACTCCTAAGAAACCCAGAGAACACTATATATAACATATCATCAAGATCATCACAAACACCAGCATAAAACGAAGAAAATGGAAGGTCATGGAAGAACTTACTTTCAGTGCTGAAGGTTGGTGGTGAAAGGTGCTCGAAGTTGAGAAGAACTGGATTGCAGGAGATCGCTTGAAGGCTTGGAACAATAGCTTTGAGAAGACGAAGTGCTAAAAGAGGAAAGAGAAGAAAAGCTGCCTTTAAATAGATGGTTCGGATTGATTTCGGCCGTCGGATTGAAGCAAGATTAAGGGATTGATAATGAAGAGAGCGCTTTCTCTCGCGCAGCAGAAGCGGCTTAGGCACCCGGGATCGACCTCAAAAATTTTATTTTCTCCTCAACTTAATCCAGAATTTTTCTACCAAAAATTCCAGATCCGAACAGGCAAATTTCCACATGTGCGCAGGCATACTGTTTCAACACACACAAAACTTGCTATGACTTTTGAACTTCTGGAGTGTTAAACGCAACATGCGCACATTTGCCATTGATGCGTCATTGTTACTCATTTTAGCACCTGGATTATTCCATGTGTAACAAGGCTACACATCAACGCATCATTATGGCAATCAATATATAGCCATCAACGAAGGCAGCCATTAATGCGCACACATATGTTCACGCCATTTTGCCAATCAATTGACCACATGCTTGCTGCTTCTTATATAGCAAAATCCAATTTTGCTTGTGAAAGATTAATTTCATCACATGAACAGCACACTGCTCACGCCAATTAAATAGCGAAATCCAATTTCGCTTGTGAAAAATTAATTTCATCACGCAAACATCCTATTCCATGATCTTTGATCATCATGTGCGCGTAGGTTTCGTTTGATCAATTTCCGTGAGATTTGTTTCAACAATCGGGTCACTACTCAATCTTCCGTGTTATGACTTACCACCAAAAATTAGTGGGGGTGAACTCATATCAACTCATTTGATGAAAATTTTCTTGTGAAAATTTCTGCCTTTTTGTTTCTCTTTTTCCTCTCATTTTCAATCTCATTGAAAATTAGAAAGTGAGGCTAGGTGTCACGGACCGATTTTTTCCTTAACGGAAAAAGGGCACGGGTGGCACTTACCGAGGGACTCGTCCCGTGTAAGTCAGCCTACACGAAGCCTCTATACCCAAATTCTCATTTTTGGAGGTTTCAGACCTATAATAAGATAATTTACGGAAGCTCACAAGCTAACTCGAAGTATACACATGCGGGCCCGTATTACTCCAGACCCTGCACTCAGATAGCACAACCGGAAATAAAAATATGGCATTTCCCAACCAACGATGTATAAGGGTGGGAGGGTTCACGGCTAAAGCCCCCTTGGCCACCCCAAGTTCACCTAGGCTTCCTGATAAGTGCATGAAAATGTACTTTGAAACATCACTTATCTGGGTTTATTGTTAAGTATTTAGTTATATATTTTATATTTTATTACTTAATTTCTATTGTTATATTAATTTAGAAATATTTATTATTTAAACTTATTTAGTGATTTTTATTTGTAGGAATATTAATACATGGATCCTGGGACAATTGCAAGTGTTTAGGGACCATACTGATGCATAAGACACACACAGGAGCCGAGAACGCGAAAAGCATGAATTAATGAGAAATTGTACCGGCGCCATTCTCCCATACAAAATCCAGGGAGTGAGGCGCCACGGCGCCATTTGAAGAAATGAAGGTGGCGTGAAGAAGCAAGTTAAAGAGGGAATCACGTGGGCCCGTTATTTTGGAAACAATAAAGCAAATGTAAGAAGAGAAAGTGGTCTGACCGGTCAAAAGAAAGAAAACAAAGTGCAGCCATGAGTTGACAAAATAGAGAGCAATCACGTGGGACCTATAGAATTATATTAGGGTTTTGGAAGGAGGCTGCCACGTGAATTAAAGAAAGAGAGAGAGAGTCTGATGTGTGAGTATATAAAAGAAAAGGCTACGTGAAGGCAAGAGGGGTGGCTGCGTGAAGCAGCCCTAGCAGCGCGAGACAATAAAAAATCAGAAGCTGCCGAAAGCAGAGAAGTAGTGGCCGCTTGCCGAAAGTTCAAAGTTCAGAGAAGAAATCGGAGTATAAAACCGGACAGGGACACGGAGCCGTGATGATTCAAAATAATAATTCTCTCTAATCCCGGGTTATTTTTATTTTTTTTATGGGGAACTAATCCCCTAGGTAAAGTTAGGGATGAACTCTTGTGTTTGAATTCTATTATTTATGTTTTTGATTCCTAGGAACCTTGTAATCGTTTAATAAATTGATGTTTATTATTTTCTATCATTCTTCGATTTATTAATCCAGAAATTATATTATGTCAAATCCCATATAGATCCAGTCATGCTTCTTCTATGTGTGGTTTGCGAATTTAATTGTGACTCGTAAAAGTCGTTTTATGTGTTGGTCTTCTGCTACAGTATTGCCTCAGGGTATATTGTCGACGTTAGATAGCTCGTAACGATGACTTTTGTGTGCTGTTAACATAGAGAAAATAATCATTAATTACCTTAGAATTTGAATATGTGTAGAATTGAATATCTTCCAATTGTTGGTTTGGGATGTGAAACCCTCAATTGTGTAATAAAATGAATCAATAACTAAATATAGGAGTTCGATACAAGAGGGATTCCCGACGCTTTGCTGCTTTTCTCTGCTGTTATTCTCTTATTATCTTTTCCTTATTTTATTTATCTTTAATTTAATTACCAATTTTTATCGTTCTATTTATTAAGTTACCATTAACGTCTTTGTTTGAGTAAATTAGTTCCTGTAACCATCTCTCTGAGGAATCGACACCCCAGCTATACTGCGATAACCGCAAGTCATATTTGGGCGTAATCAAAATTTGGCGCCGTTGCCGGGGAGATGGTTTACAAGCAAAAGGAGCAGGTTTGCTTAGTCAACAACAAAGCGGTAACTTTGTTCCATATCTTTTATTTATTTATTTTGTTTTACTTATTTTATTTATTTATTTTAATTTTTTGTTTTTTTTTTAGATTTTTTTTTCTTTTTTAATTGATTCTTTTTATTTTTATTTTTGTGTTTATTTTATTTTATTTTTGTTTTACTAGTTGTGTTGGAGGGCATGCCTAGATTTAGGGATCAATTTGGTAGATTTGCTAGAATAGAACAAGAAGATTGAGAGTCAGATCCAGATAATATATTTGAGAACTTTTTTGCTACACCATCTAGATCTAGCAAACATACCATGAGTGAGTACGAGAGACCACCCAGGAGGACTCTTGAAGAGTACCTCCACCCAACTCGCACAGCTATACCATCGTGCATAATGTTTCCCCCTAATGCACCCCATATAGACTTTAGGCCTGAAATGATACAATATCTTCCAACTTTTCACGGGTTAGAGAGCGAGAATCCTTACGTGCATATTAGGGTTTGAAGAGGTAGTAGCAACCTTCCATGACCGTTTTGGGACTACCGACACAATTAGACTTAAGTTCTTTCCCTTTGCCCTTAAGGATAGAGCTAAGAGCTGGTTGTATTCTTTGAGACCTAGGTCAATAGGAACATGGGGCGAGATGACGCAGGCATTTTTCAACAAATACTTCCCACACCATAAGACTAATGCCTTGAAAAGACAGATCTCCACCTTTTCCCAGAGAGACAGTGAGACCCTTTATGAAACGTGGGAGAGGTATAAGGAGTTGTTAGCTAGTTGCCCCCACCATGGATATGAGAGTTGGCGTTTAGTAAGTTATTTCTATGATGGACTGACCCCTAGGGAGTGCCATTCGTTGATATAATGTGCAATGGTGAGTTTACCCGAAAGGACCCTGATGAGGCACTCGAGTATTTAGATGACCTCGCTAAGAAATCTCATATTTGGACTGGACCTAATGTCGTAGATAACACTGATTTGACACACACTTTTTCTAGCAGAAGCCTACAACACTTTAGGGAAGAGGATAGCCTTAAGACACAAGTTGAGCTGTTAACTAGACAGATAAGAGCCTTAATAGCCAAAGACAGCAAGACAATGCATTCAGTAGCCCAGCTAGAATCCCAAGAGTGTCCTGTGTACAGTGAGATGAGGGGTACAAATGAGGAAAACTACAATACTTTAGGGATGTACCAGAAG
Organism: Zanthoxylum bungeanum; assembly: GCA_019454045.1. Taxonomy (NCBI): domain Eukaryota; kingdom Viridiplantae; phylum Streptophyta; class Magnoliopsida; order Sapindales; family Rutaceae; genus Zanthoxylum; species Zanthoxylum bungeanum. The sequence goes on along the minus strand of SKCR01021036.1, from coordinate 29,124 downwards.
CCTTATACACCATATCCAGATACCTATAATCTTAGTTGGCAGAACCATCCCAATGTTAGTTGGAGACAGGAGTCTTATCAGCCTACCCAGACACCACAACCTAGGAGTTACAATACCCACAGTATCACACACCTGTCATTTCTATGAATTCTTTAGAGGATACTATGCAAGCATTCATGGAAGCCCAGAATAAAACCAATCAAATGATTGAGTCATTGATAGATCAGGTAGCTGAAGACCAAAAGGAAATTAGGAGTCAACTCTCTAAATTGACTAATGACCTGAGTGTACAAGAACAAGGAAAATTCTCATCTCAGGCTCAACCAAATCCACAAGGGCAACCCATAGCACAGACTGATCATGAAGTATCCAGTATAAGAGGTGTTGATGTCATCATCACTAGGAGCGGTAAGAAAGATGTAGAAATGCAGAATACCTCCAACATTATAGATGACCCCAAGGATAGTAGTGCATATACCCCTCAGGAAGAACAAGTGCCATCGTTTCAAATTAGAGTACCTTTCCCACAAGCACTTAGGCCCACAATGAGAGTTCCAGTTCCAAATGTTGAAAAACAATCACATGGTGAGGGTGAGTGTCATTACTCATACATGCTAGAAGTAGTTCTACCGGAAATAGTGTCTCTACAACCTGAATCAAATCCTTCTGAACTGAAACTGGTCCCTAAGAATCGAAAAAGGAAGAAAATGAGAGTTAATGCTCAATTAAAGATGATACATGTGAGGTTAAAGAGGAGATTGAGTGAATCTTTCCTTATGTGCAGTAGAGGATCAGTGGATAAACTGCCACAGCTAGACAAGTATTCTCTCTCGTTCCTCTTCATCAGTACGCTAGATGGAAGCCGCCATGAATAACTTAAGTGGTTACGTCTGGATGAAGATGTTAAACTTAGCGCTAGCGGGGAGGCAACCCATGCATTTGCATTTATTCTATTTTATTTACTTTAGTTATATTTTATTGTGTACTAATTGCATGTTTATTTTCCTGTTTTCATGAGTGTTTATGCAGGAGTTAGCATAACCTACACAACCACACAACCAAAGTCTTGCCAGTAGGAACCTGATCAACTCCGCGCCTGGTAGTGTTGTTCCTTAATCCTTTTTCTTTATATATATCTTACATTGAGGACAATGCCAGTTTTAAGTGTGGGGGTGTATGCATGCGCATGATAATACCTGTCATAAATACATTTTATTATTATCTAAAAGAAAAAAAATTTGTTTTGTTCCTTTTTTAGTCCTTGTTAGTTAAAACATAAGTCCTATGATGATATTGTTTTTTTTAGGATGAAATCTTAGAAACTATAAGTCCTTTAATGTACTTTTATCTGATGATTTGAATAGTTTATCTATATTAGACTCGTAAGCACTTAATTATAGGTTTTTAGCAGTGGAAGCCTGAGTAGTTGGCAAGAAGATGACTAGTTGAAGAAATGCATATCGATGAATGACCGTTTGCTTAGATGTCTATCATGATTTGCTTGTGTTATGACATGTGGTATGGTTGAAAATAAAAGAAAAGTCTCTGAAGAAAGAAAATAAACCACCTATAACCGATAAGCGTGAAGCTACCCATGGGCGAGTATTAGGACCACCATGAGGAGAAATGATACCTTAAAGGGTAGGTGTGTTGAAAAAAAAAAAAAAAAAAAGAAAAAAGCAAATAGAAGAAAATGAAAAGTGAGACAAAAGAAAAAAAAAAGAGTAATCATACCATATTGAGCACATAAAAGCAATTACAGAGCTTAATTGAGATATCTAGGTTGGTTTGACCCATCGATCCCAATTTTAAAACGAAATCTTGAGTTGGCTTACCTGGGAATAAAGCTGTGAACGAACCTTTACACACACACACTCTGAGTCTGGCTTAGATGATTTATTCAAGGATTTGGATTTGAGTTATGTTGAGTACTTTGAAGGTTCTTTAGTTTCATTGCTAAGCATTCTTTGAGGACAAAATTATGTGAAACTATTGGGACTATTTATTTTTATTTTTTTGCATGATTGCATGGTTTGAATGACGTTTGTGGGTGTCGTCGCTGTAAGCCCTCACGAGACTATAACTCGTCCACTAGGGACACCTAGGGGTTTAAAGGTCTGTTGCATACGCTAAATGCAATCGTGATCCCTACGAAAGTGGCTTAGATAGTTATTTATTTCTTTAGTTTTTATTTTTATTTTTGCGCTTGAATTGCTAGGGACTAGCAATAAACTGGTTGGGGGTTGTGATAAGTGCATGAAAATGTACTTTGAAACATCACTTATCTGGGTTTATTGTTAAGTATTTAGTTATATATTTTATATTTTATTACTAATTTCTATTGTTATATTAATTTAGAAATATTTATTATTTAAACTTATTTAGTAATTTTTATTTGTAGAAATATTAATACATGGATCCTGAGACAATTGCAAGTGTTTAGGGACCATACTGATGCATAAAACACACACAGGAGCCGAGAACGCGAAAAGCATGAATTAATGAGAAATTGTACCGGCGCCATTCTCCCATACAAAATCCAGGGAGTGAGGTGCCACGGCGCCATTTGAAGAAATGAAGGTGGCGTGAAGAAGCAAGTTAAAGAGGGAATCACGTGGGCCCGTTATTTTGGAAACAATAAAGCAAATGTAAGAAGAGAAAGTGGTCTGACCGGTCAAAAGAAAGAAAACAAAGTGCAGCCATGAGTTGACAAAATAGAGAGCAATCACGTGGGACCTATAGAATTATATTAGGGTTTTGGAAGGAGGCTGCCACGTGAATTAAGGAAAGAGAGAGAGAGTCTGCTGTGTGAGTATATAAAAGAAAAGGCTACGTGAAGGCAAGAGGGGTGGCTGCGTGAAGCAGCCCTAGCAGCGCGAGACAAATAAAAAATCAGAAGCTGCCGAAAGCAGAGAAGTAGTGGCCGCTTGCCGAAAGTTCGAGTATAAAACCGGGACACGGAGCCGTGATAATTCAAAACAATAATTCTCTCCAATCCCGGGTTATTTTTATTTCTTTTATGGGGAACTAATCCCCTAGGTAAAGTTAGGGATGAACTCTTGTGTTTGAATTCTATTATTTATGTTTTTGATTCCTACGAACCTTGTAATCGTTTAATAAATTGATGTTTATTATTTTCTATCATCCTTCGATTTATTAATCCAGAAATTATATTATGTCAAATCCCATATAGATCCAGTCATGCTTCTTCTATGTGTGGTTTGCGAATTTAATTGTGACTCGTAAAAGTCGTTTTATGTGTTGGTCTTCTGCTGCATTATTGCCTCAGGGTATATTGTCGACGTTAGATAGCTCGTAACGATGACTTTTGTGTGCTGTTAACATAAGAAAATAATCATTAATTACCTTAGAATTTGAATATGTAGAATTGAATATCTTCCAATTGTTGGTTTGGGATGTGAAACCCTCAATTGTGTAATAAAAGAATCAATAACTAAATATAGGAGTTCGATACAAGAGGGATTCCCGACGCTTTGCTGCTTTTCTCTGCTGTTATTCTCTTATTATCTTTTCCTTATTTTATTTATCTTTAATTTAATTACCAATTTTTATCGTTCTATTTATTAAGTTACCATTAACGTCTTTGTTTGAGTAAATTAGTTCCTGTAACCATCTCTCTGAGGAATCGACACCCCAGCTATACTGCGATAACCGCAAGTCATATTTGGGCGTAATCAAAATTTGGCGCCGTTGCCGGGGAGATGGTTTACAAGCAAAAGGAGCAGGTTTGCTTAGTCAACAACAAAGCGGTAACTTGTTCCATATCTTTTATTTATTTATTTTGTTTTACTTATTTTATTTATTTATTTTAATTTTTTGTTTTTTTTAGATTTTTTTTTCTTTTTTAATTGATTCTTTTTATTTTTATTTTTGTGTTTATTTTATTTTTATTTTTGTTTTACTAGTTGTGTTGGAGGGCATGCCTAGATTTAGGGATCAATTTGGTAGATTTGCTAGAATAGAACAAGAAGATTGAGAGTCAGATCCAGATAATATATTTGAGAACTTTTTTGCTACACCATCTAGATCTAGCAAACATACCATGAGTGAGTACGAGAGACCACCCAGGAGGACTCTTGAAGAGTACCTCCACCCAACTCGCACAGCTATACCATCGTGCATAATGTTTCCCCCTAATGCACCCCATATAGACTTTAGGCCTGAAATGATACAATATCTTCCAACTTTTCACGGGTTAGAGAGCGAGAATCCTTACGTGCATATTAGGGAGTTTGAAGAGGTAGTAGCAACCTTCCATGACCGTTTTGGGACTACCGACACAATTAGACTTAAGTTCTTTCCCTTTGCCCTTAAGGATAGAGCTAAGAGCTGGTTGTATTCTTTGAGACCTAGGTCAATAGGAACATGGGGCGAGATGACGCAGGCATTTTTCAACAAATACTTCCCACACCATAAGACTAATGCCTTGAAAAGACAGATCTCCACCTTTTCCCAGAGAGACAGTGAGACCCTTTATGAAACGTGGGAGAGGTATAAGGAGTTGTTAGCTAGTTGCCCCCACCATGGATATGAGAGTTGGCGTTTAGTAAGTTATTTCTATGATGGACTGACCCCTAGGGAGTGCCAATTCGTTGATATAATGTGCAATGGTGAGTTTACCCGAAAGGACCCTGATGAGGCACTCGAGTATTTAGATGACCTCGCTAAGAAATCTCATATTTGGACTGGACCTAATGTCGTAGATAACACTGATTTGACACACACTTTTTCTAGCAGAAGCCTACAACACTTTAGGGAAGAGGATAGCCTTAAGACACAAGTTGAGCTGTTAACTAGACAGATAAGAGCCTTAATAGCCAAAGACAGCAAGACAATGCATTCAGTAGCCCAGCTAGAATCCCAAGAGTGTCCTGTATACAGTGAGATGAGGGGTACAAATGAGGAAAACTACAATACTTTAGGGATGTACCAGAAGCCTTATACACCATATCCAGATACCTATAATCTTAGTTGGCAGAACCATCCCAATGTTAGTTGGAGACAGGAGTCTTATCAGCCTACCCAGACACCACAACCTAGGAGTTACAATACCCCACAGTATCACACACCTGTCATTTCTATGAATTCTTTAGAGGATACTATGCAAGCATTCATGGAAGCCCAGAATAAAACCAATCAAATGATTGAGTCATTGATAGATCAGGTAGCTGAAGACCAAAAGGAAATTAGGAGTCAACTCTCTAAATTGACTAATGACCTGAGTGTACAAGAACAAGGAAAATTCTCATCTCAGGCTCAACCAAATCCACAAGGGCAACCCATAGCACAGACTGATCATGAAGTATCCAGTATAAGAGGTGTTGATGTCATTATCACTAGGAGCGGTAAAGATGTAGAAATGCAGAATACCTCCAACATTATAGATGACCCCAAGGATAGTAGTGCATATACCCCTCAGGAAGAACAAGTGCCATCGTTTCAAATTAGAGTACCTTTCCCACAAGCACTTAGGCCCACAATGAGAGTTCCAGTTCCAAATGTTGAAAAACAATCACATGGTGAGGGTGAGTGTCATTACTCATACATGCTAGAAGTAGTTCTACCGGAAATAGTGTCTCTACAACCTGAATCAAATCCTTCTGAACTGAAACTGGTCCCTAAGAATCGAAAAAGGAAGAAAATGAGAGTTAATGCTCAATTAAAGATGATACATGTGAGGTTAAAGAGGAGATTGAGTGAATCTTTCCTTATGTGCAGTAGAGGATCAGTGGATAAACTGCCACAGCTAGACAAGTATTCTCTCTCGTTCCTCTTCATCAGTACGCTAGATGGAAGCCGCCATGAATAACTTAAGTGGTTACGTCTGGCTGAAGTTGTTAAACTTAGCGCTAGCGGGGAGGCAACCCATGCATTTGCATTTATTCTATTTTATTTACTTTAGTTATATTTTATTGTGTGCTAATTGCATGTTTATTTTTCCTGTTTTCATGAGTGTTTATGCAGGAGTTAGCATAACCTACACAACCACACAACCAAAGTCTTGCCAGTAGGAACCTGATCAACTACGCGCCTGGTAGTGTTGTTCCTTAATCCTTTTTCTTTATATTTATCTTACATTGAGGACAATGCCAGTTTTAAGTGTGGGGGTGTATGCATGCGCATGATAATACCTGTCATAAATACATTTTATTATTATCTAAAAGAAAAAAAAAAAATTTGTTCCTTTTTTAGTCCTTGTTAGTTAAAACATAAGTCCTATGATGATATTGTTTGTTTTAGGATGAAATCTTAGAAACTATAAGTCCTTTAATGTACTTTTATCTGATGATTTGAATAGTTTATCTATATTAGACTCGTAAGCACTTAATTATAGGTTTTTAGCAGTGGAAGCCTGAGTAGTTGGCAAGATGACTAGTTGAAGAAATTGCATATCGATGAATGACCGTTTGCTTAGATGTCTATCCTGATTTGCTTGTGTTATGACATGTGGTATGGTTGAAAATAAAAGAAAAGTCTCTGAAGAAAGAAAATAAACCACCTATAACCGATAAGCGTGAAGCTACCCATGGGCGAGTATTAGGACCACCATGAGGAGAAATGATACCTTAAAGGGTAGGTGTGTTGAAAAAAAAAAGAAAAAAAGAAAAAAGCAAATATAAGAAAATGAAAAGTGAGACAAAAGAAAAAAAAAAGAGTAATCATACCATATTGAGCACATAAAAGCAATTACAGAGCTTAATTGAGATATCTAGGTTGGTTTGACCCATCGATCCCAATTTTTAAAACGAAATCATTGAGTTGGCTTACCTGGGAATAAAGCTGTGAACGAACCTTTACACACACACACTCTGAGTCTGGCTTAGATGATTTATTCAAGGATTTGGATTTGAGTTATGTTGAGTACTTTGAAGGTTCTTTAGTTTCATTGCTAAGCATTCTTTGAGGACAAAATTATGTGAAACTATTGGGACTATTTAATTTTTATTTTTGCATGATTGCATGGTTTGAATGACGTTTGTGGGTGTCGTCGCTGTAAGCCCTCACGAGACTATAACTCGTCCACTAGGGACACCTAGGGGTTTAAAGGTCTGTTGCATACGCTAAATGCAATCGTGATCCCTACGAAAGTGGCTTAGATAGTTATTTATTTCTTTAGTTTTTATTTTATTTTTGCGCTTGAATTGCTAGGGACTAGCAATAAACTGGTTGGGGATTGTGATAAGTGCATGAAAATGTACTTTGAAACATCACTTATCTGGGTTTATTGTTAAGTATTTAGTTATATATTTTATATTTTATTACTAATTTCTATTGTTATATTAATTTAGAAATATTTATTATTTAAACTTATTTAGTGATTTTTATTTGTAGAAATATTAATACATGGATCCTGAGACAATTGCAAGTGTTTAGGGACCATACTGATGCATAAGACACACACAGGAGCCGAGAACGCGAAAAGCAGGAATTAATGAGAAATTGTACCGGCGCCATGGCGCTATTCTCCCATACAAAATCCAGGGAGTGAGGTGCCACGGCGCCATTTGAAGAAATGAAGGTGGCGTGAAGAAGCAAGTTAAAGAGGGAATCACGTGGGCCCGTTATTTTGGAAACAATAAAGCAAATGTAAGAAGAGAAAGTGGTCTGACCGGTCAAAAGAAAGAAAACAAAGTGCAGCCATGAGTTGACAAAATAGAGAGCAATCACGTGGGACCTATAGAATTATATTAGGGTTTTGGGAGGAGGCTGCCACGTGAATTAAGGAAAGAGAGAGAGAGTCTGCTGTGTGAGTATATAAAAGAAAAGGCTACGTGAAGGCAAGAGGGGTGGCTGCGTGAAGCAGCCCTAGCAGCGCGAGACAAATAAAAAATCAGAAGCTGCCGAAAGCAGAGAAGTAGTGGCCGCTTGCCGAAAGTTCAGAGAAGAAATCGGAGTATAAAACCGGGACACGGAGCCGTGATAATTCAAAACAATAATTCTCTCCAATCCCGGGTTATTTTTATTTCTTTTATGGGGAACTAATCCCCTAGGTAAAGTTAGGGATGAACTCTTGTGTTTGAATTCTATTATTTATGTTTTTGATTCCTACGAACCTTGTAATCGTTTAATAAATTGATGTTTATTATTTTCTATCATTCTTCGATTTATTAATCCTGAAATTATATTATGTCAAATCCCATATAGATCCAGTCATGCTTCTTCTATGTGTGGTTTGCGAATTTAATTGTGACTCGTAAAAGTCGTTTTATGTGTTGGTCTTCTGCTGCATTATTGCCTCAGGGTATATTGTCGACGTTAGATAGCTCGTAACGATGACTTTTGTGTGCTGTTAACATAGAGAAAATAATCATTAATTACCTTAGAATTTGAATATGTGTAGAATTGAATATCTTCCAATTGTTGGTTTGGGATGTGAAACCCTCAATTGTGTAATAAAATGAATCAATAACTAAATATAGGAGTTCGATACAAGAGGGATTCCCGACGCTTTGCTGCTTTTCTCTGCTGTTATTCTCTTATTATCTTTTCCTTATTTTATTTATCTTTAATTTAATTACCAATTTTTATCGTTCTATTTATTAAGTTACCGTTAACGTCTTTGTTTGAGTAAATTAGTTCCTGTAACCATCTCTCTGAGGAATCGACACCCCAGCTATACTGCGATAACCGCAAGTCATATTTGGGCGTAATCACTCCCCCCCCCCAAGAGGTTTTAGAGACATTGCACATATTTCACCAGTATACACACCTAGCGCTTGAGTTGTCACGCCCCCTCTAAAATCTATATTAAGAGGAGTTTCCGGGAACTCTTTCAGCGATCAATATTCCATAATATAAGTGACTTTAGGTTAAAATCTCGTCCCTAAACGAGCTCGTCTTGATGGTTTTCCACAACACCCCATTGTTGTAGCAAAGTGCACGGTAAGGCCCAAAAGTGGGCACACTGCCAGAATCTCCCAGCAAATCTCGAAATCTAACTTTGGGGCTGAAATTTTCCCTGTACAAGTGACCATAAGATTCACTTATGAACTTGGTCCAACTCGATCCGGCTCCCCGGCACGTTAGCTCCTTCACAATGCCCCAAACTAGGCCAACGTCTAGCTACAAGCTAGCATATCTCTAATTCTCCCGACAAACTTCCAAACGAGACCTCACTAGCGAAATCTCCCCATTACATAGGCCCATGAGAGATACTTAGGACCTGGAGTGAGCTTAATCTGGCCTTCCAAAACATAAGGTCCTTCATAATGCACCAAAATTATGCTAGCGCCTAGCGGCTAACTAGTGTATCTCTAAATCTCCCAACAAACTTCAGAACAGGACCTCACGGGCGAAATATCTCCAGTATATATGCCCATAAGAGTTACTTAGGACCTGGAGCTAGCTCAATTCGGCACTCCGGAACATAAGCTCCTTCACAACTCCACAATACTATGCTAGTGGCAAGCGAGCATATTTCTAATTCACCAGGAAAACTTCCAAATAAGGCTTCACATATGAAAATTCTCTAGTAAAAGGTCCCATGAGAGATATATTTGACCATGAATGAGCTTGATATGGTGTCCCGAAATATTAGCTCCTTTATAACGTGACTTAACATCCTAGCCTTAGGCTAAGACTGTGACATCCTCCCCCACTTCATCCATCGGCATCATCAACGATGACATAAATTGAGGGTTGTTCAAACCGTATTTGATCACGAATATCTTTCGATTCTTATAAACAAGGCACACAGAGAAGACATTGCAATAACATTTGTATCGACGAATGAAATTACATGTCCACGTTAGTAATATTATTAAACATTATAATGAAATTGGGCACACAGTATCTAAACACAACAACATCATATACACTCATGTATATAAGTCTTTGTTTTCGATATAATGGCACAACTTTGTCACTAGGCACAAGCTCCTGCACATGGTTGGATTACCAACCCAACACACTGCTCATGCACCTTCTAGGAATCCCCATCATTACATGTAGAATAACTCCACACACGTGATTGTGTATTAGTTTTCATGTCCAATCTCAGTCATAACTCCATACAAACTCTCGTGCATGAGCATTTCTGATTTCAGTCACTACTTTTTACACGCTCTTGTGCGTGAGTTTTCATTTTTTACTCAGCAACTTCTTACAAAAAAGGCGTCATATACGTTTACGTGAATGGGTTTTTATGAAAACAAAGGGGTTTTGTTTGTTTTGATTATGAATAGATCGGTTGTTCTCTTCACCCTGGCCCCCTACCTACATGTTCTTCAAGGCGCTCGGCGTAGCACACTAGGTCTCCCGAAGATGAACACTCACACGATCAAATTAGCCTATAGTGGAGCTAATTTCTAATTAGTCCCCTCTATGACAACATAGTCCCCACTTGGACAACACAATTGCTCTCATATCACTAGCAATTATCTCATTCTCAGGGTCACTTGCTCTACCACGAGCTTCTCAATTGTCTCGATACTCAACTGTAGTAAATAAAATTATCTCCATTTCATATTATATCTCATTCCCACGACCACTATTGGTCATCTCACCTCATTAACCTTAGGTACCAAGCCAACTCGTTCTACTCTCCCAGGTGTTTCCCACCCCACTTTTGGCACACTTGCCAATTCTACGCTGACTCCCAAGGTCGTTTCACAAAGCTTTCTTCAACATTAGATCATTTTCTCGAAGAAATCATCATTCTCAAACTCACTTCACAGCCAAAATCCCACATTTGGCCCATTACCAGTGTAACTGGTACACACACTCTCATTTCGACTACTCGTAGTCGCATTAGGCCACAAGCCTTCTCCAAAACGCATGCACATCGGCTCTTCCGAGACCACACTCATATCTCTCACAATTGCAATTCACATGCAACCCTTGTGCAACTCATTACACTTCCCACTCGTAAGGCATTCTACCTTTACGAGCAGCTCATTCCACTGCCGATAACATATCGGCTCCTGATTTTCACGTAATCGTAACATAACCAACACGATGGTTATCACACTCCATAAGGGTCTTTGGAGATACCCGACTCATTTCGGGCTCACTCCCACACTTTTACTTTGGCCTACCTCAAGCCAACACACTTTTGTTGGCATCCCCACTCACAGGAGTCCACACAACTCGTTACTCTTAGCCTTGAGTTGAAGGCATTCCCACTCGCGGGAATCCAAAAAACTCGTTACTCATAATCTTGAGTTGAAGGCATTCCCACTCTAGAGAATCAACACAACTCGTTACTAGTAGCCTTAAGCTAATGGTATTGCCACTCACGGGAATCCAATTCACTCATTACTCGTTGCCTTAAGCTAATGGCATTCAACTGCCAGGGGAAAAGTGTTAGTGTCCTAGACATGCCCAAGGTCTCTAAGTCATGATATTGTGTGTGAATGATCAAGAAAGTCTGCGGAAAAAACTTACATTGAACGGATTTGAGATTTCAAAAATCTTTGATGTATAAGAAGCTCCAAGCTTTGTTGAATCTTTCCAACCCAATGGAGAGTTTCCCTATCACCTTAATCAACTCTTAATGTGCTAGCAAATCTTGAATTTTTGCAACAAAAATTCCAAAGGGAGGAGGAGGTTCACGGCAATTGCAAGGGAGAATGAGAGAGCTTTTTTGTTTTTGATATTTTGTTTCTAAAACCTAATACCAAAAGTCAACAAGAAAAAGTGTATATGCTTTTTCCAAAAAGCAAAAGGCAAAGTGTGTTGGAGGGAAAAATCCAATTAATGCTCTCAACCACTTCCATCACCAAAAAGTGACTAGTGATGTAAGTGAAGTGGGTTCCACTTTAAATTTAAAATTTGATTGGGTAACGCAACACACTTTGGGCCCGGATTCATTTAATCTGATTAAACGAATTTTTCGTCTAGAAGTAATTAAATCTAATTTAATCAAATAATAATGCCTAGCAAAATTATTACGAAAGTCGCTTACGAATTAATTCTAAATTAATTCGTTCGCCCGAATTAAAATCCAATTTTAATTTCGCATTGAAATTCGATTTCAATTAATATATCCAATATATTATTTAATCGATTAATTCCAAATTAATCGCATTCTCTCTTCTATTCGAATTTTATCCCAGATAAATTCTTGCCGCAATTAATCCCAGATTAATTTTCTCTCTCTTATAATTAATCCTAGATTAATTATGTTCGAGTCAAATGTCATATGTGAATCTTTGGGAAGTGACCCAAGAGATCCCTGGCAGTAAATCCAGTTGTCGGACTATCCGACATGTGCATACCGCGTACCACGTTCTCACCAATTTACAAGAAATGGTTGCTTCTAGCAAAGCACCGTGCCTACCCAATTCTCCAGAAATATTCAACGAAGAATATATAATCTATATCAGGCATAATATACTATGTATTGCGTATTACAATCCAGTATTGGATTTCACATGCTAGGCTTGGGCTGGAATTGTGTCTGCCTTGTACGAAGCATATATCGAATCACTAGCAACTATTCTATTTAATCGGATAATCATGACCTAGTCATATTATCCCGATAGCTGCAACATATGAGAGTACTAGTTATGTATCCCTGCGTGATCATCTTCTCTATATGACTGAAGTGATGCTTCCATCTTGACATCACATCTAATACACTACGATTCTCAGTAAACTCAGAAGAGGCGTACACAGAACCTGTTAAAGCCCTGGACGACCAAAACCAAAGCGTACTGATTGTCACAAGTTTTACCGATGCAAGTCTCAGGTTTAGACCAAATACACCTACCCTGATGCGGATTCCCATAGACACATAGTCATACTACCAAGGGGATTTCGAGGGGTCTATCCAGAGTGAAGTTGTTCCCGGTCCAACGACTAACAGAACCTCATATCATACTTGCATAAGTATCATATACTTAAATATATGAGAACTATGTCGTTAAGCTTTCATAATGCGCACAAGTGTAATACTAGTCTATTCCGCATTATCGATGTCCAGTCTCGATAATACTACGACTAGTGATATTTAATGATTAAATCATTCGTGGATTAATTCTGTCTCATATCTTATTAATCCGGAACTAATCATAAGGACTTTTATCATTTATATATCAAAGTAATCTAATTACAAAATGATAAAATAACAATTTCCTTTGTCACATAGTTAATTTGTACAAAAACCACAATGTCTTTTACAAATAGTGATGATATGGGTCATAATTGTCCAACAATCTACCACTTGGCTCATAGCCAATCACTCAAGTATCTAACACTTGAACTACGTACGTGTCGCTCAAACTTTTGCTGAGAAATAGCTTTCGTCAGCGGATCTGTAATATTGTCATATGAAGCGATCTTTTCGATCTTCACATCGCCACGATGTATGATCTCACGAATCAGATGGAAACATCGAAGTACATGCTTGGATCGTTGATGAGACCGCGGTTTCTTAGCCTGCGTTATAGCCCCGTTATTGTCACAATACAAAGGAACGGGCTCAGCTGCTAACGGAACTACTCCTAATCCAATTAGGAATTTACGGATCCAAACTGGTTCTTTTGCTGCCTCAGCTGCAGTGATATATTCCGCTTCTGTTGTTGAATCAGCAACAGTCTCTTGCTTGGAAGATTTCCAGCTCACTACTCCGTTGTTCAAACAAAATATATACCCAGATTACGACTTAGAGTCGTCTTTATCAGTTTGGAAACTTGCATCGGTGAACCCAGTCACATCAAGTTCTCCATCTCCATAGACTAAGAAGGCATCCTTAGTTCGTCTAAGATACTTATGGATGTTCTAACAGCAATCCAGTGACCATCACCAGGATCGGCCTGATAGCGACTACACATGCTCAAAGCATATGAGACATCAGTTCACGTATATATCATGGCATACATGATCGATCTGACTACAGTAGCGAACGAGATCCGACTCATGTTATCTCTCTCATCTTGAGTCTTAGGACACATGTCATTAGATAGAGAGATTCCATGTGAAACTGGAAGTATTCCCCTCTTAGACTGATCCATGTTGAATCTCTTCAACACTTTGTCAATGTACAAGCTCTGGGAGAGTCCAAGCAGCTTTCTAGATCTATCATGGTAGATCCTTATTCCCAGAATAAAGGCTGCTTCTCCCAGATCTTTCATGGAGAATTTTAATGAAAGCCAAGCTTTCACCGATTGTAGCATGGGAATGTCATTGCCAATAAGCAATACATCATCAACGTAAAGGACAATGAATGTCAGTGCGCTCCCACTAACTTTCTTATATACACAAGAATCATCTTCCTTTTGAATGAAATCATATTCTTTTATGATCTCATCAAAACGTTGGTTCCAAGAACGCGATGCTTGCTTCAATCCATAAATGGATTGATTTAACTTGCAAACCTTGTTTGCATGTTTTGGTACGACAAAACCATCAGGCTGTTGCATATAAGCATCCTTCAAAAGGTTTCTGTTAAGAAAAGTGGTTTTGACATCCATCTGTCATATTTCATAATCGAAATATGCAGCAATAGCAAGCATTATCCGAATGGATTTAATCATAGCAACAGGTGAAAAAGTTTCGTCGTAATCGACACCATGTCGTTGACAATATCCTTTTGCTACAAGCCTAGCTTTGTACGTTTGAATGTTGTCATCCATGTCGGTCTTCCTCTTGAAGACCCATTTACAACCAATCGGCTTAACGCCTTCTGGTGCATCAACCAGTGCCCATACTTGGTTGGTATACATGGAATCTATTTCAAACTTCATGGCATCTTGCCATAAAGCGGAGTCGATACCTTGTATCGCTTTCTCATACGTAGCCAGCTCAATATCCTCAATAAAATTAATATCTACGTGAGGTGAGATCAGAAACCCATACCTCTCAGGTTGTTTTCTGACTCTCTCCGACCTACGTGGTTCTTGTGTATTAAAAGATTATGGTACAATCTCATCCCTAATGAACTGTTCGTGTTCCGTATGGGAGTCTGTGCCAGGAACAGTATCACTACGATTTTCATCGAGTTCTACTTTTCTCCCACTTACCACCGCATTTAGGAATTCATTTTCGAGGAAAACCGCATGGAGAGCAACAAATACCTTGTTCTCTTGTGGGTTGTAGAAGTAATATCCTTTGGTTTCCCTAGGATAACCTACAAATAGGCACTTATCCGATTTGGGTTCTAGTTTGGTACCATCCAAACCTTTAACGTATGCCAAGCATCCCCAAATCTTCAGGAATGAGAAACCTGGTTTCTTTCCTGTCCATATTTCATATGAAGTCTGTCCTACAGTCTTTGACACAACCTTATTCAAAACAAGTATTGCACTATTCAATGTGTATCCCCAGAAGGAAATTGGTAGCTCAGTGCGACTCATCATTGACCTTACCATGTCCAACAAAGTTCGGTTTCTCCGTTCGGACACACCGTTTAATTGAGGTGTTCCAGGAGGAGTCCACTGTGAAAGAATACCATATTCTTTCAAGTAATCGAGAAATTCATTGCTCAAGTATTCTCCACCACGGTCTGACCGTAATGTTTTAATACTTTTGCCGGTCTGTTTTTCTACTCTCAAAAGTTTCTGACTTGTGTCACATAAGATACACATAACCGTAACGCGATGCATCATCCGTAAAGGTTACGGAGTATTCATATCCACCTCTAGCCTGGCTAGACATGGGCCCACATACGTCACTATGAACGAGGGCTAACAATTCGGTGGCACGTACACATTTACCGCTAAAAAGCGTTTTAGGCATTTTGCCTAATAGACAATATTCACAGACGTCATATGAATTAGGATCAAATCCGTCCAAGTATCCACTCTTCGAAAGTGTGGATATATGAGTCTTGTTAATGTGTCCTAGACGATAATGCCACAGATAAGTTTCATCTGTTTTACTCAATTTGAGCCTTTTGTTTGTCATGTTATATGTTTGAGATTCATTTATATTCAAAATATAAAGACCATTATTAGCATCAGCAGTACATATCTCAAAATCATCTTTATAAACAAAACACCCAGTGTTCCGAAATACAAAGGTATACCCATATTGGGTCAAACAAGATACAGAGATAATGTTTCTAGTCAAACTAGGTACATAATAACAGTCCGATAATGAAAGTACATGCCCCGAGGGCAGTTCTAAAACATAGGTCCCTACAGCCAAAACAGCGACTCTGGTCCCGTTTCCAACTCATAGGTCAATCTCGCCTGAAGCCAGTCTCCTGTTAATATGAAGATCCTGCACTTCAGTACATATATGAGTACCACATCCAGAATCAAAAATCCAATTTTTTAAAGTAGAAGTAGTTATGTTTATTTCAATAACAAACATACCTGAAGCCAGATCCTTGCCCGCCTTCACTTCCTTCATGTGCGCCTTGTACTCATGGCAGTCACGCTTCCAGTGACCCCGTTTGCCACATTGTAGGTAGACATCTTGGGATTTTTCATTTGCCTTCCCAGAAGACTTTGATGATTTGGCCTTGCCCTTTCTTTTCTTCTTCTTCACACCTCCAGAAGCCTTCGGCCAAGCCTTGGCCTTCTGAGATGTCGAAGTGAAATGCGCCTCGCACTTCTTGGCATTTAGAAGTTATGTCTCTGCCTCTTTTAGTATCGCCATCAACTCTCCAAGAGCCTTCTCTTGGTTCATCATATCGTAGTTCATAATGAACCCGCCCTAACAGTCGGGCAGAGACTATAAGATCAAATCTATGGAAGTCTCAGCCTCGAAGGTAATGCCCAGCTGACCTAGCTGTTCGATGTCAGCAATCATCTGCGACACATAGTGCTCGACATATGTACACTCTGACATACGTGAGCAAAAAAACTTCTTTTACAATTCATACTTCTGAGATATAATATTATATCTATGAAGGTCATTCAATTTCAACATCATATTGTAGGGATCCAATCCCTTATTTTGACGACGAAATTGAGGGGTCATTGCGGTAAGCATGACGGACTGAGCAGTTGAGTTTTCATCACTGTGAGTCTTCCAAAGCTCATGATCAACAACCTGATCATGCCTAGGCTCAGGCCTGAGAGGTCTGTCTATGACATAGAGCAACTTCTCAGCTCCCAGGACAATCCTGAGATTCATCTCCCAATCTGGAAAATTTACGCCGTTAAAGACATTATCGCCCATGACGATGTCTCTAACGCTAATCTTTCCAGTCATCTTGATTGCAATAGCCTAACTATTCAATCAATGATATCAGGTACAATCAAATGTAATGATTACTATAGTCCAACTATATAATCAACTACAAATGAAGTTATGGTACAGTCCAACTGTTCAAAGAAAATATTAAAATATTAGTCCAACTAATATAAATATATAACGACGAAAAATAAAGCGCGCATTTAGCAAGTATTAAACGAAATTACAAATTTAATATTGGCCTCCCACTATTTTTCGGCGAGCCTCTAACCCTCTGTTGAGTACTCAGGAAACCCAGTTTCCTAATGGGCTAGGATCCCGTTAAATAACACACAACCTTGACTTTGGCCGACAAGCTGTATGAAACTTAACTAGGTAGATCTCTAAGATCAATTGGATCCCATCCAATTCCTAGATCCGGTAGGTGGACCTCCAAGTCCAAAATATATATCCAATATATATTTCCTAACATTTTCCTCTGAATCAACTAAGCCTTGGCTTTGGCTCAACAAGCTTAATGATTCCAGTTAAGTGCGACCCATTGACAGTGGGAAAGCTTCGTAATCCACGTCGATGTACAGAAGTGACCTTGACTTTGGCCAACAAATCACAACTGCCCAAGACATGCGATATGAAACAAAGCTTTCGTGGTTTAAACACATCCGCGATGGACAATGATCTTGACTTTGGCCAACAAACTGGTGCCAATCTTGGATATTGAGAGAGAACCACTAAGAAGGAAATCGCTTAATATTAAAGTGAGGGTTTTTCGTGTAAATTGGCAACCAATTTATTATCTTTGATTAGGTCTCATCATACACCCTTAAACATGCATTCTAAAAGCATAATAAGGTGCGAATAAATTAATAATGATATGCAGATGGATATATAACAAACTTTGTTCCTAGAACAAATCTATCCATTTTCTCTCTCCCGCTAGCACTATACATACTTCTACCCAATTTCATAATACATTAAAGAAACCTCATTTACATTGAGGGGAATTGGTGAGAAGAGAAATACAAAGAGTAAAGAGATAATAGGCTAGACACGCAGGTCCAATTTTAATAAATTCCGAATTTATTACAACAATTTCCAAAATTGCCCCCACCCTTCTAATATCCATCATATATACATTATTCATACAAATACATCCAAATATTCACACATATCATGTTATCAATCAATCTAATCCAATTAATTAATCTTTGAATTAATGACCATCCAATGTTCAAACAACGATTTTATTTGCGCGAGTCCAACTCGTTTAAGAATAAATACTCAAAGTACGTATTCTTGAATTATATCAAACTACAATTTTAAATCCAATTTAATTTGTATCCAATACTAATTCGTATTTAATTCCAAATTAAATAATTACACTTATTTTAGTGCCTTTTAGACTTAGATTCTAACTCTAATCTAAATGGGTCTCAAAGGCCCAATTAGTATCCAATACTATTTTAATTAAAGTCCAATGAGCTTTCAATTAATTCTTAAGGCATGGACTTTGGCCATTATGGATCCAATCCAAGATGCCAAGGCCCAATAAGGAATCACCCTTTTTGCCAAAAATTAATTTAGGCCCATTAGGCCCAAAAATCATATTTTGACTTTATGGAAATGGTTTTAGGCCCAATTGGATCCAATCCAATTGTCCAAAGCCAAACTTGGCCCAACCAAGCCCATTAAGCCCAAATACAACAAATTAGCCCAATCCAATTTTAAAGACTAATTTATATTAACATAATATTCTAAATATCACATTAATTTCTATTAAAGTGTAATTAACATTATTAATTTATTAATCTAATATTTCCAAAATATTAATTTAATCAAATTAATCATGCTTTAATTATCCAACTCATGTCCAACATAAATTGAAGCAAAATCAATCCATTAAACATGCTATAGCTCACGACAATGGGCATAAAATAACACTCAATTTGATTTCAATCCAATTAAATCAACATACAAGATTTATTTCATGCTACTAACATACCCAATAGTCAAATTTTCAAAAAATCACCATGAACTATGTAGGGTTACATTCGGCCATTAGCTGAATTTTGGGGAAAATTAATCTAATCAATTTTTCTCAAATTCTAAGATGCATAAATCCAATTTATCATCATACAACCATAACCAAACAACCAATTTGGAAAAATAGATACTCCAAACAAAAAATCCCCAAATAAAGTCCATAAACCCTAAATACAAATCATGCTTAGATAAGGCTCTGATACCATTGTTAGTGTCCTAGACATGCCCAAGGTCTCTAAATCATGATATTGTGTGTGAATGATCAAGTGAGTTTGCGGAAAAAAACTTACATTGAACGGATGTGATTCAAAACTTTCTTTGTATGTTGATGAAGCTCCAAGCTTTGTTGAATGAATCCAACCCAATGGTGAGTTTCCCTATCACCTCACAAGACTCTTTAAGTGCTAGCTTGCTTGAATTTTTTGCAACAAAAACTTCAAAAGGAGAGGGAGAGTTTCGGCCAACAAGGAGGGAGAGGAGAGAGTTTGTGTTTTTTGATATTTTCTTTCCAAAACTCTTACCAAAGTTGACTTTCCAAAAAGTGTATATGCTTTTCCAAAAAACAAAACAAAAACAAAGTGTGTTGGAGAAGTTTCATTAAAAGCTCCCAACTACTTCCATCAACTAATGACTAGTGATGTAAGTTAGTGGGTCCCACCACTTAAATTTAATTCAAGTTAGCTTGCTCAATATATTTTGGGCCTAGATTCGTTTAATCAGATGACTGAAGTGATACTTCCATCTTGACATCACACCCAATGCACTATGATTCTCAGTAAACCCAGAAGAGGCGTACACAGAACATGTTAAAGCTCCGGATGACCAAAACCAAAGCGTACTGGTTGTCGCATGTATTAGCGATGCAAGTCTCAGGTTAAGACCACATACACCTACCCTGATTCAGATTCCCATAGACATATAGTCATACTACCAATGGGATTCGAGGGGTCTATCCAGAGCGAAGCTGTTCCCAGTCCAACGGCTAACAGAACCTCCTATCACACTTGCATAAGTATCCAATACTTAAATACATGAGAATTATATCGTTAAGCTTCCATAACGCGCACAAGTGTAATACTAGTCTATTCCGCATTATCGATGTCCAGTCTCGATAATACTACGACTAGGGATATTTAATGATTAAACCGTTCATGGATTAATATTGTCTCATATCTTATTAATCCGGAACTAATCATAAGGAATTTTTTCATTTATATATATTCAAGTAATCCAATTACAAAATGATAAAATAGAAATTTCCTTTGTCACATAGTTAATATTTACAAAAACCACAATGTCTTTTACAAATAGTGATGCTATGGGTCATAATTGTCCAACACTCGCCACTAGCCTTGCTTAAATCTATTCGCACTCTTCTATCTATTGCCACATATTGTGAATATGAGAAATGGCAAATGAGCGTCAAGATGCCATTCTTGAATGCTAGTCTTGATGAGAGCATCAATACGGTGCAACAAGAGAGATTCGTTGTCTAAGGTCAAGCGTAAAAGGTTTACAAGCTGCAAAGGTCTATTTATGGACTGAAACATATATCTTGATCTTGGATAATAAGATTTGATGCGATGATCAAGTCTTATGATTTTGAGCAAAACGTCGATGAGCATTGTATATATAAGTGTATCATTTACGGAAAAGTGATTTTTTTCTCGTATTATACATCGATGATATTTTACTCATTGAGAATGGTGTAAAAGTATTATCGGAAGTAAAATTCTGACTAGCTAACAATTCCAAATGAAAGATTTGGGAAATACGGGTTGTGTACTTGGGATCCAGATTATTCGGGATCACACGAAATAACTGTTAGTTGTGTCTCAAGCATCAAATTTCGACAAGATTGTTGTTCATTTTTGGATGCTGAATTCCAAGAAAGGTATTTTACCTCTTCAACATGGAATTCACTTGTCGAAGGAATAGTTTCCTAAGACACCTCAAGCAGTTGAGGAGATGAGACATATCCCACACGCTTCTACTATTTGAAGTCTCATGTATGCGATGCACGAGACTAGACATTCGTTATGCAGTGGGAGTAGTCAGTGATTTTCAATCTAACCCATGATTAGATCAGTGGGTGACTATAAAGTGCATTCTCAAGAGAACAAGAGACTATGTTCTTGTATATCCTGAAAATGATATGATCCTTAGAGGATATACAGATTCTGTTTTTCAGATGGATGTAGATTATGAGAAATCAACATCCGGATCAGTATTCACCATAGTTAGTGGAGCCATAGTATGGAGCAATATAATACAATATGGTATTGTGAACTCTATCATAGAGGCTGAGTATATAGCAGCTTGTGAAGTAGCTAAGGAAATAGTATGGCTCCATAAATTCTTGGGAGATCTGGAAGTTGTTCCAGATATGGATATACCACTCACACTTTATTATGATAAAAGTGGTGCAATGGTAAAATTCCAAAGAACCAAGAAGCCACAATAAAGGGAAGCATATAGAAAGGAAATGTCATCTCTTTAGGGAGATGGTGCAGATAACATTCTACATATAATTTGGCTAATCCGTTTACAAAGACCTTGATGACTAAAGTGTTTAAAGGTCACCTAGAGGGTCGAAGATTATGCGACATATCTCATTTGCTCTAGTGCAAGTGGGAGATTATTGGGATATATGCCCGAGAGCATAATGCAATATGTAAACGAGATTATATTTTAAGTAATAATCAATGCGGTTATTCATTTATTAAAATGTTGATTTTAAAGTTGCATATTATAAATTATCATGTATGCCCTTGGATACTAAATGTACTTTTAGATTTAGTGTATAAGTGTTATACACAAGAGGATTTAAATATGAAATTAGTAATCCTAAATAGTCCGTAGAGAGCAAACGAAGACGAGCACTTTGTTTGTGGTTTATCTACAGCTGCGATCCATTCCATATTGTATGACGACTTTGATCCAGGTTCATTCATGTGGTGACATGGGAATGAAGGCACCTTATATGATACGATCATATTGTTAGTGTGTCATACACATGCCAAAGATCTTAAACATGATTCTAGTGTGAATTAAACAAGTGGAGTTACAGAAATACTCACATTGAACGGATGAGAAATTTCAAAAACTTTCTTTGAATGTAGAAGCTCCGAGCTTTGTATTTGAGTTCCAAACTCTTGGGTGAGTTTCCCTATCACCTTGATTTAACTCCTTAAGTGCTAGCTTGATGAATTTTTGCAACAAAAATTCAAGAACAAGAAGGGAGAAGTTCGGCCAAATGGAGAGGAAAATGGTAACTTCAAAAGTTGACTTGGTTGGTGTGTTTTTGGTTGTTGTGTATATTTAAAGTCCAACCATAAATGTTGCCAACTACTTCCATCAAGTGTCAAGTTGATGTAAGTTGTGGGTCCCACCCAATTAAATTCCAAATTCAAGTTGGCTAACACAACACACTTTGGGCCCCGATTTCGTTTAACCCGATTAAACAAATTTTCCGTCGTGATATAATTAAATCCAATTTAATTAAATAATAATGCCTAGCAAAATTATTACGAAAGTCGCTAACGAATTAATTCCAAATTAATTCATTTGAACGAATTAAAATCTAATTTTAATTCCGCATTGAAATCCAATTTCAATTAATATATCCAATATATTATTTTAGCCCAAATAAATAAATTAAATAGAAAAATCCAATTTAACTATTAAATTTATTTTACCGATTAATTCCAAATTAATCGCGCTCTCTCTTCTAGACGAATTTAATCCCAGATAAATTCTTGCCGCAATTAATCTCAGATTAATTTTCTCTCTCATAATTAATCCCAAACTAATTCTGTTCGAGTCAAATGTCATTGGTGAATCTTTGGAAAGCGACCCAAGATATTCCTAGATATGTTGGCAGTAAATACGGTCATCGGACCATCCGAACACGTGCGTACCTCGTACCACGTTCTCACCGATTTACAAGACATGGTTGGCTTCTAGTAAAGCGCCGTGCCTACCCAATTCTCCAGAAATATTCAACGAGGAATATATAATCTGTATCAGGCATAGTATACTAAGTATTGCGTAATACGATCCAGTATCAAATGTCACATGCTAGGCCTAGGGCTGGAATTGTGTCTGCCTCGTACAAAATATATATCGAATCATTAGCAACTAGTCTCTATAATCAGATAATCATGACCTAGTCATACTATCCCGATCGTTGCAGCATTTAAGAGTACTAGTTCTATATCCTGCGTGATCATCATCTCCATATGACTGAAGTGATACTCCCATCTTGACATTACATCCAATACACTACGATTCTCAGTAAACCCAGAAGAGGCGTACACAGAACCTGTTAAAGCTCCGGATGACCAAAACCAAAGTATACTGATTGTCGCAAGTATTAGCGATGCAAGTCTCAGGTTAAAGACCATATACACCTACTCTGATTCGGATTCCCATAGACACATAGTCATACTACCAATGAGATTCTGATGGGTCTATCCATAGCGAAGCTGTTCCCGATCCAACGGTAAACAGAACCTCTTATCACACTTGTATAAGTATCCAATACTTAAATATATGAGAACTATGTCGTTAAGCTTCCATAACGCGCACAAGTGTAATACTAGTCTATTATGTATTATCGATGTCCAGTCTCGATAATACTATGACTAGAGATATTTAATGATTAAACCGGTCGTGGATTAATACTGTCTCATATCTTATTAATCCGGTTTAACCATATGGACTTTTATAATTTATATATCCAAGTAATCCAATTACAAAATGATAAAATAGCAATTTCCTTTGTCACATAGTTAATTTGTACAAAAACACCTTGTCTTTTACAAATAGTGATGTTATGGGTCATAATTGTCCAACAATCTCCCACTTGGCCTATAGCCAATCACTCAAGTGTCCAACACCTGAACTATGTACAGGTCGCTCAAACTTTTGCTGAGAAATAGCTTTCGTCAACGGATCTGCAAGGTTATCATCTGATGCGATCTTTTCGATCTTGATATCGCCACGATGTATGATCTCACGAATCAGATGAAACCGTTGAAATACATACTTGGATCATTGATGAGACCGTGGTTCCTTAGTGTGTATTGTAGCCCAGCTCAGCTTCTAACAGAACTACTCCTAATCCAATTAGGAATTTATAGATCCAAAATGCTTCTTTTGCTGCCTCAGCTGCAGCAATGTATTCCACTTTTATTGTTGAATCGGTAACAGTATCTTGCTTGGAAGATTTCCAGCTCACTGCTCCATTATTCAAACAAAATATGTATATTTTTTACGACTTACAGTCGTCTTTATCGGTTTGGAAGCTTGCATTGGTGAACCCAGTCACCTCAAGTTCTCATTCTCTATAAACTAAGAAAGCATCCTTAGTTCGTCTAAGATACTTAAGGATGTTCTTAACATCAATCCGTCGTGCTTCCCGCAATGAATCCTCAATTTCGTCGTCAAAACAAGGGATTGGATCCCTATAACATGATGTTGAAATTGAAGGACCTCATAGATCTAACCTTAGATCTCAGAAGTATGAATTGCAGAAGAAGCTCTTTCGCTCTCCCATGTCATAGGGTACATCTGTCGAGCACTGTGTGTCGCAGATGATTGCTGACATCGAACAGCTAGGTCAGCTGGGCATAATTTTTGAGGCTGAGACTTCCATAGATTTGATCTTATAGTCTCTGTCTGACTGCTAGGGCGGGTTCATCATGAACTACAATATGATGAACCAAGAGAAGACTCTTGGAGAGTTGATGGCGATGCTGAAAGAAGCAGAGCCAGAGCTTCTGAAGAGCAAGAATTGCGAGGCACACTTTGCTTCGACATCTCAGAAGGCCAAGGCTTGGCCGAAAGCTTCTGGAGGTGTGAAGAAGAAGAAAAAAAAGGCAAGGCCAAATCATCAAAGTCTTCTGCGAAGGCAAATGACAAATCCTAAGATGTCTGCCTACAGTGTGGCAAACAGGGTCACTGGAAGCGTGACTTCCATGAGTACAAGGCGCACATGAAGGAAGTGAAGGCGGGCAAGGCTCTAGCTTCAGGTATGTTTGTTATTGAAATAAACATGTCTACTTCTAGTTTTAAAAATTGGATTTTTGATTCTGGATGTGATACTCATATATGTACTGATGTGCAGGATCTGCAGATTAGCAGGAGACTAGCCTCAGGCGAGACTAACCTACGAGTTGGAAACAGGGACCAGAGTCGCTATTTTGGCTGTAGGGACTTTTATTTTGGAACTACCATCGGGGCATGTACTTACTTTATCAGACTGTTATTATGTACCTAGTTTGACTAGAAACATTATCTCTGTATCTTGTTTGACCCAAAGCGGGTACACTTTTGTATTCCGAAACACTGGGTGTTTTATTTATAAAAATGATTTTGAGATATGTACTGCTGATGTCAATATGGTCTTTATATTTTGAATATAAATGAATCTCAAACATATAATATGACAAACAAAATGCTCAAATGAGGACGAAAAAAAAACGCAAACTATAAAGCAAATCGGGGAAAAATTAGAATTAAGTTGTGTGTCTCGACATTGAAACGCATGTCGAGACGCACCAAAGGCAAAAATGATGAGGTAGATAGTGCTGATTGAATGCTAACACTAGCGCGTCGCGCCGCCGGCCATTGGACTGCACGACGTTGATCCATGTGTGTCGAGACGCAACCTCGTGAGAGTCGCAATGCTGTGAAACAACAATCACGTGTGTCGCAACGCTGGATTTTCCAAGTCGCGACGCGCCCACGTTTTCCAGTGTTTTCAAGAAGTGTACTCAAGAATGAACCCAACTCCCTATATAAGAGAGCTCGTTCCAAGCCTTAGAGAAGAGTTTTTAGGGAATCTTACACCCTAATTTCAAAGCTTCAAGGTGATCTTAGAGAGAAAAACAAAGCACATCAAATGATCATAACTCAGAAACTTAACAGCAATGAGCGAAGGATTGACGATCTCGACATAGTTTCTTCTTCCTTTCAACTCTTTAATATTTATTTATTTTTGTTAAATATTTATCTAGAGTTTATGAGCATATGTAATAACTAATATATAATTTAGGGTTGTGATGAAAACCCAAAATTTATGGTTTATAAATTGAGTTTCTTATATCTTGTGTGATTATTTTGACTTGTTTATTGAATCTTGATCTTAATGATTATTGTTGCTTGATCACCAATAAGATTGATGAGGTAAACTTAGATGAACTTGACAAAGAGATTCAACAGCACACGATCTCATCTTAGGGATTTCCTTATAGAATAGAAATATGCATGTCATGAGGTTTGTAGCCATATTTGAAACTTATTCTTAATGAATTTGGGATTAATTAATTGACAATAAATATTGTTGATTAATGTATTCTGAATGTTTGCACACGACCATTGAAAATATTTGTGGATATCTTAGTGTTCCAGGTTAATGAGCCAATATATTACACGAGTTTAGGAAAACCAATTTATCTTTAGAATAATACTGGGCGGATTCACAACCCTAAATGTTTTCTCTTCATTGATTTCCTTTGGAATTTATCTTAGTTTTATTTATTTACTTTAGTTAAAATTAACTCAACCAACAATCACATTTCAATTTCTACTAAATACTCATAAGTATTTAGTATCAACAATTAGTAACGTAGGTTATAAGTTCTCGTGAGATCGATATCTTTTGTACTATTTAAGCGATACGTATGTTTGCGTAACGTGTGAAAAGCGCGATCATGATCTAATCATTTAAATCAATGTGTTGATGAAATACTATGATTAGTGATCATTAGATGATAAAAATATAGAAATAATTTAATTTTTAATTATGTATCATTACCAATAATAAATCTTTTGAGTTACACGTCCAAAACTAAACATTAATAACTAATGAAAGTCAACTAATGAAGATGAAATAGTTCTTGCTTAGGTCAACATCCTCGGATATAAGAGATGTGACATAAATAGCTTGAAATGAAGGATGATTTTTGAGATTTTATATACTAATATACATTCACGAGTTCAAATAACTCAATTTTTTTTTTTTAAAAAATAAATTAAATTAGATAATTTCCAACTAATAGTGTAGTTAGCTTAAATGAAAATTAAAGATCATGAGTTTAAATATAAAATACGATTTAGCAGGGACGGGAGATGGATAAAGTGATGTACAATATCAAATTGATGTTAACTTCTAATAGATAGAGAAAGAGAGTCACTAAAGGCTTAAAAAATACAATTTCAATATATTATTATTATTATTATTTTAATATATTGAAATATATATATATATATATATATATATATATATATTTTAATCATATCTTCAACTTATTAAATTGATTATATTATCGTTGGAACCAGATCATACACTAATATACAGTACACACATCCCCTGTATATATATATATATAAATATATAATTATACATTCATCCCTCTCTGCGTCTTCTTTCCATGATAATGATTAAGTGGGTACCCGCATTTATAAGTTTGGTGTACCATCACAATCACCAAATCTACACATACCATTTATTGACTACAAGTCCCATCCTGTTGGTCCCACACAAACAATTACACAAAATCAAAATCACATCAGGTCTCGCTCTCACCAAAGCATATTGATATATATGAAGTGCCCTATATTAGATCATAATTTTATAGGGTAATTAGGCGTTAATTCCGCATCAATAATAATTTCATTTTCCATTATTTCTTCCTCCAGCAAGATCACAACCAGACGTTATGTTGACCACAACTTTTAGTTTGACCAGGCAAAGGCTACATACATACAGCTGGAAACCGTACCAGGACAAGAAGGTAATTAGATTCGATTATTCCTTGTGTTCCTTGTAAGACAAAGCTCCCTCCCAAAGGCCAATGCAAATTAAAAAAGGAAAAGGATTACTGCAGATTTAAACTAATTAAATAAGTTAAACAAATGATAACCGTGCTTCACAGTTACAGTATCTTTCTGAGTTGTCCAATCAGAGAGTTACACTTGTCACATAAGAGCATTTGAAGTAGGGACTATAGCAAGATTTATAATGATTTTTCGTCCTTAATAAAATATTATTTCAAATGAAATAATTTTTTCATTTCAAATGATAGAGCCTGATCGGCATCCTTCCCCGAAGAGACTGAGTGTGTAAGAAGGGAGATTTGGTGGGATCCACTTGATGTGTGGTGAGTGATCATGGAGAGTGATGGAACTTAGATACAGCATAATGAGTGTTATTTTCTCAAAAGAAATGAAAGGTGGGTTAATTGTTGGCACTTGAGGAAAAAAAATGAGTGTGTAACAAGAGAAAAGTGAGGTCTGTTTTATAATAGTTAGCAAATGTATTAGAGGAGCAAGCAAGCTTGGGTTTCAAGGGAAGAACAAGAACCTCTGTAATCTTTTATTAAAAAAATATTGAAGAAAGAGAGAGAAATATATATAATAATTAAAAAAAAAAAATATTACGAAGGGTAAAGAGGTAGGGAGGAAAAGAGATTTGGTTCTGTAATAATTTAGCTAACAAGGGCAGTTGGCAGAGTAGTTAGTTTGTCTTTTAAAATCATACATGTCACCTGCTTGCTTGGGCTGGTAAGCAAAGGCTCTCTCTCAGACACTCACTATCACACTTTTAACTCTCTATTTAGTAATGATGTGCTTTGTCTGTGTAGCCTTATAAGCTCCTGTATTTTCCTGTGATCTATAGAAGTTGGAATTTGACACTTCTTTTGTTGTTTCTGAAAGTTCCCAATTAATGAATTTGTTTATTTGTTCTCACTTGTTAAATTTATGAAAGCATTTAATGTTTTATGAGACACTTTCAACACCCACATTAGGTAGAGTGTGAAATGAAGTCTGCCCATTTCAGTTTTTGCATAATTCAAGTAGAATTTGATGCTCTTTGGCCCTTTTTAGGTACCTAACTAAGAATATCTCAAAAGGGTTTCTTCAATTTCCTCGTTTTTTAGGTCTTGGGGTTGTTGGGTTTTGATTCAA